>OX276454.1:33216039-33816039 GCA_946251905.1 Cryptocephalus moraei | reverse complement strand
TTGGAATGCTCTTTGCTCATTGTTTCAACGTAAACGACTTTGCAAAACGTGATTCCAAATTAGGTGACGCCTGACATGCGCCTGACAGTTGCTGCCACAAAACACATGATATATGCACAGAACATCAAATTGAACTAATACAGTCAGCAGCGAACACGACGATTTGCGATATTGCCAAACATCCTTCCCTCAAATCATTCTTAAATTGAGATGTATTTGAGTAACTTGATTTACACGTTTCTGAATTCCAAAATTGAGGAGAAGGCCCAGTCACCCTCATTTTGAGATACAATTGAGTGTAGGTAGAAATGAGTGTGAGTGGCGTTTCTGAATTTGCCCCTAACAGAAGTGCCACATGAATCACTTCGGAAAGTTTTAAAATCAAATAAGTTTTTTTTTTCCTACAAAATGCGTATTCTTCCAGAACTGGGTGGGTGATGATGATTCCGGTAGAAAAATGTTTTGGTAGTGCTACTTGAGAGAGTCTTATCTCGTGGAAATAAACGCCTTCTGACAAAAAGTAGCAAACCGGTCTAATATATCAATACCTATTTAAGTAACTCGGTGTTTGTTTCGTTGAGGTTGGGGTTGCAAAAATTTTTGTGTCATTTTGTTCTTAAGTACCAACACAAAATATTATAAATATAACTTCCCCCCGTAGTCAAAGCCGGCGCAAAAACAATTCAAAGTAGGCTATAACTAATATTGAGAACCTCATAAAAAACTCTCAACACTATTTATGGCCTTCTTCGAATAATTTACTGAAGTGCTGAAAGAAGAACTACAGAGAGTGTGTGAAGAGTCAAGGACCGTCCGGGTCCGGATGTCTCTCACCTGTGGTGGAGTCGATGTCTAGAACGGTGTCCTCTCGCGAACTCCACGCCGGGATCGGCCTCGGCAGGTCCTGAAGCTCCTCCTGTTCCTCGTGCGTCGGTTCCTCCCAGGAAAGACCTTCCTTGCAGCCGATAACGGTGTCCAGGGATTCCTGCAGTGTCAGATTTAATTTAAAAGAAATCAGATCCAACACAAAATGGTAGAATACACGAAATTCTAGGCGCGGAAAGTGGGATACGACTATTACATATGAGGGGTTTAGTTAAAAATGAGCGATGCCGTCTGCGTTGTGGAAATACCAGATATTTTAAATAAATTTCAAAATGGGTTCTACAGTATGATAGAATTATTTTGCTACATAAAAGAACATATATCATGAATTGACGACGGTATTGTGTAAGAAGTGTTTGAAATACTTACACTTATACTACCAGTGAAGGAATCGTCCGCATTTCTTTGCAGATCACAGATATGTGCTTTGAGTTGGTTGATCACCTCGTTCTTATCTCTGAGCTCCGCTTCCATCTTCTCAAACTTCATCTGGTACTTCTCTTGTATGTTCTGCAGGTGGGAGCTCATCACCTGCTTTATCGCCAGCAGGATGTCGGCGAAGTACTGCTGTTCGTCTAAAGAACCTACAAAAGCACCATCTCAGACAAACTACTGCTGATGCTATAGAATCGCTACGTACTTTTAAGTATCTTAACCTGGGTGTCACCGTTGTTCGGAACTATTGCGCCTACACCGTTATCGGACTCAATTTCTTCCCTAACTATTGTTTCGGTTTCGGTTCCATCGAACGGAAATAAACTTTGAGGGGTGCCGATGCTGATGGCACTGTTCGGAGGGCTCTGCAGGGTGTTTCTGTTGAAGGTGACGCTCTTAGAGAGTTTACTATGCCTGGCCGCGTAGCCCTCGATCGTTGGCGCTCTCATCAGCCTAGAACAATAACTCGTAGGAATAAACGTAATATCAGAGTTATGGATTCATATATTTGTTACTTATGATCATATATTAACATTAAATTTTAAATCGTTTTAGTGATATCAGAGTTTCAGATTACAATATCTCATATTGACGAAATTAGGATAACATTTTGGATAACATGGATAAGATTTTTTCGTCCCAAGATATCTGTTATCCATCCGCCTGTCTATACCAGTTGGTAATAAAATTACAATTAATGCATAAATGTCGATTCGCATCGAGTGTGGACAACACCTACCTCTTGAACTCCGTGGAATCGACCTTCTCCGGCATGACAGGCTCCTTGGTCTCCTTCTCCTTCGTGTCTTCCGAGAGCTTCTTGAGTATCGACTTGAGGTTGCGCCTCTCGGGCGTCTCGTTCGACTCGTTCGACGAGTGGAGCGGGCTCGATGCGAGCGGCGTCGCGAGCAGGTCCTTGTCGGGCCTCAGGAGGTGCTGGTCCTGGTGCATCGTCGAGCCCTCCGAGTGGGATCTCGTCAGCGTCTCACAGCTGTCGACGCTCTGGTTGTCAGGGATGTCGAGCGAGAAGCTGCGAGTTTTCATCACCAGCTCGAGCTCCTCGAGCTTTTGGCGCTCGTTGAGGATCTTTAGTTTTTTGACGAAAGGCAGCGGTCCGTACTCCGGGGAGAGGTCGTCTATGGACCTAGCGAGCGGGATGACCACAACCAGCATCAGAACCGAGACCAGAGGGGCAGGATATTTGTTAACTTTGAGACAAGCGGGAAGGAATAGTAGACATGCCTTGGGGGAGCAGGAGCTCGATTGAGAATTGTGAAGGTTTAGTCTTTCCAATACAATAGGGACTATCGTATAGAATTTTCATACACACTAAATGTGAAAGTTATAAATATTCAACATAGCTCGTTTTATATATTAAAAACATATCAATTCGTCTTATTCAAATACAATGTGCCACGATATTAAAATCATTATTGAAATGATAACCAAAAAAAATTTTTTTTTATCAACAATAACTATTTTTTATAAAATCCTCTGCTCCCTTTAGTAACAACTTCTATCAATTTCAGTATTATTCGAGAAGACGGAAAAATATATTTTTAGACTCATTCGCCTATAAGCTACTATACTCTATTTGCGTTAATATCAAACTTTTATTTCGTATATCACACTTATTAAGCACCTCCGTTTTTATAGGAATTAAAGTCGTGACACGTTTTGGGACTTGTGCTTATTCAAAATTTTCTTTGATATATCGGGCTTTCAAAAAGCTGTTACAAGATACATATGGAACATCTTGTTTTTCAACCCTTATAACAACGACAATAAACTGACTTTCCGTAATTTGTACGGAAATACTAAATCTATAAGTGCAGAACTATTCCTGTTCAATGAATAAAATAACTACTGTCATTTAAAGATTACTATAAAAAAGGTGGGTGTATAGAGATACGGATTGTCATGTATGGAACGCAAGATCTAATCCAATCTAAGATCTTGTCATATTTATAATTTCTACTTTAAAAATAAATCTACACAAAAGCAAATTTTCGAGCAAAAGTTAGGACTTGATACAAACCTGTATCGCAAATATTTTGGTATTGTAAGATTCGGCGGACCGAATTTCACGAATCTTCAATAAAGATTAGTCCATTAATCAGCAGGTAAATGCACATGATTACAGAAAGTTCACGTTAAATGTTCAGTACAAAATGACAGATGAATATAAAGATATGGAGGTTAGTTACATATGTAACGTGAATTTTATGTAAATCGTGTACGTGTTTGGTAAGAGTTGATCTTACCTGTAGTGCTTTGTTTTCCTCGTCAGACACAAGCTCGGTTTTGGCTTCTCCTTCGATCCATTCTCCGACGGTTTCTCCTCTTTCGTCTCTTCGCCGTTCTCTCTGGACACCACATTTGCGTCGATGTCCTTAGAGATGGCAGCCCTCTTCAGTTTCATCCAATGTGCCTCTCCCTTATCACTGCTGTCGGCGCTCTCAAGACTGATTTTCGTATTGTTACTCCCACTAGCTCTATTACTAACACTAGTATTCACTGTTGTCGAATCACTAATCGTTTGGCTATTGTGAGTGGACGGCACTAAGTTCACGGTAGCGTCTGTTATTGCGGGTGGATCACTGTCTTTCAGTAAAGAGTCTTTGATGCTCGGATCTTTCTCTTTGGCGCTCGTGGCTAATTTTAACCTATCCCTAAACCAAACAGGAGAATGAATATTTGGTTCTAAGTGAAGGGTTCTAAAACTTACCTAAGCGATATTTTATTATTTAAGAGTTTAGTTGGTGCTGCTGTCTTCGCAGCGGCCAATGATATGGAACTCTTTGGTGTTCCAGATACAGTCTTTCCTATCATCGTATTCGTCGTCGATGTTACTTGTTGAGAAAGCACAGGTCCTAGATATCAAAAAATACAATTTTAAATATTTACAAGAAATTAAAAATGCAGAAATAGAGAAATAATTAGGGTGAATATTAAATTCTGCCAAATTAGTGCTAAAGCTGTCATCGAAGTGATTAATAAAATTTGTTTATTATTCTGAAACACTCTTGGTCTGAAACACTGATAGACCAGGTAACTGAAATGCCTATTAATAAAATTAAATTGTCTGCCGTTATAGAGGGTGTCCGCTAAAATGAAATCATTCCGTTAAGCGCTATTGTTTGAGCAAAAATAATATGAATTATTATGTCGCCCTTCAGTCTAGATCACTACGTTTCTGATACAGCGCATCACAGTTTCAGTTTGAGAGCTATGTTCTGTTAATTACTCGAGTTTAATACATTAAATTACAATTACACTATTAAACTACATTATTAATTTGTAATTGGTACAGTAGTTCAATATTTTGAAAAATAAAACAAAAGAGAAAGTAATCTGTATTCTTAATATCTGCGCCATTGACTTCCAAGCTATTTACTTTAATTTATTTTGGCTCCTTTGTTTTTGGTCTATTATAAAATTTCAGTAAAACGATGTAGTACTCCTGAAACATGTAATTTGAAAAATAAAAAAAAATTTGCGTCAAATAAATATTGACGTACGATACGCTTCAACTTTTGCAGTACGCATAACATTGCTTCAATCTTTATTGTTTTCATTATTTTTAAATTATATAATTTCTCATTAGGCCATCATCAAATTAACATTAACAAAAGAATAAGAGATGTACGATGAGATTCTTCGTTTCTTCGTTTGAGGAAGGTAAAATGTTAACTCCAACATTCAAACAAATAACTTCAACTTCAAATGTCAACTTTAGTATATGAAGGTTTGTAGTACTTCCTCATACCTTTTGCCAAGGAAAGTCCGCTGAACAACTGACTAGTGACGCTCTTACTTCCCCCTACCCCGGTCTTGGCAGCCTTAGCGGCTTTCTCTTCCTTTGCCTTGAGCAATAGAATCCTCTGGAGTAGAGGCAGGCCAGCTCCGATGGTCTCTGCACTGTTAATTCCCTCGCTGATGGCAGGAGGGGACCTCAGTATGGAAGACGTCGGCGACACCAGGGGGGTGTTGGTGCCAACTTTTGCTCTTTCCTCGTTATCCTGCTTCTCTTTGAGCAACCTAAAGGAACTGAGATGTCCAACTTTTTTTGCAATAAAGCCAAGCTTGAGGTTTGTCAAGAAAGTACCACTCACTAACTAATAGCTTGCAACCACTAAATGCACTGATCTGATTTCATAGCTTACTTTAGCCTTTGTAGGAGTGGAAGACCAGCGCCGATTGGGGAAATTACTGGTTCTGAAACTCCCGAGTCTTTCTTCTCGTTCTCCTCTTGACTTAGATCGTGGGATTTGACTCTGGACATCCTTTTGAGTGTCGCTTTGTTGTTGATGTTGCTAGGTGTGTGCAACGGCTGAAGTTCTAACGACTCCTCCGATTTCCGATGAGTTTTGGACTTCTTGAGCGCGTTCCTTAAACCCTAAGGTAAAACAAGCACTCGGATGAGGAACTCAAAATGTTTCGTGACGGGGAACACTCTTTTAAAATTAATTTTCATTCGCGACAAAAGCCTGCATCTCCTGAAACTCATAGTGCAATCAAATAATACATAGTAGAAGATGCTGACGAAAGTTTCACCACAATATCATTAAAATATCTTAATTGTTGAGAAAATAAATAGAAATACTTAGGAAGGTAGAGGTCATGTAAGCGCCTGTCAGCAAATATATCGTTCTGCTGAAGAAGAGAATTTAACTTTAAAGAATCCACATATACCTGGCTGACTATTCAGGGGCTTGAATACTCCTATAAAAAAATTGGAATTCGTATCCTTTTCAGATCAAATAATTGCAAGAGTTGCTAAAAATGATTTAGGCCGTACAATGAAATTTTTGGAGGAAATTCAAGGAACGGTTAACAAATAACGATTTTAACGGTTAACTGTGTCTGCCGAGGCAACATTTTACCAACCGCCATACCGCCATACCAAATGCTGCTTGGGGTCAAAAAATCCTCCTTGGAGTGAGGAAACTTGAAAACTCGTAAGCCGAAAAGTCAGCGTTTGGATTGATCTATTTGGAAAGCAGATTTTATATACATTTTATTTTGAAGATAATTTCAAAGCACCTATTGCAACGTTTTCGAGGAATAATTTCACTAGACCAATGATGTATTTAACTATTTTGTTAACTATTTTGTTTCTTCAGTTGCTAACTTAACAACTGGGGAAAAACTTATTACGTAAGGAGAGAAATTAAAAAAAAAATTATTCTTTTACATGTAACCATTAAAAGGAATGTTTTACTACTCTGATGAGTAGTCCCTGAACTGCCCAATAATGCGGATGTATGGCTATGCAAGCTTTATTAGAGTATATTGCTCATTCACGGTTGATAAATCTCAAGATTATGTCACCTGTGGTACTATTTCCAGAGGGTCCTTCAAGTCCTATAATTTATTCTTTGAGTGGATTCTGTAGCAAATATGGTAACCACTTGGTAACACTTCATCTTAATACGACACATATTAAACACTTAATTGGACGTGACCGTGTTTGGACTCCTCAAGGTGTATTGGAAACAGGCAGTATATATTTGTTTAAAGTAAAGTATCCTGGAGTGAGATTAAAATGTAAACCACTTGCACCCTCACAGATATTAGCGTATTACAACAGATAAAACTTAAATCATTTTCAAATATATTCTAATGTAGTGGAGTCGATCCATTTGACAAATGTACCATTAACTATAACAAAAATTGCAAGAATAAAATTGACAATCAAAAGGCCGAGCAACCTGTTCCAAAGGAGATGTTTACGTATTTATTTAAAACTTCGATTTGGTGCAGGTATGATAAGAGAGTTTGAAAATAGTAAGTTGACGAATGGCGGCGTCTCTCTATCACCTATAGGAAAATTAAAAGAACACTGCAATTTAAAACCAAATAATAGGACCCAAGAGAATAGTTAAGTGCGAATACAGAAGATATGAATAATGATTTACTAGAACTCCAACAGAAGAGATACCGTACCTATATATATATATATATATATATATATATATATATATATATATATATATATCCTGTTTTTCGACTTTGAGTTAAAACGAGAAGGCGAACGCACAAAAAAAAATTGATCTCCACGGTTTCTAAGCAATTACGTCAAATAAACGATTTCAAATTTCTTTATGGTCCGAATATGTCACATGTCGGCACCTAACCAAGAAATAATATTTCGATTAGATGCTTTGTTTTTTAAGAGAAAAACCTCACTTTCGGTAAGTTATGATGTAATAGTTATGTTAATTATTATAATTTATATATAATATATATGCATAATATACATGGTGGTCGTGATATAACCTTACAAAAAAATTATGGGTCATTAGGAGGATCCAACAATTCAGAAAAACCGATATTTGGTAGGTCCAAAATGATGCAGAAAAATTAACCCCTATCCACACTCGTTTGACGCCACTGGCCACAAAAATAAATACATACATATTTAACCAAGATTTAATTGTTAGTTACCTAGTTACAATAAATTGACAATTTGCTTTCAAATTTGATAGACGTTTTCTTTTGCCAGTGATTTACTTGTCAGTTTGCATATGTCAGTTGTCATTTATATGTCGTCGCCTTTCTTGTTTTCAATGTATTTTTTCTCTTATAATCATTTTTTGTACAAGAAGTCTATAAAACCAGTCTTTTTCAAGACTTCACTTGCGTTTGTGTTTGCAGTTTGTAAGTAAATAGCGAGTTTTCTGGGTCAAGACACTGACGGATAATCATGATTGTGATTGTTTTACTAGAAAAAAGAGTTTTCTTTCTCCGCCCCCCGGCTGCAGCCCCGATATCTCAAGAGTTTTATATATATATATATATATATATATATATATATATAGACTATATATATATAGTAGTATATATAGTCTATATAGTCTAGTAGTATATATATATATAGTCTACATATATATATATATATATATATATACAGGGTGATTCAAAATTGAGTGCAAAGATTTTAAGGGCGTATTTACCAGCCAAAAATAAGATTTTTTTTTCATATAATCGTATGTCCTAACTTGCTTCGTTTTCTAGATACAGGGTGTTAATTTTTTTTAAAAAAATCGGGTTTTTATCAATTATTTAAAAACCTTTCAGCCGATTTAAATAAAATTTGGTAGGCTTATTTGTCGTCATAATGACCTTCCTTTGGTGGGAATAAAATAAATTTATTGATTCCAGTGGCGTCTCAGGGGACTACCTACTTGATACTTATAGGTAAAATTATGGTACGCCACCCCTTTTTTGACAATTTAATTTTTCTTTAGATTAAGCGGTCAATATTGTAACTTTCTTGCCTCTTGAGCTTTACTCGTATCTAGCTTTGTTTCCAAGAAAAAAATCAAAATCTGGGCCTCGCCCCATTAAAAAAATAATAAATTCGAATCAATTATTGAGACTCATTTAATCTGTTTAATTTCTATTTAAAATTCAGCTTAGCCTAAGTAACAAATACACAGAAAAGCAGATTTTCATAACAAATGCTGGAAATGGCTGCCTCCTGCGGTGATACAACCCTCCATTCTTCGCCTCATGGACTGCCGAACGCGCTCGAAAATTCCGGGAGTATTTCTGACTACCTCCAAGGCATGAAATATCCTTTGTTGTAGGATTTCAATGGAAGGAACTGGTCCTGCATCATAAACCAGGCTTTTAACATGGCCCCATAAAAAGAAATCCAACGGGTTACAGTCTGGCGAACGCGATGGCCAAGCTATTGGACCTGCTCGGCCGATCCAGCGTCTGGGGAATTCAAGGTCTAAATATTCGCGGACAGTTATTCGAAAATGGGGAGGGGCTCCATCGTGCATAAAATAAAGTTTTTTGCGAATATTCAACGGCACATCCTCCAATAAACCGGGTAAATGATTTTGTAAAAAGTCCAAGTATGTATCACCATTTAAAGTTCGGGGAAAAATAAATAGACCAATTAAAAAGTCCCCAACAATCCCTGCCCAAACATTCAAACTGAATTGCTCTTGGTGGTTCGACTGTCGAATTTCGTGAGGATTTTCAATATCCCAAACATGAATGTTATGATAATTAACGACCCCATTGCGGGTAAATTGGGCTTCGTCGGTAAATAGGATGCGAGATAAAAAGTTCGGGTCCCTGGCACAATTATTTAGTATCCATCTTGCGAATTGTACCCGCTGGGGAAAATCTCGTGGGAGCAAACCCTGCACGCGCTGGATATGGTATGGATAAAGACTATTTTGATGTAAAACCCTCCAAACTGTCGATTGACTAAGGTTTAAATCCCGTGCAATTTGCCTCGTGCTTAACGCAGGATTCTCCTCAATAACTTGCAGAATATCCTCTTCCGCCATCACGTTTCGGACTTCACGCGGCCTACCAGCATTCATTCTGGTAGTTTGGAATCTTCCAAATTCCCGGAGATGCTGATGAGAGTTGCTGAAAGTTCTACAGTTGGGCAGCCGACGATGAGGAAATCTTAACGAGTACATCCTACGAGCTTCAAGCGCATTTCCATCAGCTAGACCATAAACAAAATGAATATCTGCAAGGTGCTCGAATGAAAATGGTTCATTTTCCATTTTTAAAAGAAAAGAAAAATGAAAAATAACCACACAAAAAAAACTAAACCGACTGTAAACACCAAAACGTAAATAATGACAATTGTGTCATGGTTACGGAGAAAAACAAATTACTGCTAACAAGGGTCACAGCCCTCTGCTTACTTACATGTTTTAATAGGGCCAGGCCCCGATTTTGATTTTTTTCTTGGAAACAAAGCTAGATACGAGTAAAGCTCAAGAGGCAAGAAAGTTACAATATTGACCGCTTAATCTAAAGAAAAATTAAATTGTCAAAAAAGCGGTGGCGTACCATAATTTTACCTATAAGTATCAAGTAGGTAGTCCCCTGAGACGCCACTGGAATCAATAAATTTATTTTATTCCCACCAAAGGAAGGTCATTATGACGACAAATAAGCCTACCAAATTTTATTTAAATCGGCTGAAAGGTTTTTAAATAATTGATAAAAACCCGATTTTTTTTAAAAAAAATTTAACACACTGTATCTAGAAAACGAAGCAAGTTAGGACATACGATTATATGGAAAAAAAATCTTATTTTTGGCTGGTAAATACGCCCTTAAAATCTTTGCACTCAATTTTGAATCACCCTGTATATATGTATAGACTATACCAAAGAAACGTGTACTTGCCGACCATATAAAAGTAAGTCATCTTCGTTCAAGGTTGTCTAATTTGCCTTCGACGAGGTAAATAAATTAAACAAATTAGCACTTTCCATCAATAATCTCAGGTAATAAGGACAAACAGTATGTTAAGAAAAAGAGAGAGGAGCATGATAATCCAGTCAACGTAGTCATTTTTTGACGTTTTACGACATTCATTCATAACCGGATGGGAGTAGTCAAATGTTGTAGGCTCTGATTAGTTGATCATGCCTATATAGTTTTAAACATTCAAAAAATGTCCATTAACAAATGAGTAAGAAAGTTGTTTCTTTTCAATTCTCCGTTTTGTATCCAGCTATCCGGAATTTTTAAGTCAGAAATTTGTACAAGTTATGAAAATGGCTCCAGGTCTATTTATTTATAGAAAAAAAAATCATCCCCTTTTTTAAAGCGATAAATAAGGGATTGACAATTGTTTTTGTCATATTTTCTTAACGGGATATGAAAATTAGGTTATTCATGAAGAGAATAAGCCTTTGTGCACCTCGAAATGTTTATCCAAAAAGACGTAACAGCAATGAACATTATGCGTCTTGAGATAAACAAATAGCATTATCTCAGCAACAAATTAACCAATTGACTTCTATAAAAGCTATTTAGGTTTGGAATTTTAAAAGCTAGCTTTTAAAGTAGTAAAAACCTTAATCATATTATTTTTGCAATAAATAATCAATATTCAGTTTCAGTTTTTCAGTGGTTTTTTGCCATTTTAGCAATAGATATTTAACGAAATTAATCATGCTGCAGCTTTAATTGTAGGCTTTTTAATTCTCTACAACTTATGTTTGAAACTTTTCTCGCCAAAATGCATACTTTGGCTTGTAAAATCAAAAAACTTGCTTTTGCTAACTTTGGATCCCTCCCATTTGTTAATACACACTTTTTGAATGTTTAAAACTATATAGGCATGATCAACTAATCAGAGCCTACAACATTTGACCACTCCCATCCGGTTATGAATTAATGTCGTGAAAAACCTACACAGACTGTGGTATAAGGGAATATAACGAATGAAGTAGATAAACTGAGGAGCAAAATATTTGAAGAAAAGAGAAAACGAAAATTGCAAGAGAAAATCATAACAAATTCAACCAAATCAAGAGAGGAGGAGATATTAATGAAAGCAACAATACTTCCAACAAATCATCCGATTCATCCAACGATTTTGCTGGTGACTCGGAAGGCGATGGTAATAGTTGGGGTTAACCATTATCGAAAAATAAAGAGGAATATTAAAAATTTACTAGAACGGGGTTTAAGGAAATGGTATTTTATCGATAAAATTTACTGTAATACATGTTGCCTTTGACGAAATAAGAAGAATAATGATATAGAAATGGCGTAATGGCGTAATGGCAGTGGTGAAAAATGGTACACTTTCAGGTGGCCAGCAAAAGGGGAACCTTGTGGTATTCAATGACATTGAATAACGAATTTGAATAAATAAATGAATAAAATTAATAAATAAGTATCAAGTATCACAGTTTAGAAATCAAGGTATTGTTCATTGTAAAGTCAGGCTTACGTATGTAGCAGAAATAGATGTGTCAGGTATCGGCCAAACAATATGATATTTTAAAGTATTAAAAAAATATGTAACACATTTTTGCAAGAGGGAGTGTTGTTTATTAAACCCTATGGAGCTAAGTTGAATCCTTATCATCCCGGTCGCATTTTAGGTATAGGGTCTCCGGAGATTTTGTCTTAGGTACACCTAAAATACCGGAGCCATCCTTTTCAGAAATGGCTACCAAGGTAAGCAGGGACACGTCAGTACATTCTCGCCTGTGTCATTTTCCTCCAGGCATAAGTAAGGGTCATCGAGGCCACGTGACGGTATGCGCGTTACCTTCATTCAGAACTTAAAGCCTGAGGGATTTGCTTTTACCAACGTGGCATAAGCTCAAAAAGTGTCTTGGTTTCTCTGCAGTGTTCGGTCATCTTCTATCCTTCTAGATAGTTTTCATTTTGTTCAGACGTTTCTAGTGATGCTGAGCGTCATTCTGGAAATACCCATCAAAGGCTCATGGAAAATGAATTTCTTCTTGGCTTTCAGGTTTTATAGTTTATTTGCTGCTTTGTTTCCTTCGATCTCTACGTGTTTGAGCAACCAGAAAAAGTTATCGACCGATTCGCTATAATATTTTGAGCCATTTGGTGCCACTCAACGAACAGTCGCGATCTCGTGTTATAAGTTTACAGGGTCTTTAGCAAACATACGCACTGCAAATGCGTGCAATAAAACCTCCAACAGGTCCTTTTGGAAGGTAATGGCATCCATGCGGATGGACTTATAATTATTACTATTCTTGTTCTACTCGCTTGCTCCTATGCCATCCCGGGAATGTGATAGCCAGGTGACCCGGTCTGGTAAACCAGACTTCTCCGCTAGCCGGGATGGCATCCAGACATATACAGTGTTGGTTCAAACTAATACTTACGAGATGGTAGAATAATTCTGCAATGTTTGTGTTTTTATTTTGGTATGGTCCATAGCATGACCAGCATCTTCATTCCTCTGAAGCATGTCGAAAAGGCGACTTCAGTTTCGCTCCTCTCCGAGGGCTTTCTTGTTTCTGACACCGTTGACTGCTTTAGCTTTCAGGATTACGTGTAGAGACTCGATGCCGATACGTTACCACAGTGTCATAATAAGAGATGACCCAGGAAATTGACCCTGATGCCAGTATGCGGCACCAAGAAACCTTTTAGTACGAATACATGTCTCCAGTTTTTAAAGTCGTCAGCAATGATCTTTTTTACTACTAGACTCTACACGCTTAAATCGTTGTGAGACGTAATTTTGCTTGATAAAATGTCCTGCTTCAAGCACCAGTTCTTTCCGATGATCCTTCTTAGCAGCTGAAAAGTTCTACCAGCTTTGTCACTTTTCCTCTTAAAAAGTGCGTTTCAACGGAGTTTTCTATCAAGAATCACTAACACCTAAATACTTGAAATTGAACAACTTCTAGGGAATTCTCTTAAATGCAAAAGTAATGTGTCGTGTTCGGATTTTTTTGGAAAAGTTTTCCTATAACCTCATTGAATTTTGCGTTATGTTTTTACCTACACACAGTATAACTTGTATCTTTACCTTCGCTTCGTTCTTGATTTTGTCCACCAAACCCTTGCTGTCCGGGCCGTGATGATGACTGTGGTGAGACTCTTTATGAGGCGGTTGCCTAGCCGAAGCTTTGACCTCCATCAGTCTTTTCCGGCCTAAGGCCTGAAGGATCTCTTGAGCTTCCGGATAATCCTTCATGGCGGCCAGGACATCCTCGCGCGACAAAGAGAACAACTCACTGTATCCGACCGATCTCACGTCAGCCGTCCGTCTATTGAAAACCAAAATGCAATTAATATTCCCCCAATTTTCTTTTTGTTTTAAAGTTATTTCCCCTCACTTTAATAAACTCACTTGTTAAGCCCGTCCAAGTTTAAGATGCCAATTTCGCCGAAAAAATCGCCGGCTTTCATCGTAGTTAGAACTTTGCCGTGCTCACTGAGAACTTCGAGGATTCCATCTGCTATTATAAACATTTCCCTCGCAACTTCACCCTTTCTGCATATCGAGTCTCCCGGGGTGAAAATGTATGCTTTCATTTTTAAGACGAGGTCCCTCAGAAACTCTGGTTGACACTCTTGAAATATGGTCACCTGTAAAGGACAAAAAATGTTACCAGCCTCTCCGGTTACATGTACCGGGGCTTACTGCCGAGGAAATTAATCAATTTGACCGCGATTTATCGCCGTGAAAAGCGATACATTCGCATTGCAATAGAGCGAAAGTTTCGGAGATTTGCGTATAAACGTATTTCTTCCTTACCTTTTTTAAAACGCTCAAATTGACATGTAAGGCAAGCTCGGTTTTCAGTTTATCGGGAAGTAAACCAAGCGCTGTATTGATGTCTCCGCCGCCTTGAATCCTTCCCCTGGACCACGAGTAGTCGTACCACCTTAGCACCCTTCTTTTCATCCCTCCGGGCACCTGAAATGATGAAATTTAAGAAATATTATAAAAACAAAACTTACTTTACGTCAAACCTCAAATTCCTACGTTATTCTTAAACAGTCGCAACATTCTTTTACCAACAGAACTTGAAGGTAACGAACCTAGCAAAACTTCACAAAAAAAATTCGCGGATTATTCTTTTTAAGGCGATGTTCCGCAGACAAAATAAATCTTTCTTTCCCGCGAAGCGTTCTCCTTAAAATTCATTTTCTCGGCACGGCCGGAACATCAAACAAACTCGACGAGATTGAATCATCGTGACAATCGACTTCGGCAAAGGTAGGAGAATTTGCCGGGGTATCAAACTTTAAATTGGGTTTACGGGTAAATACACTGAACGTGAGCCCCTTAAGCTGCTTCTACTCGCGCCCTTATAGCGCAGTAAACAATTTGAGGTAATGTCGAGTAAATATGGGTTTAAATAAATAATTAGTTCTGGTTTGTTTTAGCTAGTGTTACAAGATAAAGTGCGTTGTAAGGAGTCAATGGACGTATTCAAATACGAATACATATTTTGTTTAGGAAATGTCATAGACTAAAGTGTTAAACGTAAAGTGTTAGAAAAGATTTGTCATCAAGACCCGGTATTTTTTGATAATCTTATCAATTATTTGCTCACTAATTCTGTTACGACATATTGCTAAAATTACGGCAGTAAAAACTTTCTTGTGTGTCTTAGGATATATATAAAAAAAGTGTAATAAACCTTCTTTTGTTAATATGGGACGTTACAATGGGAGTCGATCGTGAGTAGTGTGAAACGAAAGTTTACGAAAGTTAAGTTAATATTAAAACACATTTCTTGCGATTTAAACACAGATATTATAGACAGCTCAATAGGTTAGCGATGTGAGGTTGATGATCCCCAATTCTTTTTCTATGATGTTTTCAAGGCAAATACAAAAGTCTCTTTCTAACTGTTCTGGCTACTAACTTTAAGCTACATGTTTTATGTTGGATATGTTGTCAATTGCTCCTTAATATTTAATGCTATAAATCCTATCCATAACTTACTGATTTCCTTTACTGTCATTACTAAAGTTAAAATTTATCCATTATTCTAAACCGTTAGCTACTGGCGTCATTCCAGTTCATTCTCTACATTATGGGTTTAGAGAGCATTGTCCCTTTCACTTCTATTCTAACAAATAGCCTTTATTACGAGTAATATAATGAAAGTCTAAAACAGTGTTCACATGAAATTCAACTTTAATGTACTATGTCTAGACAAACTCCTAGTTCATACATCCTTATCCACATTTGGTAACAATTCTCATTCCGTAACAATACGATTCAAAATACGATATCTATATTTGTTTTACAATTTAGGACTGGTTTACTAATACAGGGTTAATTCTGAGGATTGACTGAATCAAGGATTGCTTTAACTTCAGTTCAAAGTGTGTCTTAGATGAATTTTGCCTTATCTTATAACGGTGTGAGTTAAAAAACATTTGTATATCGTTTGATTGGTAATGCTTGCTGTAATAATAATGTTGCTGATCTAGATTGATCACTTTTGGTTAAAAATTCTATCAGCTACCATGATAGTGATATTTTTTTAATACCACTTCCTGGGGGAAATATATATATATATATATATATATATATATATATATATATATATTTATAAGTCAACCTCGCTTATAATTGACTTCAAGGAACCGTTCACAATAGTCAAATATAAACGGAGTCAATTATATCCGATTTATTGGAAGAAGAATACAATAAGAGTAAAAGTGGTTATTACTAGGTATTACTAGATATTACATAGGTAGTAATAATATTCTCCCTGTTTTTCCATATTGATGATACTGTTGCTTTTCCTAAACTTCTTTCCCGAGAAACTGTACATTGCTCTTTGCCGTGTTGTATTTCTTTAATTATTTTGTTTTTCCTCGATGAAAAAAGCCGCACGTTTGCTATTCATTGAAACTTCAAAATTATTGGACATCTTCCGTCATAAACCAACAACGATTCGCTAATAACTATGTATGTAACTCATATCTTTCAAATTTTTTCCAAGCAGGTATAAAAACCACCCGCATTGCATCCCTAATTCGCAAAAACCAGTTGTTTTTTTTCTAAATCACAATTTATAACAAGGATTAGATTAAAACGATCACATTTCGTTGAAAATTTCTTTAACGACCTGATTACTATCCACTTACCTACTTTCTAATTGAAAAATAACGACAATTTCTGTTTAATTGGTTTTAAAAGAGATGGCTTTTGTATTCCGTATTTACTAAAAATTCATTATCACATATATCACGGTTATAGTGAACTCCTTGGAATAATTGGTCAATAATATCCGAAAGTCAATTTTAACCGAGTCAATAATAACCGAAAATATTTACATTGATTGTCCTATTCTTATATTCCGGACTACAAAAAAGGTCAATTATAACCGGTTAAATTTATTCTTAAACAGGGATAACACAGATAACCTCCACTTTACAATAGAAGGTAAGTTTACTCTTGTTTTTACTTAGGGTTCCTTTTAACCGTGTCTAATTGAAAGGTTTATCGTGGTGATAGCATTTAACCTGGCACTAAACTAACTGCACCGTGCATTGATAAACTATCCGTAACAGTCATCATCTTCGTCGAACAGCCCTTTGCGTCCACTCGTTGACATAGGCTTCTCCTATTCTGTTCCATTCGATTTTGTTCTATGCTGTCTGAATCCAATTGTTGCTCATTCTCTTGATGTTGTCCATCCAGCGTCTTCCTCTCCTCCGTTTGTCGGGTTGCGGTCTCCATTCAAGCAATTTTTTTGTCCATTGCTCAGTGTTAATTTGTGTGACGTGACCCGCCCAGCTTCATTTCGTCGAGATATACATAGCTGTCAAGTCTCTTAACTTCGTTACTATATATTTTAATATTAGAATTGGGAACAACATTTGACATACATTTTGATTTACACTTGTTGATACTTAGACCAACTCTTCCACATACCTCTTCTAAGTCTTCAGCATCAGCTTTGTGTCTCCAAGGCTGTCCGATGTAATGACTGTATAGTCAGCGAAGCGCAAATTATTTAGGTATTTCCGTCAATGTTTAGGTCAACAATTGGTTAGAAGTATCGCCTTGGCTTCACTTCCAATGTGTATGCTGCCAGTATTTTCATGCAATTTTGTCGTCATTATAGCATTTTTGTAGATGTTATAAATAAGATTGGAGTATCGATAATCGACTCTGCATTTTTAAAGGGCTGGCAAAACTGCTGACAATTCAATTGTATCGAAAGCCTTGTGGAAATCGATGAACACCAAGGCAAGCGGCCTGTTTTACTCCGTAGTCTTTTGGATCAGTGTTTTAATACTTTGAAGGTGGTCATTTGTTCCAAATTCGCGGCCGTTCCACTGGTCGATGGAGGTGAATTTTAATTCCTAGCCGGGTGGTTATAATTCATATAAATCGTTTGTAAAGATTACTTAAAAGGCTTATTCGCAAATAGTTCTCTAGTAAGTTCTGTCACCTTTTTCATAAAGTAGGACCTCGATGGAATTGTGCCATGTATTGGGAATCGCGCTACTGAAGAGGCAGAGGTTTTTTATTCTGCTCCACCAACTTAAAAATTCGGAAAAAAATTACACCTGCTTTGGTCTTCGCGGATCTATATGTGTATTTACTCACGGAATGATAGTCATTAAGCAGTAAAGCATTAAAAGTTAAAAACATTTTTGAGAAATATGAATTTAAAATAAAAAATTGCGAAGTAATTCTATGTTATGGACACTAAATAACTCTATACGACAAAACAAGAGAGATATTTTTTTGACTGCATAAAGCAGAGATATCGCTTAGGAACTTAAAATTACGTTCTAATTTTTTTTAATGTTATATGAGGGTATAAGACCCTGAAAAGTTGTGAAGAGGAATATTTTTTAGCGTGCTATGTGAGGGTAACTTTTATGTTAGATTAACTGCCTAGACCCTTTCTATACACATCAAAAACTGAAGGTGGTGTAGAAACATTTTTTTTTTGTTAAAATACTTTGTATAGTGTCGATATACCTAGCGTTAGTAAACCTCTGATTCACACTACTTAAGTAAAACCTATTTCGCGAATACAGAAATAAAAGACATGAGAAACCTTAATATCAGTTAAATGAAAAGAATTTCAAGTGTCTACTTGAAATTTTGTCAAAATTGAAAGCTCGACTAAAATCCCACTGTTATTTGACGGGTCAGAACTGAGTTATATTCGAGAAAGAATTATATGTTATTCTTCGTATGCAAGGCTGCTTGTTTAGTTTGTAAACAAAAGAATTCTAATAAAAGCGTAACTAAGCATTTATACAAATTGTATAAATATTGTAGTATTTACCTTATGGTGTCTCATATAGGTTTTGGCTCCGTCTAGAAGACGTTCAAATTCAAGGCGATTAGCATTTCGATTTGTTATCACATTGCCGACTTGTCCTGAAACATAAAAGAAATCTTACCTCCTGCATTTGCGAAAAATTCGTAAAACATGCTAGAGAATTTGAGCAAATATCTTATTTTATTAAGCCTTTCAATATTTTTACTTCATAAACTTCAATAATTCATTTTCAAAGAACGAAATTATCTCTGGGGCTTTTACCAGCAGCTGGAAATTGTAAAACAATTTATAAAACGGTTGGCCAATCACGAGCCTGAGGCACTTCTAATAAATTTTCCTGAAAAATTAATTAAGAAACTAATTAACTAAGAAAATTAAGGGGAATCCCGGGGATACAAACACAATTTTCCAATAATGGGAGCAGTTTCAATTTTATTAGACGCTTGAGTCGCTAGACAAAATATTATAAAGTACAAAAATTTTGAAGTATGAATTTAAAATGAGAGATAATTAGTGGTGGATTCGACATGAGACGAGACGAGAAATAATATGGTTTCGTCATCGTCTCAAATAGTCCCTAAAAGTTGTGTCGTCTCATTTCGATTTTATCCTGGACTCGTCTCGTCTCGGTCTCGAAAAATATAGATATAAATGAAAGTTCTTTCTTGACAACATTCATTAATTTTTATGAAGTACAGGTGTGGTATAATTGAGCTTACAGAAATTAGTCTTTTCGATTTCTTATTTTCACTCTTAATCACTTTGATAATCACTTCTATTAATAAATATCTTAATAAATAGAGACATAAACTATTTTGCAGTGAATTGGTCATGCCAATACCTGCCAGATTACAGGATTATGACATAACTCGATTAAATTTACTACGTCACTAAGTTTACGCTACTAATGAATAAATATATTTCGGTTAAATACGTCCATTAAGGCAATTAAGCGATGCACACCAATTTCCGGAAATAGGTCCTGTAATAAATCCTAAAATTGTAAGAGCGAAATGATTATCGTAAAACAGGCGGTTATACCGATAATAACTGCAATTTTTACCACTTACCGTGTTTACCGGTAAGCACTTACTGGTGGTCCCATGAATAATATTGCCGGATGTCGCTTTTGTGCCATTTTAACTGCACTTCCATCTTTCATGGCTGTGGGGGTTTTACAAACAGAAGAATGCAGATATAAAATTCGAGACTTCGACACTTTCTCATACGAGACCCAAATTAGATATCGTCTCGTATCGAAATTTCAACATTAAATGTCCTCTCAATCTCGTGTCCACCACTAAAGATCATCAAATTGTCGTTTCTGTCCATTAGCAGTTAAGGTTGCTGTATCCAATTTAACTTTGAAGACGTTACAGAATACTTTAAAAAATAAAACTACTAAAATATGAACTATATTCAATATACAATAACATGGCTGGTTTTAATTCAGTTCTGTCGGTGAATGCTCCTAATATGGGTGACAGGTCAAACCCTTAAAGCTTCGATAGAAATCGGCAATTTCGTCCCGCAATAATTTATTCTAAATTCTCGATAAACCACCATCAGATAACTGCTCAACCTTAAGTTAAGCGAGAAGACAGGAACTGGAACATAATGAAAATAGAGAGGGATAAAGTGATCTATCGGTTAAAAAGAGCAATACTAATGCTGGACAGGAACGCCTGGAGCTGGCACTCCAAGTGATGTATGGTCAGCTTCTTATCGCACTGGTAATCGTTGAATTATAGCCGTGAGGTGCGATTCCCAGCTTTGCGTGAACGATTGCCTGCGGATCGTTAACGAAGGAACGATTGTTCTCATGATGTTTACTTCTTCCGAGCAAGCGGGAGGATTCACGGATCGTTTGCCGCCTTGTGGGAGATGAACGGAGTCGAAATGTGCTCTCCGATGTAAAATGCGATTTTTTTTTCTAATTTGGGACGTGAGATTTTTGCTTTAGAACAAACACGATTATTATAGAGGAATAAGTTTATTAAATGATACATACAAACTATATGCCCGGATTGTAAACAATAGGCTAAAAAGCATAGCCGATGTGCTACTACTAGAAGAACAAAGTGGCTTTCGCAAAGGAAGATCCTGCAATGACAATATCACCATAATACGACAGTTAATCGAAAAACGTAGAGAATATAACTTAGAAACCCATATTGGGTTTATCGACTACGAAAAGGCCTTCGACTGGGTAAACAGAGATATACTATGGAAAATTATGGAAAGACGGGGTTACCCCAGACATCTGATAGAGGCGATAAGAGAACTATACAATAACACAGAAATAATAATAAACACCGGAAAAGACAGAACAGGACCAATAACAATCAACAGAGGTGTAAGACAGGGATGCTGCCTGTCACCAACCCTGTTCGACGCTGTACGACAATGGAAACAAGAAATTAACCCCGGAATAAGGCTAACACCCGCCAATAAATGCATAAACACAGTACTGTTTGCCGATGACCAAATAATTTTACAAAAAACAGAAGACGACCTACAATACGCAATCTACCGCTTGAATCAGATATGTGAAAATTATAACCTAAAAATATCAGAAAAAAAGACGAAAGTTATGGCTTTTCGAGGAGAACAACCTGTTCGTTCCAAAATACTTATAAACGAAACACCCATAGAACAAGTACCACACTTCAATTTCTTGGGATGCGATATAAGCTACGAATATGACAAAGATGTTACAAACAAATTACATAAATACTAAATGATGTGTGGCACCATACAGAGAACACTGCAAAACAAGACAAGCAAAGAAAAAAAATAAAATTCTATAAAGTGATGATAACACTTATATTAACATATGGAAGCGAAACCTGGGCACTTCGAAAACAAGATAGACAACGAATACAGTCTGCGAAATGAAATTTCTAAGAATGACAAAAGGTTGCACCCTGAGGGACCATATAAGGAATGAAGATATAAGGACCGAATTGAACATATTTTCAATGAACGACAGAATACACCAAAATTTATTAAAATGGAGGCATCACATTGAAAGAATGAACGAAGACAGATTGGTCAAACAAGTGGTAAACTACAGACCACACGGAAGAAGAGACATTGGTAGATCCAGAAGAAGATGGCTAGAATGAAGACGGAACAGGCTGCAAGCCTAGTCCTTGAAGTGCAGAAGAAGATAAAGAAGACAAACACGATGTTCTCGTACTATACGTTTGTGCACTAACAAACAAAGCAAATTCTTAGTTCATTTTACACCCGAACGATACCTGGAATATGTCAAGGCAAAACGCGAAAACAGCTATAAGATTTTGTTTGTGACGCATAATGTATTTTTGAGAGCGTTGCTAAATGTGTGTTCAGTACTATATTGTATTAACTGCACTTCAGTGTTTCAAAATAACTCTTGAGGTTGTTTTTGGAATAACTAACTCCAATCTTGAGTTTTTTGTGGAATTCGGTATACTTACATCCTTTAATTTTTTTAGCACATAATGTGATTACAATAGGTTAGATTGTAAAATTTTTATCTACATCCGCAATTAAAACTGAATCCTTGAAATCATAAAACGATGCAAGAGTTACGTATACTAAAATTATTTTGTTATATTTTCCAAGTTGCTACTAGAGAATAAAAAATATTTAAAGTGAAATCCACATATTATATTGAACAGGTCGAACGTTTTACGTCGAATGACGCACAGTATTCTGTTGAAATGTTTAATAAATAGCCGACTAATATTCATTTCTGGATATGAATGGAGAATATTGTAACGAATTCCAAAAGGGCCGAACGTATTATTATGTATTTTTTCTCGAAACCTTTTTCTGATAAGTCTACATTAATGCTTTAAAAATTCATTTTCCTTGTAACTAAGTAGTACATTTGATCTCTGCCCTAGCGACTGGTATACTTATGTATATGATAATTTAAATAACAAACCGTGTAAACTCGTTGGATGGCAACTCTATTTCATTCGATGTGCTCTCCAATCTAAAGCTCATATTACCAAAGTAACTTTGCTCCGTTTAATGCCCATTATGGTGGAGATCCTCCAGTGACTTTATGCAGCGTTGCATGATTTACAAGTCAAATGGAATAAAGAATAAAGTCTACACTGCCTTTAACTAGAGATAATTGTTAAAAGGATTATTAAATACTAGGCTGAACGTATCGTCATATAAAAAAATCTCTAGTTTGATAATCTAGTCTAGTTTACATAATATCACCACTCTATTGCATTTGTCTGCTGTTGTAGTTACGAAATCATTGTTTCTGATTTTCCCCATTAAGGGTTTAATATTTTGAATACTGATACACCTTGGGGAAATAATAGGTTTGTATATGAATTGTTTAAAGGTGTTTGTAATATCAGTATTTAAATGGTTGATGTTAATATTGGTAAATTTTAGAGATTGAATAATCATATCGGAATCTACACACAATATATCTACAGACAATCTATAGATAATAGAGTCGACAGACAATGACTCTCCAATGACAATCCATTTGACTTGTAATTACTAAAGTATTTTTCCCCTTTATATACTAACTTCGACTTATTATTAAGGACATATCTCTACAATCCCATATTTTTGATTTAAGAAAGTTTTGTTTATTTTTTTATGTTTTGATCTTAAACTGGTAACTTAAATTATTATTAAAATAGAAATATACTCAAACTTCTTTGAAACACTTACTTTTCTATGACAAATATTCTTAGATTGCGTTTGAAAGAAGTTTGAAGGTGATTATAATCGGTGTACATATATATGTGTAAAAAATTACTTACCTACTATTGTAGCGAAAATAAAAACTCCGATCAAATAACTGACTATGGTAAAAATGTATCTGGAATTATACAATAATAAAATTATTATTTAATTATATGACAGTTTTCTTGAACTATTTACACTTAACGCTACACATAAAATTATCTTTTGCTGGAAGGACATGCAACATTTTCATTTAATATATTTAAAATAAGAGGAGGTGGGAAGCTATTTAAATTTGTAACAAAAAATTATGAGGAAACGATCTTTCTTGCTTGTATTCAATTCAATGCTACTTTTATATTAATATAATATGTCGATGTGATTTAAGTTATATATTGACATTGAATTCCATTGTTCAAGAGTCAATAATTGAATTTAAATTAGAATTTTATAAAGGACAAGATGATTATTTTAATATATTGGCTATGTATATACAAAGTGTCTCAAATATAGTATATCCATGTTACTGACAATAGCTTCTTTACTAACTACACTAAAGCTTTAACATGCTTTGTTTTACGTCAGTAGACAGTTATATGAGATTAATAGAACTTCTCAACAACGTCTATTACAATATTACTTATACGTAGACCTACTTTTAGGAAACTATTAAAGCGTTTGTTGATGACGAAGGAATTAGAAACTTATATTTCTGTTTTATTATATCATTAAATAATGAGAGAAAAAGCTAACACTACATCCCAAGAACAGTTTGACGTTATTTTTAACTTAGAAGGAAACGACCAATGAGGTTATCGAAACTGCATCTAAAGACAAAATAGCCATATCATTATTTTGAATTAGCCTCATTCCGAGTTTCTTTCATGCGCAACTTAAATCAAACCTCAAAAGAACGAATTATATTTTGAAGCGTTTTACATAGTTGTTTGTTTTTTTTTATTTCATATAAATTAATTATTCCATGACACAGTTCATATGCATTGCTGTTTAATGCATGTCAATAGTACAAAGAATTAAATGTAAGTTTTAAACATTTCCTCACTAAAAACTCGAACCAGAAATATAGCATACGGGTCAAATTTCAATGCTTTGTATTTCAAAAGCATAAAGTAGGGCCATCGTCCTAGCTCTTCATTCTAGAGACCGCCAAATTAGTACGCCGCAGAAAAGATCTTGAATTATGTTTACTCTCTCTTGATGTTAGTAATTTTGGTGATATTAAAACGAATGAATTTAAAATAATTATTTGACAACATATGGAAGGGTACAAAAAAAATTGAAAAAATCTGGAAACTGAATGGATAACGCTGAAAACAATGATAAAAAGATCTTCTGGATGCTTATTCCAAGCTGGATACAGGACAATACTCAACTAAATGAACTGTGGCAAAGAAATAAATTGATAAGAAGGGAAGTATAAAATTTTATAGACGAAATTTGAATTAATTTTGTTCAAAAGTACTTCAAACGAAAAATATTTATCAAAAAATAAAATTATTTTTAGCCATCGATACGGGAAACGAGTCCCTGCTCTAATCTATAATACAATTGTTAGGATATCCCACAGTATATATCTGGTATTTTACTATTACTATTACTTACTGTCATCGAACTGTTTAGCCATATTTAACATTTTTGCAGTGAGCGAAGATATATGTTTATACATATATATAAACGAAAAGCTGAGTAAGACGTTAATAACGACTAGGTGTGGGCATTTGTCTTATAAATAGGTAGCATAACGTAGTACCCACGTTACGTATCTAGATTCACACGAATTTCAAAGTTTGAGATCCAACTCCACCGACAGCAATTCGAAATAGGAATACAAATTGTCGATGGTGGCAACTGTATTCCGATTTTTGATATCAACAATCATAGGAATATATACAGATAGTCGGTGGTGGCAATCTATATGTGATTGTTTGTGATAATAATCCGAAGAGGATACGCGCCCAGAACGAAGAAGAAACATAGGTCGTCGTTGGCGTGTGGTCTTCTTCTTCTTCTTCTTCATAAACCGTAATTCCTCTACTGCTGGAGGTAGGTCTCTTCAAGTTTTTTCCAGATATCTCTATCCTGCGCTTTTTGTGTCCAGTTTCTTCCTGCTGTGGTTTTAATATCGTCAGCCCATCTCTTCATTGGCCTACCCAATCTTCGTTTGTTTTCCCAGGGCCATTTCAATACTCTAAATGTCCATCTACTGCTATCCATCCTGGCCACGTGTCCTGCCCACTGACACTTCAATCTAGCTATTCTCTCTGTGTGGTGGTTTGTGAAAATCATGCGAAATTTTTTGGCAGTGATGCCCTTTTCTAATTTGGTCAAGATAACAGGCAAATATCCTTCACAATGATGAATAAGTAAAGTATCCTGGCGGTTAAAGAGTATGTGATGTGTAGTATGTGATATGTGATCGAAAATCACAAATTTTGTGTTTTCTATTAATATGTATGCAGGAGACCCTGACCTAGGAGCTCCAAGAACCCCTGATGGATCCGGAAGTACACATGTTGCTAGGTAAAGGGGCACCAGGAAATTTTTCTTGCCCCAAATTTAACAACTGCTTTTCCACCTCTTGAAGAAGGAGGGTGAAAGAAACTAAATTCAGACCCTCACTGATACAGCTCGACTTCTTTCGGATGTGCACTAGTCGCAGAACCAAGCTCAAAAAGATTTAACAGTTCTGGGACTGAACAAGGATATTAAGAAGACGCTCACTACCAGTGCAGTGGACAGCTTGTTAAGCTGAGCAGAGCTTGTCAAAGCGCATAGATCTTCAGAGAAATCTAGTAAGGATCTTAAGCAGGTTCGTGCTAAATCAAAAGACAATACCTAAGAAGAAATTAAAATTACAAACCCCTTCTCGTGGTCGTTCTCACGTTAATTTCTGGGGGAAGAACAGAGGCGTTAGACGAACCCCCAGCAAGTTCACTTTCAGAGCAGTTTTCAGCTTCAACGAAAGGAGCGGAAGGGTCGCCGATGAAAGGACAGAAACGTTGATTGAAGTGATAGGGAATCAGACAAACTCTTTTATATTCAATGGCGGAGGTTAACCAGTGAGAAAGTAATTTTGTTCTATACAAGCGGCCTAAAAGTGCCTCTTGTTAGGGGCCCAGTCCAGATGTGTCTACTTAAAGAATCCTCTCGGTCACTAGCGCTGACGGAGGCGGGGGTTCCCAGATGTCATGGGGAGTACCTCTTAAGGGTTCTATTGTGTCCAAACCTGTTGGTTTTGATCATCTTATGTTGGATCTTAAATCTATAAACTCATTGTTCAGAGTCGATCATTTTAGGTTAGAAGATTAGATAACGGTGGCAAAACTCGTGCATGGAGTACTATATGGCCACATTTGATCTAAAAGACGCCTATTTTTCGGTTATGATTGCGGGCCAACATAACAAAACTTTCAAGATTTTAGGTTCCAGGGAGTAACGTTTCAGTTCATTTGATTGCTTTCCGGTAGGAATTGTTTCAAGGGGTTTCACAAAATTATTACTGCCAGTAGTGGCGCGCCTAAGAAAACAAGGTATTTGTCATTTTTACACCTATGTTACTTTCTTCAGGTATTCAAACATGCCAGTGCTTAGAGAGCTCTTCTCAATGAATTACATGCCATGAATCATTAGGGTCCTGCATTAATTATGAGAAATAGCTCTGCCCGTCGGAACGGTATGTCGTTACTTAAGGTTTGTGTATGACATCATCCAAATGACGGTTTCGGTAACTGACAACAAAGCGTCTCGACTCTACGATGAAGTTAAAAGACTTGGATCACTTAGGTACTGAAAAATTAGGGATTTTGTCAGTTGTATAAGAAATTTATATCGGGTTAACAAACAAGAAGTATTGTTAGTTATACACCATACACATAGAAAGGGCAATGCTTTTAGCGCTGAGGTATTCTGCAGGCGATTTGAACCAAAGATGCTGATCCCGTCTGATTTAGATGAAGACTGTGAAAGGGTGCTTGAAAACATTCGCAGAGCCAGTAAATCACTTCATTTTCCTTTTATAAAATTGAAATTTTCTTCGATGCCAATAGGCTGGGGATGATCCTGCGAGTGCCTGAAGTTCCGTGGTCTGTGATCAGTTTCCGGAAAAAGCTCCTCATCAATTATTTAGAACTCGCGGCGACTTTCCTTGATTTAAAATATTTTGCAGTTCATATGCGAAATTACAATATTTGGTGTTGAATTGACAATACCACTGCACCTTTTGAAATATTTTTCTGTTCTGCGTACATTAGTTTTGCAGATAAATTGGCAGACCAAGATCCCCGTCGTCCAGGTATCAAAACGGGAGGGAACTCAACTCTATAAGTTTACACTAATAATTGGTAAATAGCCGTGAATTGAGATCTACGATTTTGCTTCTAGGGTTAACAAAAAGTGCCCCAGATTTGTACTCTTGATATAAGATTTGGAATATTGGTCAGTTGGGGCATTCACCTTGGATTTCGAATGTTATTTTTCTATGCCTTTCCCCCGTTTCCAATGGTTCCTCGAGTTTTTCATACATTATTAGAATATAAGGCAAAGGGAATGTTAATGGTTCCTTTTTGGGGATCCCAACAATGGTCTCTCCTTTTTACAGAGATGATATTGGAAGAACCAGTATTATTCGAACCGTACATAAATTTCCTTCTTGTCGTAGATGTCCACATCGTTAGTTGAAGGATATTTTCCTGGTGTCAGGGAAATTATCATACAAGTCTCTGAGCCAAGAAGGCTCCAGAGTCTTCAATAAACATTTCCTCGCATCATTTTCCGACGCAACGTCGGAGCAGTACAGTTTTAAAATTTTGGTGAAATTTTAAACCAGAACCAAGATACCTTTAAGGTGACCGTCTCCCAGATTTTGAAGTTTCTATCTTTCCATCCTGAGAGGTGTACATCATATGCATCACCCAGTATATAACGGCGGTTTGGGCTATTAATCAAGTCGAGAAGGACTCTCGTGTCATGCTTTTTTCATCACTTTGACAAGGACTATTCGGCCTTCGTCTTTCAGCTGCTCGGTATGAGACTACATGGTATCCACAGATCGTCCTCTATCACTTTCAAAAATCGGTTAACTTCACGACGACATTACCACATTTAACTTTCAAGGTTACTATGCTATTTACACTTGTTTCATGGCAATTACTTCAGTATCTCTCACTAATATATATTCATAAAAGTTCCATTTGTGTTTCGGGTCCATATTCCTAAGCGAACTAAAACGTCAGCAAAAAAATAGGTAGATACCTAACAATCTTTTTTTGTATCTGCCTTTTTCCATTCCTGTCCGGAACTATGTGTAGCAAGCAGCGTTCTGGCATACTCGAACCGCACTGCCATTATGAGGAAAGATGATGATATGAACGCCTTCTGACCATAATTCGTCTAAGCAAAGTATTAGTCGCTGGATTAAAAGGACTCTCCATGAGTGTAGCCTGGACAGATCGGTGTTCTCGGCCCACAGTACTAGGCATGTCTCTTCCTTAGCTGCAGCAATAAGGGGATTCAGCGTAGACACTATGCGCTAGGCGGCGGGGTAGTCAGAATGATCGCAAATGTTTGCTAAGTTTTATCAAAGAGAGGGATGAAAGTTTTGCCACCGCTGTGTTCGGCTTGTTGTGATAAATTTCTTTAAATAACTACATTATGCTACCTATATATGAGACGAGACCGATATGTAATCATTAGATCAAACGAACTTACCTGTGAAATTCGATCTTGATTATATGAGGTCTTGTCGAAATAAATACGTTCCGCCCTACCCAATTTCTTTCGATTTCCCGATATAACAATCGTAATTTAAAGAGAACGACTAGAGAGGAGTGGGGAATTGAGATGCGGGGATGGATTTCAGACTTTAAATTACCTGTGATCCCAAATACGTAACGTGGGTACTACATTAAGCTAAGTCTTTATTTCGACGAGACCTTATGTAATCCAGATCGAACTTCACAGGTAACTTCGTTTGGTCTAATGAATTTTGGCTACTGTTTTAAACTCACGTTTAGACACTGATTGGAATATTATCAAGAGATTTATTACCACCGGTTTTGTTTGCGTTTTCTTTTTCCTTCCTCAGCTGTTTACGATAGTTGTAAGATATTAATGTCTCAGGTAGCGTCGCAGTTCCCAACGTCTCCAACATGGGAAGTTCAGTTTTCAGTATTATGACGTATAGAGGATTTCTCACGAATATGTCCACAACGTGGAATCAAATACTCGTGTCAATAGTTTCAAAATATGTTCCAAGCTTTCGTTTTAGCGTTCGACAGTTGTTAATTAATTTATTTTAATTTAAATTGTATAAATTTTTTTCGTAAGTTAAAGAAACTTGTATAATCAGTTACAGATGTATTTTCTTTGGTTCTGTATCTATCCACACTAGTGATCCAAAAAATTGAAAACGGGTGCACTGTTTAAAACTTCAACATTTCTACAGCAAAAAAGGTGGAATTTCAAAATATGGACTACAGATTTCTGAGAAATGAAATTTTATGGGTAACGGCATGTGCATTCGCCATTTCTCTTAGCGATCTTTCGGTAAATTTTGGTACTATGACGTGTTTACTAGATATATATTATTGTACTACTAGTTCGCTGAACAACATAACTATGCCTAGTGTGGCGAATGTGACCTGACCTAATCAAATTTTTTTGAGTTACTAATAAAAATACCACAAAATAATATTACTAGTAATAATATAATAATAAGGTGGTAGTTATTATGGGTATTTTCGAATATTAATGCTCCTAGCTGCCTGTGTTGTTCGAAATTGATGAAAAGATATACTCCCACTTTGGTATTTACCATTTCGATACAATTACAATTACAATAACGAATGCACTGTACACAGAACAATAATATGAATGTTACTTGTATCACCCTTATTACTTATTTCTATTAAGTACTAAGCTATATCTAAGATCTCCCGAATTTAATCTAATTTGAAAATAAATTCCTTTGATATAATTCGAATTTATAACTAACCTAGAGGGTGAAAATGGGTTAAAATATATTCAAGAGTAATTAGATAGTTGAGAAATTGTAACTTGATACTGTTGCAGGTTTCCAGGTTGACAATCGAAAAGTTCGCTTTCTGAGGAGGTGGAAAAGAGAATGAGAATAGTAGGTTGACATCCGAGAGAACCGATCCGAGTGCACTGCTATATGTATCTTCGAGTTGGAACTTGTTCAAAATAAGTTGCGAGAGAAAACCGCGACGTGTCACGGCTAGTAATACAACGCTTTGTTAAAATTCTCCTCGTAAGGCAAACATATACCTATCTCCCAAGTTTCCACATCTAAATACCATGACGATTGCATGAATCGCATTGAACAGTCAGGTTTTTATTCCAACCAAAGTAATATTTTAAAAGCTCTAATACTCTGTTGATTTTATCCATATAATAATAGCTCTTTCTCAGAATTTTTACAGATTTTCAGCTATTATAATTTTGGAGTTATGGTTTTTCGACTTTTTTAAAATGTATCAAGATTAGTAACAAATTATTTCACATTTTTATTATAAAACTGAGGAGTTAAATTAATTGTCTAGCATAAAAATAAGTACCATCAATAAAAAAAAAAAGGAATGTTACAGACTAATACTTAATTTTACTTACAACAATCCAAATATTTTTTTTTCAATTATGATACAAGCCTGATGATAATTTGTTTTCGTTTTCGTTTTTAGTCAGTAAATTATTGTACTCCTCCATACTGTCCTCTTTGCTATGTAACTATCAAATTAAATATTTTGAACTAATGCAAAGCCATATTATAATTATCAATAAATTGCTATTGTAATGACGGATCAATCATTAAAATATATAAAATTATTTAAAATCTTCATTTTTCTTTAAATTTAGATAATATAAAGGAATCAATGTTTGAGCTATAAGGCAATAAGCTATTGATTCGGATTTTCATCTTCATCATCTGTGCTATTTAACATAACGAGATCATGTCCCTTCTTAAGTCATTTAATAATATATCAAAAGGCCATCGCAGCAGACCATTTATTTCCATTCCATAAATGATTGTAGAATGTATGTAATTGCTATTTCAGATACATTAACACCTATTAATTTCTAGTCACAAACTTTCTTTGCTGCACTCACTAAAAGGAATGAAAACCATTCCTGGGCATAGACAAATAAAATGAAAAGACTCAGATTAAGATGTTCTACGCCTTTTTATCGATTCATACTAACTCATTAATATTATCTGAAGGATATAGATTTCAATTTAAAACTTGATTTCTATCAACTAATGCATGTATGGATTATTCTCAATTCCATTTTGTTTCTTTTGTTCATGTTTCATGTGTTGTTGCTGAAGTATTTGCTTCGCTAATGTGTTTTTCCATTCATCCTATTCTATTAGTTTGGACCATTAGTCATTAATTTATTTTCATCCACAAGTTTAAACCCTCATTGGAAGTATCTTATCAGCGATGACACAAAATCATTCTTTTAGTTGGTAGATGCATTTTTCATATTTTTTTGTAAATTATGAAATTTATTATATGATTTTAAATTATATTTTTATACAGCGATTAGTCTTTGAGCTGACATTTTCGTTGTATGTCAGAAAATGTTTACTTCGCTCATTGTTACCATTGAAACATCTCGCAAGTCAAATTTCAACATTCGCGTTTGATGAAAAGATAATTTTAAAATTTGCAACATGAAAGTCAAATATAGACCTTTTTAATGTTATAACAAAAGTCTTCCATTTTCTTGTTCGTTCTCATTATTTGTTGAATATTCAAGCGACAGCTGAATATTCAGAGTCTGACAAAATGTTGAGAATGTTCAGGAAAGGAGCATTAGGACGAAAGTCATAGGAGCTGGGCGACAGAGACATTCTAATCCCGAATACGTGACGATGCAACGTGAAAGATTACCTACTGACATAAAGGAATTACTTAAAATAAATTAGTAATTGTCACGTGTTAATTGTAAATAACACAATTTGGTAGGAATAGTTAGTTGTGTAGTTAATAATTGAACCCACCGAAGAACTGTTCAATATCGGAAGTAAAACTACATGTTTCTTCGGGAGACATTGTACACACAGTTGTTTGCTTTATGGATTAATTGGTTTGGCGATTTAACATAAGCTATGTAATGTACGAACGAAAATTAAAATAAATGCATCTCCAAATCTAAAACAGACAAAAACCTGTCAAAATTCTGAGACACACCTCCTATTATAAGGATAATCTCTACAGAGTTTCATTATTTTGAACAACTTTCGCCGAAATAAAGAATTGATTTATCAATGCCATGAAATACATTATATAAGGCAGCTACTAAAATTGAGATAGAGTCCTGCAACTTGATGGATATTTTATTTATTTCGAAATGTGTTAAATCTTGAGAGCAAAATAATTAAAAAAATAGCCACCACCCTTGTTGATAAAAGACAATTACGAAGAATATGCATTACAGAATTAAACTACCTTTCGTGTGGTTCGGTTGACGCATGTAAACTCTGTAATTTTCTAAAATTGTAAATAATCGCTTAACCCATTTTCGACATTTTCTATAAAACTACTGATAGCTACTGTGAAAGTATGTGAAATTTGAGATCATTTCTTTCTACTCAGAGGATATACAAGCAAATAGTTTTTCTAATTACAGAAAAAAAAAACTGCCTGTAATCTTCGGGTTATTTCTCAATAGTTATGGTGGTTATACATGCGAGTTACTTTATTTTAAACTCATTTCAATGACTAATTGTTCTAATCTTAATTTATATCAAATAGTTAAAGCACTAAAAATATTCGGCCAAAAAAAATAATTTCCAATAGAAATGGATAAGTTTTGACAGTAGTTAAGTAGTTGTATTTGAATACAGACGATTTGTAACATATAAAATTTGTAAACACGCAAACCACCTTGCTGTTATTTCTGAGCATAATAATACTTATAATGTGTGAAGAAATTTCGTTGTTGGTTTACTAGATATAATTAAATAATTCTTTTTCCCCGTTTTGCGTCCGCAATTCCGTCGTTCCATTACAGGAAAATTTCCAATTCAATATCTATCAGTCAAAAATTCTTAAAATGTTACGAGTACCTACGAATAGGGTATGAACCTGAAACATAATATATATGCGTGTTATATTTCTGATTCGAGTACACTCTTACTTTCCCGTAAAATAATAACTGAAAAATGTTATATTTTTTCGAACGCACGATTACCGGACGACTTCCCAAAGGCAATTGAATTAATTGAGAGTAATGGGGGGAGGGGGCGTCCCGGGGGAGAACAAAAACAGTAAATGTTTTCGAACAGGCACAAAACACAAAACTTATTTCCATACAAATGAAAGAATTGGTGAGGTCGCACGTTGGCAGTGGCAGGCGCTGTTCGAGAACACAAACCGTTCCATAATTTTTCGATTTTGAACATTACTGTTTGCGCTTCGCCGCTGGGGGGTGGCGGAAGGTGCGCGACCCTCGACCCTGCCAGTGCCAGAGTGTGACGACTGAGGGGTTGGGGGATGGTGAGCTGTTTTTGTTTGTTTGGTTATTTTGGATGTGTTGAGGAGGAAGGTAGACGTACCCGTGGTTCGTGTTGAACTGGAGGAGGCGAGACTTGACCCCTCTGCGTGGCAGGGATCGAGGGCCGTCCACTGAATTCGTCTTCCTGAGGACAGGGAAGAGAAAGATGTCACGATAAGAATCAATCTTTAACCGTCTTTCTATCGATTATAACAGACCCGTTCGAGGTAACGAGGAACACAACGCTTTGTTCTAAGTTGGTCAAAATCGAACAGAAGTTAGAAACGGACGTTGGGTTTGACGACATGATTGTAGTTTTGTTGCAAAGTTATAGTCAATTAAGTATCTACTGTTGTTAATGACAAGATTCCCCTTATAGCGATAGGCTTCCTAGTTACTGTCCATCAGAGCGCAAATCTTCGAAGAAACCTATTCAGGAGTCAAAATCAATTATGAAGGAGATATTGCTTCGACCAAAATATATTTAAAGCACCAATAGAACTAAAATCGATGCACGTGACTAGGTGACACCATAATATATCACTGTTGCAGGAAGATTCAAATTTTCATGTAAATTTTCGACCAGACTGCTGATGTGATGTTTGTTTTGCAATATCATAGTTTGCATTATATACAGTTGGAAAACTTCTAATTTTAACAACTTTTTACTGAATACAGGTAAATTTAAATTCCAAATCAGCTCAACAGTAAGTGTAAAGGATTGATCTCGTCGGTGATCGAGTATTTCTAAAAGGAACGTGATGTTAATGGAACTCTTCGTCCTCTTCCTCCGCCTATGTCCATGAGTGAAATAAGTTATTTACATTATTATTATTATTATTATTATTATTATTATTATTATTATTATTATTATTATCGTATCGGACTATACGACACGTATGTAACAATACTGCGCGGTGGCCTAGATTTACAATGTTATTGGGAAGTCCAATCTTGCCTAGATTTGCAATGAAATTTTTACTGATTATAATTATTATTATTATTATTATAAAAAGTAATCTCGTTGTTCAAGAAATGTGATAAAAATAACCCTCAAAACTACCGAGGAATTTGCATTGTCAACACCGCTCATAAAATTTATGCAGACTGAAAATCATAACAGAAGAACTTATAAAGGAAGAACAAATGGGTTTCAGAAAAGGTAGATCGACAATATTACATAATATTGTCGATATAATATATTACTTACTATATTATATGCATAAAATCCGCCAAAGCCTGTCCTAAGCCAGGTTGAAAAAGAGTGAAGGGGAGGAGTAACAACCTCGTAAAAAAACCAGGGTTTATCTGGCCCGGATAATAGCACCATGTCAGGGCCCCTGCCAGGGTACAGCGAAGCTACTGCCTTGTAGGACGGATGTTGGATCATCAGAGGCTAGGGGAAGACAACCCGGAAGACAAATTCCTGGTCCTCCAGGTTGGGGGTTATGGCAATGGGCTAGCTCCTCATTACATGTAAAAAACATAAAATGCTAAAAATCCTCGCAGAGAGCCTCGGATGACAGATGGACCTTCTCGGAAACGACCACGGCAACGAAATAAGGGACTGAAAATTGGACCTGGAATGTACAAGGAATAAGAGAGAAGTTAGAAGATATCGTGAAGGGAATGCAGCACTTGAAAATGGACATAGTTGCACTTACAGAGACTAAAAAGAAAGGAAACGGAATTGAACTATTGACAGACTACATCCATATATACAGCGGAGTTCACAAAAACAAAGAGCATGTAGGGATGTATCTACTGTGATAAATAAGAAATATTATAAAAACCTCACCAACTGGGATGCAATTAATGAAAGAATTTTAACAGCAAATCTTAATATCCACGGACACAGGGTATCTATATTAGCGACGTATTGCCCCAATGAAAATGCCCCACAGCTCGAGAAAGATGAGTTCTACAACCAGTTAGATCACACACTTATCAACTGGGGAGACCAGCGCGAATACATTGTACTCGGAGACCTAAACGCACGCGTTGGTAGTAGGACAGATAGTAACGTCATTGGGAAGTTTGGCGAACAAATCTTAAATAACAATGGTCAAAGATTAATTGAAGTATGTCAACAACACAAACTAAAAATATTAAACGGCTTTTCGCAACACAAAAACATTCACGAATATACCTGGCACCAAGACACCAGATGACAAAAATCCATCATTGACGACATAATAATCAAACAAAATACTAAATGGCAGGTACTAGACACTAGAGTGCATAGAGGAACGGAATGTGGCACGGATCACTATTTCCTGGCTTCAAGAATCTATATTCCGTTTAACACATTAAATAGCGTACAAAATTCGGACTGTTCAACTCAGAATAAAACAACTGAGACTAAATATAACATCAAAGGCCTGTATGAACCCAGTATTAGAGGATTATACCAAAATCGCTTGGATCAAATGCCAAATGATAAATACCTAAGAAGCCAAACCAAGGACCTATATGCGCATGTTATAGAAGCCTTAAAAACGGCAGCTATCGAAGCTCTAGGCACTATTAATACCCCTCCACGTAACAAAAATAACATTACTTGGAATGAAGAGCTAGAACATCAAAGGAATACAAACCAAGAAGCATACCAAAGATATCTGAATAAAAAAGACCCACATGATAAAACCACCTACAAACGAGAGCAATCAAGATTTAAAAATATGATAAAGAAAAATAAAAATAACACATGGGAAAGGAAATGTAAAGACGTCGATATTTATTTGGGAGGCACAAGATCATCAGAAGCGTGGAAACTCATATAAACTTTAAAGACGAACACCATAAACAGAGTGAACTTCCAGCCTATACAGATGAGCGAATGGCGTCAACACTACTCCCAGCAGCTCAAAGAAGACAGGTCACAATACTTGGCAGCCTCTCCAAAAATGTACCAAGTTCAAGGCCCACCCCTCAAAATGAACGAAGAGAGGATATGGAGAGTAGTTAGATCAATGAAGAATAACAAAGCTAGTGGACCAGAAGGCATACCTGCGGAACTAATTAAATATGGGACGCAAAAACTCATTAAACATATACAAGAACTATTTTATAGGTTTATAAATGGGGAAAATATACCTTTAGTTTAGAGAGAGGCCTGGATCACCCTATCCACAAAAAAGGGCGTAGAGATGACTGCTCCAACTATAGGTGTATATCTGTTACCAGCACTATGAGCCGTCTGTATGGGAAAGTTCTTCAAAGTCTCTTAGAAGAAGAATAAGGACATCAAGAAATCGAAGAACAGGCAGGTTTTCGAGCAGGTCGCTCTTGCATTGACTATATTTTTAGCCTTACCCAACTTAACGAAAAGAAAGTCGCAAGAAATAGAAAGGTGTATCTTCTATTTGTAGACCTTACGAAAGCGTATGATACTGTCCCAGTGCAAAAACTGTGGCAAGTAATGGAAAGATCTCGAATAAATAATACCCTAATAACAGCGATAAGGCAACTTTATGACCAATCAACCTCCAAGGTTAAGCTGAAGTGTGAATTATCGGACAGCTTTCCAGTTACTAAAGGTCTGAGACAGGGCTGCTGCTTGTCCCCCACCTTATTTAAGATATATCTTAATGAAGTCCTAAGAAAATGGAGAAGAGCATGCAGCGGAATGGGCATACCCATAAATGAAAGTACAACCATATATACTTTACATTTCGCCGATGATCAAGTCGTCGCACAAGATAAAGAGGACTTGGAATTCATGACAAGAAGACTGTTTAAAGAATATGAGGAATGGGGACTCTCGGTCAATCGATCAAAAACAAAATACCTGTGCATTGGAAACGACAGAGTTGATCTACACCCAGAAGAAGACGAAACAGTAGGGGCGTGTACGGAATACCTGTAACTAGGAACAAAGATTGACAGTGGGGGCCATACAGAAAAAGAGATAGAAGAGAGAATTATAAAAGGGAAGAGAGTGATAGGATGCCTAAACTCCATCCTATGTTCAAAGTGCATATGAGAACGAAAACACCTCCTATACAACTCCATATTTGACAGTATAGTTCTCTATGCCTGTGAAACTTGGCAACTTACGGCAAATTTAGAGCGACGGCTGCTTTCCCTAGAGATGGACTTCTGGCGTAGAGCAGCAGGAAAATCAAGAATTGAAAGAGTAACGAACCAAAAAATTAGAGAAATTATGAACGCCCAAACAAATATAATAGAAGAAATACAACGAAGACAGTTGGTGTGGTACGGACACGTTGAACGGATGGATGACACACGAATCCCCAAGCAAATCCTCAAATGGACAGCAACAGAAAGAAGAAAAAGGGGAAGACCTAAGGCGACATGGATCGGAGGAATACAAAAGGCCATGTCGGAACGTAACCTTCAACCATGAGATTGGGACGATAGAAGAGAATGGAAGCGAGTAACCGGAAGGCGCAGGACGCTATAGGACCGGACATATATATATATATATATATATATATTATATATATATATGCATAATATATTATAATATATTATGCATATAATACAACATATCATAGAAAAACACAAAAAATACAACAGAGAGACACATATAAGCTTTATAGACTTTGAGAAAGCTTTTGACAATGTAAACCAAATTATGGACCATTATGAAAGAAGGGAGACATCCAAAACACTTAATAAGAGCAATAAAAAGTTTATACATCGACACCAAAATTGCAATAGATATGTAGATATGGGCGGAATGTTAACTAGAGAAATATTAACAAACAAGGGAGTTAGACAAGGCTGCTGAATTTTGCCAACATTATTTAAGATATACATAGAAGCCATTGTGAAACACCGGAAAACGAAGTGCCCTAAAGATATATATTTAGACCAAAGCACCACCATAAGCTCTATATTGTATGCCGATGATTTAGTAGTGTTAGCGGAAACAGAAGAGGACCTACAGAGAGAAACATATAGCTACCTACTCTACATACAACCTCTCCCAGAAAATATCAGCAAGCAAAACGAAAACCATGACTTTCTCAGGTAAATATCCAGTCAGGACTAAGATAGTCGTAAATGATATAGTATTGGAATAGGTAAAACACTTTAAATATTTAGGCTGCGATATTTCTTATGACCGAAGCAAAGACACAGAACAAAAAACTTAATAAATTCACACATATTTCCGGAACTATCAGCAGAACTTTAATGAATAAAACAAGAGATACACAAATAAAATTTTACAAGACGATAGCTGTACCAACCCTCTTATACGGCAGTGAAACATGGACAACAACGAAAAAAAAAAAGAGTGGAAAACAAGCGCAAGAAATGAAATTTCTAAGAAAAGTGAAAGGTTGGTCAAAACTGAACAGACTAAGAAACAGAGATTTAAGTACGGAATTAAACATATTTAATACAAACAAGAAAATAAAGGAAAATAAAAGTAAGTGGAACGAATACGTAGAACGGATGCACGCGAAAAGTATACCAGCCAGAGTTAGATTTTATCAAAGACAAATACGGTAATTGTCTTTGATTTTATCAATGCCATGGAAGAAGTGTATTCGGAAGGCCGAGAAATAGATGGGTATCGTCACAGGCAAAGTGCCTAAAACCTGAAGTGAAGAAGAACAAGAAGATTATTTTTGTTATTGTTAATGTCAGTTTAAGTACTCATTCTTTTAATGCGTATAGCGGCAACTCTAAAATTAACTATAGTGACCATATCCGTATGCCCTTGAAATCGTTCTGTCAAATAGAACAGCAGAAAGTCTAAATAAAACAGTGATAATTATTATTACATTCCAAGATGAATATGATACGAATAAAAAATTATTTCATTTCGATGACTTATTTTGCCAAACCAAACTAACCCACACTTCATTAGCAAGTCTGAAATATGCATTCAATGTTCACTTTAGTTTAAAATGAAGTATTTTCGTATTTCCATGAGAAAAGTGAGATTAAAGTTATTTACGTTCGTTCTCATTATTTTTTAAAAACCCTGGCAACAGTGACCTCTCCAGTAATGATATGCATCGATTTCTGTTTCAGTTCTCCCAAAGTTATATCGTAGTTTGATATTATTAAATTCTACAAGAGTAAGTACAAGTTGCGTACGGTTTACTCCTAATCATCATAAAATTCCCATACTGCGAGTGTTACCACCAAATATGTTAATGGCACATATTAGTAGGGTGTGGAAAGTATGCATTAAAGTGGATAAAATAGATATATGCACTATGCATGAAAAATACCATAATTGCCAATTAAAATATGCAAATAATCTAAACAGTTTTAATATAGAGAAGTACGCAGAATAATAGTATTAGGCCTCGGGCACTTCAGATTAAGGTTAAAACCTTAATCGCATTTTCATTGTGGAAGAGAGCGAGTAGTGGCTTAGAGAATATATAGTACAAAGATATCATTCCATTTTAAATGTTTTATCAAACAATTTTGAAATTAACCTGAATTTATTAAAAAAACAGCGAGATATTAAAACATTTAATAGGTTCCTCACATATCTCTCCATTTTTGGGATGTCGGATACGCTACATGATCCAATATTTCTGTCATACAATTTTTTTGCCACTGTTGTTAAATTGTCTCCAGATAAAAGTAAAATAATAAGGAAAATTCATAATTTCTACACTTGACATCAGTCTCCCCATTTTTGAGAATTTTTCATTGCAGAATGTGGAAGACATAATAAGGTCATACACTATGTTACCACCGGATATTATTCACTGTATGTTTACGCGAAAACTGATTTTTCTGATTTCGTTATAGGTACTCTCGAGTGTCTTACAGCTTAACTTATTAGTTAGATGTGTCGATGATTTGGAATAATTTTCCTTTATGGTGGATTAAATTAAATTATAATGAGATATGTAAATATACTCAACTATATGCAAAGCGAATACTTATAACATATAACTTATAATTAACAAGTGCCAGTACCGAGTTATAGACTTATTGATTGTACAAAGGTTTTGAGAAGGATCTGTCGTCTCAAAAATCATATTTTGGTTTTCATTAATATAAAATTTCGAACGAACAGTGGCGGGAAATGTTTTAAGAATATTCGAGATGTGATTAATTATTTCAAGACATTTGGGGGATACTCGATTATAGACGGATTGCCACCCAAATATCACACCTTATCCATCATCTTTTAAATGATCAGTCTGCGATAATTGACTGTATGCTAAACTCTAAAAATACAATAATGAAATATTAGTGCATTGCAACAATCACTTTAAAAATAATACGCGGGCCTGGGGTCTATATGTACATTGGTACTTAGGGAACATAGTAAGGGTTCCCTTTTTAAAAGAAAACTTGAAGATGTAGTGCATTTTCCTGAAAGAAGCCTGAAACTTGAAAAAAGATTCGCATATAAATATAACCCTAGTAAAAATTTGTAACTTCTTATAATCTAATAATTACAATTTATATGTCATGGTCACTATAAGTGGCAATTAAGTCACTTATAATAGTGAATATAGGTGTTAAGTGACTATAAGAAAGATGTTTTGTTCATGCTGTTTCTCATGCTCCCCAATATAGCATTTGTGTCATTTTTTAGAATTTTTCCCGCAGTTTCCTTTTATTTCTTTTCCAAATTGTTTCATAAATAAGTTTGTCATCGGACAATAGGTTTCCTATGGCCATTTCACCGATTTGTTCATAGAACTCGTTTCCCAACATTGTCTCACCGCCTTGTTCTTTCAGGAGAAGAAATGAAGTTTAACTCCTTTATATTCTTTATTTAATGCAATTTGAATATTACAAAGTAGGAGACATGTCATTTATCCTTGTGCTTTATTATTGTCAATGAACATCGTGAGTTTCTAATTGTTTTAAGTCATTCTATGAATTGGAGGTAATCTGTTATAACTTATAGCAAATGAGGAAAATGAGTAATGAGAATACTCTTATGATGAAGCTATTTGTACTTTTGTAAATACCCAAAACTTACCCCTAAATTGGCCAATTGATTTATTTTCCTGCTACTGCTCTCATATTTAAAATTTTGTTGATAATGATTTCGACACCCACTATTAAATAAATCTGAATTCCATCGACCTTTCAGTTATTGTAAGAGTGACTTTCATATATAATTTCGTTTTTATCTGAACGTTACCGTTAAGTCACATATTAAGAAAGACGAAACAGGACCATTTCCATGAGTTTAAAAGTTCGAGTGAGGTGTTGGACACAGCATATAAAGGAAAGTAAGGTGAAATCAAATAAAAATCATTTACATAAATTTGGAATTTGAAACAAATTCAAAAATGTATCATAATCAAGATGAAAAATACTAACAATTTATTAACTTAACAATTTACCTTCGTTTATAACTAAACGTATCCTACTTTCATTATGAACGAAAAAATAGACAGTTAAATAGTCCCGCAAGTTCTAAGCTGATTAACAGATCAATTTCTATAATTAATCTAATTGGATGCCGGATGAGGAAGTCACTAGCGGAACCGTCAAATTTACGATGAATATTTGAATAGTGTCGGAACTTAATTCGTAGTCGCGTAGGCCGTAGTTAGTTAGAAGTGCATTTCCATCGGAACCTTGATAGTTTCACGTAAACTCCCTGAGTTGAATAATTAATCCCGATCGATAATTTATGTCATCTCATTATGCCATCGACGTTTTATCAACTTGTCGATGATTACCGGATCATTGACGTTAAAAATAGAAACAGTGATTATTGCTGACAATAAAATTGATTTAATTTGAAACCTTCATGTAGTTCTATGTCGGATCGCACATTTAATATTCCACAATTATTAGGCGTCAGCTTTTAATGTTATCCCATCGGAATTGTTATCAGGGAACACATTAACCGGTCGCTTAATTTAAATCCTAACGAACAAAAAGATTTGTTGGTTTACGTGTAGATTCCGAGAGCTTAGATTAAAATCGCAACGTTATTAGAAAGTTCTCCGTCTTTAAGCTTTAATAACTTCTTTCGGGTCTTTAAGAGTACGCTGTCAATAAGACCGAATCGAATCTTGAGAAATTGCAATCTATTTTTTTCCTCTTTTAATTTGAAGCTTGATCGATTTTTTATCGCAGAACATTCACTTTCCAAGTATGAAGTGGGGAATTTAGTTTTTTTTATTATTCGCTCGGAGTCCTAGCTTCATTACATCCCAGATTTGTTTTTATGTGTATTATTTTTTAGGTGTTCAATGTAGTGTATTGCGACTTCAATTTCATTATAGGCATCATTCGTTGTATCTACGCAGTGTCCACATATATTTATTTAGTCGTAAATATGTAAAAATAACGGTGGTTTCCACCAATGTCAAGCTAACGCACATACCAGCGGAATATAATTGGTGATATGTTCTATTCTTAAAAAAAAAATGAACTGCCGATGTGCCATATCTAACTCTAATGGCTTAATTTAATTCATCAACGGATCAATCACAAATCACGCTTCTTCACTGCCCTTGTTTGAAAACCAAGTGCGACATTTTGTTATGGTTAACTAGTACAGCATGCAAATCATGCAATGTAAATAAATTTATCATCTTTAGTGTAAGAGTATTATGGAAATTCAAAAGTTCTTTTAAAAAGTTTGATTAGCAACAATTGAGACATGAAAATTCTAGACGATGTTTAAATTTTCTTTTTTCTGTTCAATTTGAGATAATAGGGATAAGCCAATTTTTAAAATATAAATGCTTCATAAATTTTGCGTTACTATTACAAAGCCATTATCATACAATTTTTCCATATAAATTGCTGTGAAAATCTTGTGCAGAACATGATCCTGGTATGCACATTGCCTGTGAGAGGGAATTTGAAATTTTTCAGTATTTAAAATCCTTTAAGTTAGGAAAACGGCATTTCAAGAATTTTAACAATCGGCGCAAAACAATACTTACTTCGTCAAAATCATTGTAAAACATAAGTTTTGTGAAGAATGATGCGATTCAATTTTATATTCCGAGTTCTTAAATTGGAAAACCCCATAAGTCAACAAATTTTTGCAATCTATTGTATAGATATATGGACACAAGCCAGTTCAGGTACGAAGTGCAAGTCGTCGTAAGAAGCATGTTAACGAAGTCTATAAAAATGTTATCGACAACATTAAAAACGAAACAAAAGATGAATATTTCTGGATTTACATCGATGAAACCAGTAGGTAGTGAAGATGATTCGACGAAGTCACTAATTAGTTTAAGTTGTTTGGGTAAAACTAATTAGACCTCGATTTCCATCATTAAAATCATTAACAAATATATTTCTACCTGCCTTTTGAATTGTTTCTATTATTCACTGCCAATGACGCTTCTGGATCGAAATTATATAATATTTTACCCGAAGTGTACCCACTAAATGATTAGCACGTGATATAAATGAAGTTGTCGAAAGAAAAAAAGTCGAATTTATATAAGTAAATGCTTTGATGAAAAATGCCAAGAAAATATTTTTAATACAACCTTTACGAGCAATACAAGGGGAATACGGGATGCTTCCCAGCATTCCCTTATACCTGAGTCAAATTTCACAAGACAAGGAAAACATCTTGATAGTGTCATTTTGTTGCTAAAAATTATAGTGGTATTAATAATGTATTTTGGTTCTACCATGACATCTTGTGAAGTTGGAGGAGCGTTTTTTTATAAATAATTTATATGACCGAAGACATATTACCATTGATAATATTGAAAAATTTGTGATTGAATATTATTGTTATTTATTAATGAATTAATTATTGTACAGATTTCTAAGGGATTTTTTTTAATATGCGAATCTTGTAGACATTCACCAAATTAATTAAATTGGTTAGATGCCATTTAAAATCGGTATTTGCAATTTGCTCTAATTTTGCACGAACAAATTGCACGTATATTTCTGTATTTAAATCTGTTTAGATTATATGGTATTAATGCATATACACTGTGTCGAAGAACGGACGCCATAGTAGGTGTAATTGTTAAAAATGTTAGAATTGACTATTCATGTTTTGGGGTTCAACCTTGCTCCATATAAAGCTAAATCACCTCGAAACATTATTATTATTATTATTGAAACTGCTTGCATGAGGGGTGCTTTACAGGAATTTCTTTAATTACAAAAGAATAAACTACTTTTATTTTTAAACATAGACATTAAATATTATTAGCGAAAGTTGCTTAGAATTATGTTTTAGGTTACAATCTAGAAAATTAGGAAAGTAAGGCCAATTTGTTATTTTGTTATTTCGAGAAGTTCTTAAAAATGATAAATTGAGCAATTATTGCGGGAGATTTCATATGATAAAAGATTTATTATACTCCACTTAATACGCATTATTTGGAAACAAACAGCACAATTATGGTTAGATGTCGCTATCTAACCTAACCTAACGAGTTTTTTTAATCTTTAAAAGTATATTTATTTTATCCTTGTGCATTAAAAAATATCCTTCTATAACACTCGGTATACCAGCAAATTTATTCATATTTAGGGTGAATTAGTTTTATACGAAGCAGAACTGAAGATCAAAACATGAGTATTTAATTCCAAAATTTTTTTTATTATTACATCCATTATCCATTACATCCAGAATTATCCGTTCTGGGAAACAGTGTATTTTAAGGGCACATTTTGGTATTTTTTACGCCGTATGGAATTATGCTTACTTTTCAGTCGATTAAATTTAATTTGTAGTATTATATGTGATATGTTCATTAAATGTATCATTTTAATTGCGATTACTACTCCGATGTTTGACGGTAAAAATAGAGTATTACTTCAAAATTTTTTCGGATAAAATCGATTTTAATAAAAATTTACACTTAACATTATCCTACGTTCCTCTTCAAAAGTAGATGTTCCTTGATGCGCGCTTTCTATTTTTAGGGGGTGAAAACATCCCCTTCTAAGAATTAAAGTTAACAACCATAGATTCAAACAATACATAGATTTAAACCAATTTTAAATAGGTAAAATATATACTCTCTCAAGTTTTTGAATATATATATAAGGTTTATTATGTCTCATACCTTAAAGACAAGCCGTTATGAAAAATTTACAAAAAATGGTTTTCATCGCCTTGATATTTTTTAATGGTATATTTGTTGTGAATTAAACTCCCGTAATTATTTATAATATTATTTCTGATTTATTGCAATATTTGATCATTTAAACTGCCCTAGTTTATTAACTACCACTATTACCTACTATTTATTGATAAGTGATAACTATTTATTAACTACTATTAAATGACAGAATAAAATATTTATACGCAATGTGATAGCATGCTCTATTATACAATGTGTTTCAAAATGATTGTCATTTAGTCGGCTGTGGAATTCCCATGTAAAATAAAAAAACCCGCCTTGTGAAAATAAGAGTTTCTAATAACTATACATAACCTCAAAATAACCTACTTAACCTGTTTCAACTTCTGGTTTTTCTCTGTCAAAGAAAACGATTTCTGAGTATTTGTCTATTTGTAGTATTTGTTTTGGCCCTGAAAAGGGCCGTTAATTGCGAGCAGTACTGATTGCCAGTTTCACAATAAATGTTCGAAGTGTCACTTGTTGTCAGAATTAGATAGGTTCAAATCAATAGAGCGCGGCACATCAAAAATTACATGCATATAAATTCCAACGCCAACTAGATGACAATCATTTTGAAACACATTGTACAATGTATTTCAAAATGATTGTCATCTAGTCGGCTGTGGAATTCCAATTTAAAATAAAAAAAAACCTGCCTTTCGAAAATAGGAGTTTCTACTAGCTATTCATAACCTCAAAATATGTGTGTGTGTGTGTGTGAATTGTAGTTAACGTCTCCTTTTTGCTGCAAGGCTAAACAGGACGGGACCTACAGCTTAACGTGGGCTCCGAACCACGGTCCTCGAGCACGGTTGTACCCCCTAAGGCTCTCACCCCAATTGATCCACTCCGTGCTCTACCGACTCAGGGTGTGTGTATCATAGTCGCGCCCTCCTACAGGATATCCGATCCTATCCGGCCTGGTTACCGGCGTGAATAGGAACGGGATTTTGGATACATTTTACACACTTCCCGCAACAATCACAACATCCATGGATTACGTGGGATTCGAACCCAACCTCAAAATAACCTACTTAACCTCTTTTGACTTTTGGTTTTTCTCTGTCAAAAGAAAACGAATTCTGAGTATTTGTCTATTTGTAGTATTTGTTTTGGCCCTGAAAAGGGCCGATAATTACCAGCAGTACTGATTGCCAGTTTGACAATGTGTGACAACAAATGACACTTGTTTTCAGAATTAGATAGGTTCAAATCAATAGAGCACGGCACATGAAAAATTACATGCACAGAAATTCCAATGCCAACTAGATGACAATCATTTTGAAACACATTAGAAAATCTATAAATTTTTAGAACAACTGTCATCATTGTCAACCCCTCCTTGTTAGTAATTGGAGAATAACTTTGACAGATGTCGTTAGAATATGACGCATGTTACAATATAAACATATCCAACTTTTCCATAGCTACGTGTAGCCCCACATCGTTTCTTACAATTACACAATATCTTGTTGGGAAGTTCTTCCGGTGCAGGAATATTTAACATTTCAATTGCTTGTTCACATTCTTCATCATTAATCCTACCCATTTGGCAGGTAATCCTACCATTTGAACACAAATTTTTGTACCAAAGCCATATTTGAGTTTGTGAATAAACCATAGTGTGTGCTGCGTCAGAACTTCAACTATAGGAACAAGGGATGATAGCTTTACAGATAAAAAATGCTCCTAAACGACTTACAAACACCGAAAGTTTCCTCGTAAAACATGCCCGGTTCTTTAATGATAACTTCCTTGATTTTTGATATATCAGTCTCATCATAACCATCGTTGTCTGATATTTCAATAATTACTAAAACGCTTGTTAAGTTTGGCTTCCTTGAATCCTTCATTTTTGAGATTTTTGAGTTTAAAAGACCGGAGGAAGTTAGAATTTTTTTTTAGTTGTGGTCACAGAAAAACAACAAAAAATTTCTACCAAAAAAACCTTGTTTTTATACTCTTGCATTTTTTACGTATGGTCTTAAATTTTTGAGGTAGTGTGAAAATAAATTGTTTTAAAAAATCTTAAAAATCATTTCAAAATTTAATCACTTTTCTTTAAAGAAATCTTTATAAACGTTTAAAACATTAATTTGTTTGTTAGGGTAAATTGTAAATGGATTACGTTCAACTTCAACTCGTGTGGTTGTCATTGGTACCATTGCCGAATTTTCTCAGTAAAAACGAGATAACCGTGACCCAGATATTACTTTTGGCATAACTTTTATGCTAATGACTTTGACTAAAGCTCATTTTAAAGGCCTCCACATGGGCCGAATTCAGATTTTGGCGAACACAGTCACTTTCAAGGAATCATATATCGGATTGTATTGCATCTTCAGATTGAAAAAAACAACAACCGATTTATCATTTAATAAATAAAAATTATTCTCCTGACATATTTATGGAAAACGATAGGTTTTCGAGCAGTTTATGAAAAATCGCTCTAAAGTATGGATTTTTAGACGAAAAGCAATTATTTTTAATAGCGAACAACTTAAAATATTAAGATTTCAAAAAATAATAGTTGATCGACCAAACTTTATATAATATTTATTGCAACGAATTAATTTTCTGCATATTTCTGCTGTTATTTAATTTGCAGGAAGGGGTGGAATCCTCTCCCAGTGTAAATGCGCACATCGGAACTTATTATGTTTGTTTCTTGGGCCAATCCCTACTTACTGTTCAAATTTCACGGTTCTATCCGAAAAAATTTTGAACGGAAAACCGTCTAACTCTGGAATAGTTGGAATTTCTTAGGAACTCTAACTGGTTAAGCTAAATTAAATAGAAAATGTAAATCGGTTAAAAAATACGAGGGAACTAACCGTGCAGCCACAGCCCAATAAGAGCCGATTTCCGTTATGTTTATTCTATTCTAAAAACGAATGGCAATCCCCGTTACCCATTCCTTTTTGTTGAAAAATATTTCTCGGTTTATACACTAAAAGCCTGTCGATTTTAATTTTTATGTTTATGAAACCTTTATGAATATTTTAGAAGAGCACTTACATAGGTCGAAGGTAGCTAGGGGAGTTTTTACGGCAAAAATCCCCGAAAACCGTTTCTTAATTAAATCTCAAGGCACCAAAGCTTGAAAATTGAAGGCCGGACGCAAATTCGAACAAGGCGTGATTCAATTTCACGTCTCTTCATGGAGTGTTTCAGGTCATAATCCCATTAAAAATCATTCGTGAGAGTTTAATATTCGATGGCGGCAAAGTTCGGTACGTGGTTAAAAATTAATCGTTAGGGATAAATCTCCACGGTTTCCCCTATACACGAATGTGGGAGTAATTTTTTGGAGATTAGGCGACATAGGATGGAAAACGAATGAAAACGTGAAATTCTTCATTAATGCTCTTCCATCGCATCTATCGGGATTTATCTTTCACTATGCTCTGGACAATCCGCGAAATTAGTGAGCCATTTAGCAATAAAAAGAAAGTAATTGCAATAGAACGGTAGACTGCAGTTGGAAATAAATCAATAATACAGAAATATCGTTGACTTCGCGAAATTTCCATTTTCCAAGAGCCATATCACGGAGGAGAAAAGGCATTAATAAATAATGTCTTTTATAACACGTGTGATGACCTAATGCCTCCAGTCTAATTCAGGGATTGCAGTTAGAACAAAGCGAACCATGAAACAGCCGGTATGTTGTTAACGATCTTAGCATAATTTCACAATTTCCCGAACTCAACTTGTTCGGGTGGAACTGGGTCGGCCTTACCGCGAAAGCACTACCTTGGCTTTAGCGTTCCTAACGTAACTAATAAATCGAACTTACTCGGCGTTAGTTTCTGGTGTCGGTAAATCACCTATCGTAGTAAGAGTGAGCGTTGACCAATACAACGATCCCAAGTACTTTCTCGTTAACGTGGCATAATCTCCTGGTCGATAGGGATAGACCCAATCGCCCTGAAATAGAACGACAAATCGATTAATTATTTGTGTTCAGAGACTCATGATTGGAGCCATGACATGGGTCGAAGTGTTATAAAAAATTAGCGGTACATTATTAAGGGGAGAGAATTTGTATTTCTGGATAAGCGGTTATGGAAGAAGAGGGGACGAAATGGGAGAATTAGGAATAATTTTCGATTAACCAGATATCGACTCTTACCTGAAAACCTTCCGCTTCGGACAATAAAAAATAAAAACATCCAAACCAGTGAGCAAGTATCAAAAGAATATGTATAAGATTTATCACCCTCCATAAGTTTGGCCATACGGTTCGAGATTCTACCATATAATAATAAATAACAGCTCGATAAACCTGGAATACAAAAATAAAACGTAATAAGTTTAAATTAACATCGATTCGATTTAAAGATATTTGAAATCGTCCAATCGTCCATATTTCAAGTTAATATTATATTTTTAAGCAATTGTGTTAAAATGCACACTAAGCAGAGACGTATTTCTTATTTATTTAGTTTAAAATAAAAACCTATTAGCTGACAAATGGAAACTTTCACTTTGCTTCCCCTCTGGGACTTGTGGCCTCTCTAAGCTCTTTGGGAAATACGATGGAAATATTTTAAAATTTGACCCATGCCTAGAATCTTCTAATAGAAGAGTATGGAATGTGGTCGATAACTAGAAGGTGTAAAAATGTAGAATTCAATTATGTCTGGGATATGCTGGAATCTTGGATAGGGTACTTTATATTATATAACATGGAAGATCCATTAGATATGGAGCTTGATAGCTTATTCTGAGGATAAATCATACTACTCTAAGCTATCTTGGTATATAAATTGTGTATTCATACCTATCTGTACAGTTCATCAAATGTACACGTGAACGTATCATTTGACAACTACTCAGGCGCAGATAAAATTTTCATTGTTAAGTTAAGCTGGTGAATTGGATCAGTTCGAATTAAGTTAACGAGATACATAAACAAACGTGAAATATCGAAGGCTCGTAACGTTAAAACCCTGTCAACGCAAAGATTACTTTACAGCGCATGCGTACCTGTCAAATCTCACAAGAAGGTGTACTTGCTACATGTATTTGCTACAAATTGTATGTATGTAATGTAACGATATTTGATGCTTTAAAGTCTGTTGCTGTTGTAGAGGCAACCATCCAAAAACTACAAACAAATTCGTCTTTTAACAATGGTTAACTACATATTTGAGTGTAGTTTTCAGTTTAATACATTTTTTTCATAACAATTTTCGAAATTGTTAGAAATAATGTTACTTTTCTCTTGAGCAAAATTAATATTTTTTTACAAACCTCGTACATGCCTGAATAAATGTAATATTCGATGGTTGAATTTTAGGCGTTCGACTAATCAAAACTCTTTATGAAGAAGAAGTTCTTCTTCAAAATAATATTAAACAAACCTTACAAATTCTTGCAACTTAATTAGACATATTGTAGGTATAATCTGAAGCAATAGTCAGAAATAGAACTTGCTGGGTACAACCTCTTATCCTAATATTAAAATTTTGCTATTCTGAAATAAGTACTGCAGCAAAAGCCTATAGATAATAATTAGTGATCAGAATATGTTTGAATGTATAATTAATATATCCCTCGAATATGCTTTAATATGCATAATCTAATGGAAGTTATCTCAATCTCAATTGCTACCAGAGACGAATGTGATCAACTGCCCCAATATCCAATAGCAATACAGGGAGAAAATATAAGCTGAAATATCCTATAGGGAAAGTTAAGGGAAGTACATACGTCACATTTACAAGCAGCTGGTCATATGAACTGTGATATATTCTAGAATATCCCACCTGGTAACCTGGTATGCAGAAGGCACAGACCATTAATATAACTAGACCCGTTTGTTTACAAAATAATGTATTGCCAAGATCTTAGCACATTCTAAGCGTTTTTTTGCGCTGTTGCATGAATGCAGATGACGAATTCATGGCTTACGCTTTGCGTATACATCCAGCCTACTTCGCCTGTGGTTGGTCAGTTGTACGTAAATCTAAAATAATATAGACTTTTGTTATGAGCGGCAACATCGCGTCCTAGTCTTTCACGTGATAAAATTCGTTGTGTATGCGGTTTGTGTGTGTATTTTGATAAAAATAGAAAACATTTAACAATGGTTAATAGGTGCAAGATATGCAACGTTTATAGCGATGCAGGGAAAGCCTCGGGATTGTCTTTTCATAGGTAAATATAGAGATTTATTAATGACCTTTTTTGAGGTTATGTATCATCTCAGTGGCGTTCTATCAGTGTTATTATTTTAGGTTTCCAGTAGATCCAATTAAAAGAAATATTAGGATTTCTGTTTTGAGACTTAGCGAAAATGATAACAACAAAATCGTCCTATATTTGCTCAAAACATTTCAATAAAGATGATTTTGTGTCTAAAATAAGTGCAACCGACAATGCTAAATATTTAAAGAGAGATGCTGTTCCATTACGGATGCATCAAATTTTTGAACCTAAAAGTACTACGAGATAACTAATTTCTACCCTGTAACTGTGTTTAATAGAAATATTAAATTTATGAATTTGTCAAAATTGGAAGCGTGAAATTCTTTTTAATTTAAATTTAAATCTTTTTAATGTAATTTTCAACAAAAAATATTGTACTGGTTACTGGTGAGAAACAATTATTTCTTAAGATATGAGAAAAAATAGTAATTTTATTAACCATTATTAACGATTTTATTAAACACTAAACAACTTTGAGGAGTTATATCTCAGAAGGTAAGGAGCAAAATAGCGACTTATTATGTATAAAAAGAAGCGCCTTTCCGAGTACTTTCCGGCTATGTTTTCAAAATTTCATTTAACAAAAAAATTGCTGAGGTAATCTATTTGTTTATAAGCAAAAAAAAACGACACCAACTTTAAACAATGACTGTAACCGTTCTAATAAGTATTTTTTAATTCTGACAAAAGTACATGAAAGCTTGTTCCCTCTTATATATGACCGCTAGTTTTATTAAAATCGAATAATGAAAAAAAAATTGAACAATTTTGAAAATTTTCAATATTTTTCGATTTTCCTGGATTGCAAAATTATTATTCAAAATCTAATAAACCGGTCGAAACGAAATTTACGGGATTCTTTTATTATAACTTTATGATTTTGTATCTGTGATATAGAAGTCCTAACTACATTTCAAAGTACCTAAAATAATAAGTTAAAAAAACACTTTTTTGAGCCGATTTTTTTGTTGTATATTACTATCTGGCAAAACCGCTAATAAATTTTTGAACTTATAACCCACGCCATTTTATGTAAAAAGCGTTCTGCAACTTTTTCCTCTCTTCAACTTTCTTCTAAATTTAATACTTAAAAAGTTAGAAGCAAAACAAGTCGGGAAAAAACGCGTTTTTAATTTCTTTTTAAATTGTTGCATTTTAAACAATGTTCCCAACCTCTGCGCTTCTCGAGGTATTCATGTAAAAACATTGCGGTTACCTCTTATGTCAATCTAAAGCAAATTTCTGACAGATGGGTCTTGGACTATACTTATTGTATGCATTATTACTGTCATGATGATTTTGATAATCTATGTCCTTCTATACTTCATTTGCCTCTTATTTTGCACCTTTGTTACCTAGCATGTAAAGGGCTTCATTGCCCGTTGATCTAAATAAATAAATAAATTATTTTCTTAATTTTGTTTCCTTTTTGCCCCTTATTATTGATACGCCTATGGATAGCTCTTTTGTACGCTGTCAAAATTCGTCAACGGCGGCCATATTTCCTTCCCCCTTTACACCGCGCCTATCGGCTATGTTGGCATGTAAACAAACATCAGTTTCCAATGGGAACACCGGGTCTAGTTGTATTAATGGTCTGTGGCAGAAGGTAACTGGAAGGTTCGAAAATATGTAATTCACTCAGGCTTCGAATATGACAAACATGCAGGAATAAAACTTTTAAAACATAGTACTATAATAATCTGGAACATTAATGGGGCATGGAACTTGTTAGATACCAACTGATTCTGAGGATAAGAAAAATTTAGTGATGTTCGTGATGATTTATGTTCGATGTTCGATTTGATGTTCGATGATTTAGTGATGTTTAGTGATGATATTCTAAAGTTTCTTAATAGCAGTATTAGGACACTAGTTTGTTGTTAGATTTTTATCAATCCAGAAATCATATGTGCTTAAAATATTCTGACTCTAACGGAACAGTACTGTGATCTAGAAAGAGCTCTAATGCGACGCTTATTACAATCGAGTCATATTTTAAGCCCCCAGTGTCCGGCAGCAAATGTGAAATAAACTGAGCTGACAAATGAAATTTTTCACATTGCCGTCCCTCTGAAAATTGCCGCCCAGAGCGTTCTTCCTCTCCATCGTTAGAGAATACGTCACTGACAATAAGTGCAATATTACACCACGTATAATACTGAGATATGAAATTCTTTGGGGAAATGGTGGATCCCTTCCACCTTTTGATGGAAGGAATCGACAAAAAAATCTGCGAGATTGGCAAGTTGTTGATACAAAGTGCTACAAAAACAATTTTTGCTGCATGGCCTAAACCAACCAAAAATCTGTCGAAGTAAAATAATAAAAATTCATTTATTTTAAGATAACTTTTTCAAATATCTTTTCAAGTAACTTCTCCGACTAAATCTCTTACCTTTAAGAATCTGGGGCACCTGAGTAGCGGATGCCACCCTAATCTAAATTGTAAAAGATCGAGTGGACACAAAGCCGCCAAATCGAGCAGAAAGGCACGGGAACGTAAATAGTGACAGGCCAATTTTTTCGAATCGTACACCATTAGGCCTTGTTCCAGATAACCGGTCCTAAGTTGTACGGCTAAGTCTAGCAGAAACACCATGTCACTTATTGAATCACAGGTAAGCCAAAAAGTTGAGATCATCTCCTGAAAGAAATACGAATTATTGTAGCCTTTATAATATTAACCTTTTCACTTATAATCAGTCAATTTCCTAACCCCATCATGTGAATATACAACACGTGTATACCACATTAAGTTTCTATTTTTAACCCAAATCTTATTAGAGAGTCTGAATTCGAGCGCAAATTAGATCGCAATAAGAAAAACTTCCAATGCGGAATGCATTATTCGGATACAATCGTATTAGAATTAGCCAGGATTAAAACTAATGGAGCTGCTAATAGGCTCTTGCACTTAAAAGGTATCACTTTAAATCATTTGGAAGACCTTACCTAATTCAAACGAACGTTTTAATTTCTATTGGAGAATACATATCGGCGAGATGCATACCCACACCTCGAGATATTAGAATTATTTTCATTAAATTGGATGTATAAGTTTTCATTTTTATTACTTTACCTGAATTATCAGGGCAATAAGGTACCACGTCAACTGTTACATGATTTTGTTTTATCGATTTTTGTAAGAATTAATCACAATCTGTTGTCATTAAATGTTAAAATATTGATCGACACCAAATGTGGATTCCCCAATTTTGAAATATATTTCCTAAAACAATTACACATGCATTAATACTCTATACCCGTTACAGTACAATTCTCGTTCAATTGTTTTTTTAACACCGGCCATTATTCCATTCGATATTCCTATAACCCCCTGTTTACTAACTTGATATACTTGATTAATGTCTACACGTACTGTTCCAGTTAAAAGAAATTATTAACCTTTACTAAAATTCGAGTAATCTATCGTAATGACTCCAAAATTATTAGTCAACCAAAATGAATTCCTCTCGGTAACTGTGAAATTTTAATTAAGATAAATCGAGTTCGAAAAGTTAGGGGTTTATAATTGATGTTGCGCTAGAACCTTTCTTTGGAGCTCATTAATAAGTGATAAAAGTTACGGATACGAAAGCAGATTTTAAACGCGATATTGATGTTATTAATATTTATTTTCGAGAAAATATGTTACAGCCGTCGATAGCTCGTTACAAAGATAAATCCTCGATTCGACAAAAATACGTCTTTTTTAAGGAGACACGGGCTCTTAAAGACGTATCAGCCCCGAATCGTATTTATATTGGATTTCTCAGCCGTTGGTATTCATATAACAGGAGACCATAGAATTCAGTGAAAATAAGGAAAATGAGATCGGTTTCTCTCCATTCTCATCAGAAAAATTCTTGAAGGAAAATTATACTCAGCTTGTGAAATTTTACTAGAAAACAATTTTCCCTTGCGTGTAAAATGGAATTCACATAAGATTTGCAGCACACAATGAATGAAACTCGATTCGAGTGGAATAATAAAGAAATCTCAACATCTTGAGAGCTACCATTAAACGAATCGATCGAGCCTGAACGCAGGGACGATTATTTCGTAAACTGTGTATTTTAGGCATGGAATGATACATAACCAGCCTTATAAACCGAAATTTCTTTCTAATTTCACCGGAAACTAGTTACCAATAATTTTAATACTCATTATAGTCATACGCATAGGCTTGTGACTAAAATGGGATCCTCACCTGAAGTTCGGGAAAACTTTCGCGCACAATCAACGTCCAAAGATTGTATAAAACACACACAGTTATAACAAGTAACCAATAGAAATAAAAATTCGAATCTGGATTGACGACGGTTCTCGGTTGCTTTCGATGTCTCCTGCGTCTCCTAGGCGCCGATCGGTTATCACCTGGAAAAAATTTTCATAATGAAATATCTAAAGTCAGTTTGTTCAAGTTGATATATTTTATTATAACGCCGCTTGTTAAATCACCTTGATTACACCGAACAGATCGAGTAATGAAATTACGTTACCTTAGCGACACCGCTATATTTTCGGAAATTACACGGAAAGCGTAGTAGTAGTGGTGACGTCTCATTATTTTGTGTTTCGATTTTAGGTATATGTATACATAAGTAGTTATTCATGCTCAATGAGAATTCGTAACAATGACCTGAACTGTTGAAACACATTGTATATAACTTCCTACATGTGCTATTTCTTGTTCGAATTATGAAAAATAAAATCAAATAACGTTTAATTTAAACTGAACGACTGAAATCCTGCTCATACAAGTTTTAGCAGAAAATTGTGAATAATATATCGATAGTATAATAATGTGAATATTGAATAACAGAATAATAACAGCAAACCGTTCACATCTCTCCTTCATCAAAAAAGAAAAGTTGTAATTACTCGGAAAATTCTATTGCGATTATCCAATATTTAATTGGAATATGTTGATTATGATTTATTAACTTTATTAACCAAGTAAATATTAACCCTGGTTAGCAAATTTTGATCGTACGGCATCCTTGATGTAAAAAATTAAGTGATATTTTTGTAGGAAGTATTATGTGAATGTACGTATTTTTTTAGGTATTATGGTGTACAGGTGTAATAAAATTAAAATGGTGTATTTGGCAAAACTCATCAAAATATTAAATACACATTTGGTCAACATTTTAAGCTGGGAAAAAACAGATTAAGTTCCTATGAGGGTAAAATCTTGAAAAGTGGTCCAACTGAGTATTGTGCAGGGGTTATTTGCTCTAATCAGAAATGTGACAATGTAAAAATATCTCAAATATACTTCTTTAGTCCTAAATGCTTACGTCAGAGCAGTGACGAAACGGGAGCGAAACTCTTTCCAAACGAACTCGTCTTCAATATAAAAATCCTTTAATATTTTTTACTTAGTGTTTTTTTGAGTTACAAAGAAGAAATAAGGCAGCGAGCGTCCGTAATTTATTAAAAGGACGTTGAAATGATTACTATTGGTCCCTGTCATGGCAAAATAATTTAATGTACTAAATTATTACTAAACTATTTTTAAACTTAAACTTTAACACTTTACCGTGTAAACATAAACGTCACGGAAAGTAGGTTTCTTATATATCATAATTTAGCGAAACACTTTGAAATATATAACACCTTCCCCCACTTAATTCATTACAAAATTGTTGAACCTAGCAAGGGGATGCATATATCTCTTTGGTCGGACTTCTTCTTGTATTTCAAGAACAGACAGTGGATCAGGTATTTGCCCCGGATCATGCTGTGCAGTTTGGTTCGTCTCTTGATCATGTGCTGCTTCCCATTTCGTCTGAATGTATAAAATATTAAATATTGGACTGGAACAAATAATATTGCATCGTACTATTTTTTGGAAACAGATTTTGATCGACGTTGATATATGTGCCATTCTTCCGAAACCTAGAATAATAATAAATGTCTGTTTCCAATTTTCTTGTGTACTTCTGTGAATTTTCAAGTTAATTTCTGTTCAATGAAGAATCTTACTTGTATTCTCTCCCGCTTATCGACAGTAAATGTTGCATTCGGCAGGTCCATTTGTTGCAGGATGAATTGGAGGTATAAATTTTCGATAAATTCCACTATCGTAGAAGGTCTGGGATTCGTTGCTTTGAAGTATTGAGACATTGTCTAAGAACATTCCTTCAGAGTGTCCATGGATGGCAAATGTACTTTCCAGTTGGAATATGATAGACCTATCAGTGTTTTCAGGTTGATTTTGAATTTTTACTTCCTCCTATAAAAACTTCCTTCCGATAAAAACATCCTTTGTAGTTAATGTTTCTGGTGGTGGAAGATTTGAGCTAATGGTTCGTCACCTGTTATAAACGAAAAATGTAGGTAGACTGGGGTCGAACGGTACTAGGTCTCTCTCACTCTTATCTAGAACTCGGTCAGTGCAAGGTTCAGCTTTTCATTTTAGGAGGGCTACTTTACAGTTTAGAGTCCATTTTCGTTTACTTAGATTTGTATTTAATAAGAGGATCGAAGAGAATACGTGATGGTGTAGTATTAGGTGAAAATATTGAACAGTTGATTATCAATCCTAAATATTTTCTTATATCAACAAGATTTGTTTGGGGTGACATGTTATTATTGTGTTAACTTTTGCCGGGAGCTTGCAAACAAAACCGTAGGTTCAAAGTCCAGTCTTCAATGTATTCCCATGGATTATTGTGTTATCAAAGTATGCTCCTGCTTTTAGAAGATTCCTTAAGATTTATTTTATCTTACAAGATAGGTAATTGTATTGATTCAGCAGAGGTTGCCTTGATTCCGATGCTAAGCCATTTGGTATTTTCCTGGTTCAGTGGAAATGTCTGCTGTCCACGGTCAAGCCTACAGGAATATCTGGAATTTCGGAGACTCATTAAAACATAATCAATTCTTCAGAGTGTGTAACTGGCCTGGACTAATCTTTCATTTATCCCATACTTGTAATCGAAACACAATCGAACTATCGCGTGAGCTTTCTGTGTTAACACTAATAGCGGCATCTAATCTGTGGAGACTACTACAACTGGACGTGTTATTCATTCTCCTGCAAGTGAATTTTACTCTCTTAGCAGGAAGAAAATCAATACTCGTTCTCGTAACGCATTTGTAGCATTCCGTTCCTTTGCAAATACTGGCTTAGTTTCTTTCTAGAGCTGAAGTGCAACTTTGAAATCTCAATTTTTCCTCAAAAATGGATACAAATACTATATCGAAATTAGCTTTTAATCTAATGTAATAAATTACAATCGATGAATTTGTTTTTCCCATTTGAGCATCAACTTGTCGACGCTCAACGATGCTACGTTAGTATGCCACCCCGAATTCCAATTTTTCTTTAATGTCAAAATTTGTGTTATTGAAAAACAATATCATTTGACTTTAATAATTAAATGAAATCGAGCAAATTTATTTTCAGCTGGTATGGAAAATTTGGCACTGCAATCAACTTCAAACCATTGTAGTATCGCTTTGAGAGTTACTCGAATGACGTACTTGTCAGAAACTATTTTGAATGTGGCAGATGTCCTTTGGTTTCTGCACATCTACTTTGCGAATTCCATATAGTAGGGGAGCCCATGATGCTAAATGTGGATTTACTCGAGCGTCTCGGAGACCTATTAGAATTGGTAGAATAGATTATAGGAAGAGTAAATGGTCCTATAATGTTTTCACTTTTAGCGGTGGGGGATGTGTCTACAGATTTTCAAAATTGTAAAAAAAACAAATACTGAAGCGCGTCAGAATATAATATTTTTCATGCCCAACCATGTCTCTGATATGAAATATATAATAATCAGACGATTTGCGTGGTGGGGGTGGCTATGCGGAAGGGATGAAAATCGAAAAAAAAATTACTCCAGCGCGTCACATTTTTATAGGTGGTGTTCAGTGAACCCTAGTGATGCTCCAATTTCTTAATCTGATGATTTGGAAGTGACGAAAGCTCGCAGCGAATTTGTGAAAATGTCAAAAAATTGCCATCTTGAAATACTCGAGCGCGTCATATTAGCATACTGAAGCTTCAGCATGATGCACCAGCCACGCTTACAAAAAATCTGACGATTATTTTAAGGAGTATCGTTAATCTGAGTATTTAAAAATATTTTTTTTTTAAATAAAATTACTTGAATAAAAGTATGACATTGACAATTTGTTAACCAATCAGAAGCGATTACGACAAAACAGCATAACCGTGCTTTTCTCTTCTCTCAGGCATTTGAATTAGAGTGAAGTGTCACCGGTAAAATTAAAAAAATGTGTAGCAATAGTTGCCATGGTAACCTAATCCATAAGGCGTAATAGAAAAAATTTATTTTAAAAGGTAAGAAAACGGTATAGAAAATGGGGCCCCGAGAATTGCCTAGGGGCCCTGATGGGTTTAATCCGACTCTGGGTGCGAGACAGACAGAGATAGAAGAAATCAGTTGCCATGGTAACCTAATCCATAAGGCGTAATAGAAAAAATTTATTTTAAAAGGTAAGAAAACGGTATAGAAAATGGGGCCCCGAGAATTGCCTAGGGGCCCTGATGGATTTAATCCGACTCTGGGTGCGAGACAGACAGAGATAGAAGAAATGCGAAACGGACATAGAAGCGTGGAGTGGGAAATACATGTTTTACCATAGCTGGACACTATTAATTAACGATTTTGATTACTTTCGGCTTGCGGAAATCGTCAGTTTATATGTTTTTTTCTGTTATTCTGGTATAATTACCTCTAGAATAAAAAAAGAAGACGACCGCGCTCGAGTAAATCCACACATTTTGCAACTTTGTTACCCTCCCACTCCCTTAGGTTACGCTCAAATCGTCAGATTAGCAAGATGGACACTTGTTAGTTAGTAATTAACCCCCCTTATCTTAATCTGACGCGCTCGAGTATTTCAGATGATCGATTTTTTTTTTACTAATCTGACGGGTTCCCCTTGGCGAACCCCCCTATATTAAGGGCTCATACTGGCTGGAGGTGCTTATCAATATATAAGGTATCCTCCCTTATATTAATCTGATGCGCTCGAGTAAATCCAAAAATCCCCTCTTGGGCTCCCCTACTAATACAGATGTGGATAATCTGCCTGGTCAGTTATGACAGTGTTGACAGTGGTAATTTTCGAACTGCTAGAAGTGTTTGTTTTACTTTGAGAAGACTTCATTGACTTGAATTTCCGGAATATGATGAACGGATGCTTGATTGTGAACTACATTTTTCTCTGGGTTGGGCTCATAAAAATGTAGACATTCGGTTTGTATTCGTTGAATTGAAACTAGAATGACTGGAATTATTCGCTGAGTTAATTCCCCAATCACTGTTTTAGATTTTTCTAGTTCTGTTTCTTGTAGCATAATTTTCTAAAATCTCGCCTAGCTTTACTCAAAAATTTGTTTCCGGAACAAATCGTCATAAATATCACAGATAAAATGAGCTCTTACAAAAATATCTATTACACATATTGATCGGCTACATTCAGATTTTACTGTAAATTCACATTTTGCAAGATTTCGTTTGAAGGGTAGAAACATACTCCGCAATTTCTATCGGGAAAATATTTAAGAAGTAATGTTGAGGAATAACCATGCTCTTTTGTGGAATATATAATGACGTACTCCTCGCCAACTGTTGTGAATGTCGTATCTCTGGTGGCTTCGAAATTATTACAACTCCTATCGGTTCTACTATTAAAAGTGGTTTTTAATCGTCGTCGCTTTGTATAGCTTAACATACTACTTTATACACGTGAGTTATGAGATAGAGGTCATATTGTGTAATATGACATATGCTATAATTTGGCAGAACACTTTAAAAGATGTAACAGTTGGTTACTGCTTTGTTTATTGTCTTTTTTAAATCATTCCTCCTACATTACTGGGTTTAATACATAAATTGAATATGTTTTCAACGCTCCCAGTAGGGCCTATTATAGTAATGTACTTTATATACAATTATAAACACTGTAGCGTAAAACAAACCTGCAATTTATTCGCTTTCTAACAAACCAGAGAGAAAAGAGTAGATGATATTCAATTAGGTGGCAAAGAAATAGTAGGTAGTTATTAATGTTTCTGAAAGGCTGTTTTTAGTTTTCTTTGTATACTAGTTTGAGAAAAGATAAACAACCAAACTAGTTTTTGAAAATTGGTAATTTTGATTTCTTGCACAAATGGAAGAAAAACAAGCGAATTTTGTTTAAGTGTAATATTACAAAGAAATTTAAATAAAATTTCCAGAAATTAGGTATGTAACTACTATTTGCTATACAAAGTTTGTTAGTTGGTGTTTTACTTCTCATATACATCCGGTTGCCTTTTAAAGGAATTTTTTGCATAATTTTCACACGTATTGTATTTGTATAAAAACGCGACAAATCTCACATGTACATCACATGTAGTGTTTTCTACCGTGCAAGAGTGAAGCTCAGACAGGAGACGCTCAATAATGTGTAAATGTAAAATGCAGTAGCAGTATATGCCGTGCATGCATTGATCGAATAAAACAACGTTGCCGTATACTTTACAAGTTGGCTACAATATTTGATAGTCTACCTTTTGATGAATACTACTAGAGGAATTTCCCTAAACAGTTTAATTGAAGGTTCAAAAATTCACAAGATTTGTAGCATTATAATATTATAATCGAATTGATAAATTGATCACCTGATTGACACTATTGGAATATACAGTGGATATCGAAATATAGTTCATTATAACGATATTTAGGTTGTTTCGGCACTCAGAATCACAAAAATCAGCTTAAGCAGAATGGAAATAACTTGTGAGGTAACAATACATTTTTAAATGGGAATAAAAGTGATTCAGTTGAATATAAACCCAATAACAATTATAAATGGTACGATTTCGCCCAAGATCTTAACAATATGCTTTTCATTTGAAATATTGTAAATCAGTTTTAATGTAAAAAGACAATATTTTATTGCACATTAGTAACTACGTATTTACCAATATCACTCTAATTTATATTGTATAATTACAACATAAATGTAAACATAAATTGTAATAAGTTACAAGAAGTATAAGATAATATGAGCACTCGTGTTTGTCAATTATCAGACTTTATCAGTATAATGTTTCTACAATAGAGTGATAAAAAAATCCTAGTTATAAGCTGTCCGTATAATATATTAAGAGATAATAAAGAGATATTTGTAATACACCACAGATTTTTATATATTTTTTGCAAAAAATTTTGAATCGATCTCGAATTATTTCCAACTAAAATTTCCATTTTAACAAATTTACTCTAGGCAATAAGTGTTCCTAAATGTATCACCAAATAGTCAAAAATAACGAAGGAAAATATTCTTTTGCATGGACCAAATTGGGCAAAGGAATGGGATTACTGTGGCAGGTGATGAATGTCACACAAAATATTAAAGGAGGCAGCATTTTATGTATCCTGTCACATTAAAACAAATTAAAAAAATGTAATTAAAACGAAATAATTACACGTCCGCCATTTAAACTAACCCAAGAATACATGTGAAATTCCTTAATATTTAACGGCGGTCCGCTACGGTTTAATATCCATTTTATCCTCCACGTAGTCAGTAATTCAAATATAACTACAGTTTTAATGTAACGACTACGGCAACATGGAAGATCTAAAAAGAGGGACAATGCGGAAAAACAGTGTCAATAATAAATGCAGACACAATTTAGGACATAGAGTAAGGTTAAAATGAGTATGGGACAGAAAGCTATAAATTTAGTTAAGAAATTGAAAATATTAATAATAATGTGATAAAAACAGAAACGTTGAATTTTATTGAGCAGAAAACAAAAGTGATACTATTTGGGGGCTAAGAAATATTCAGATAATAATATAATACTTCTTTTCGACGATTTAAAATAAACAACATTTTTGGAAAGGCCCAGTTTGGGAACTATAGCGACGTATACGTCATAGAAAAATTGAAACTTAAAAATGTTACAATGACAATGAGACGATGGAAGGAGTTGCAAGTGTGATAAGAGAAAATTTGGTTTAATTGATGCTGCATCGCAGCCATCATGATCATTGTACTTAAACTTTCCTATTTTTATTTATTAATAAATAAAATTTTAATAACGATCGTAACTGATAGCTGATTATCAGAATAAAAAATACAAATTAATAAACGTTTCAAACCTAGGTAGAACCAGTAAATTATATGAACTAAACATTAATACTCGACTCAAGATATGAACTCTAAATTGATACACTAAATAGTAATATCTATACAAGTGTATGTATCCTGAATATTTAATTCCACTTAGGACCAACCTATAAGGAATTTAATAATGTATGCTTTTTTAATCCTATTCGAATCACTTTATTCACACTCTGGTAAATCCAATATGAAATACCTAACATTTCAGTTTAATTGCATACTTAAAAAAAAAGAGTTAAAATTGGTCATACATCAATTCGCCTTTTCGCTACAACTGTCACGGCAATAGAACGATAAACATTCCCACATAGTTCGTATTAGGAGTTTTTATTGAATATTACTGAATTTTCTTGGAAATTTATTAGAACTTAGGTAGGTATGAAGAACTTTACGAACTAGGACGAACCAGTAGTGCCATTATTTGATTGTGTGTTTATGTTCTAAAAAGAGGTGTTTTAAAATGAGGACAGTGACGAATCATATCTTCCAACTTTTGATGTCTCAATAGAAACAAAAAATCAAGTCAGCAATAAAATTTGTTTTTATTCAGAAGATGGCAAAGAAGTCATTCCAAATGTATACAAAGGTAAACATTCTTACTTTAATTGGAATAAAATTCCTTAATGGTATTTAAATTAATAAAAAAATAACTAAAATTAATACAACTAACAAGATCTTTGTCTCATATCGGGACAGGTCTTTCTGAGGAATTATCATCTACTGAAACCCTAAACCCCTTGGGGGTAAGGGGGTGAAGGCTAATAATGCCTGCCCAAATGTCAACCTCACCTGCTCGTGCGATAACAAAGTTATCCGGTGCCCCTGCTAGATAACTGACGAGGCTCTGACGACCGAACGATCGCCGGAATAAGCGATCCACCTTCAACTTGTCAACGGCTACGGGCGGATGAACAAGTGAAGGAAAGGGCACTCTTTTGTCCTGAGGCTGAGAAATCGGCCTCAAAGGCGGAGGAATTACTAAGGTAATCAACGGCATAAGGATGTAGATGGCAAAGAACAACCGCAACATTAAAGATCCTACGGGATAGTCCTAGTAGAAAATCATCTATGGCAATGCTCAGAACTAAATATGATTCCGGAGTAAGTCTCCCGTTCGGATCTCCGGGGGAGACAGTTAGGAGTGACCGTAGAAAAAAAGCAGCCCAACCAAAATGTAAAAATAAACGGATTAAAATATGCACTTGGAACGTTAAAACCATGGCAAAAGCAGGAAAAATAGACAACGCCATCCAACAAATGAAGAGATTGAATATCGACATAATGGGAATAAGTGAGATGAGATGGCCAGGAGAAGGAAGCATTGACAAAGGAGAACACACAGTATTTTATTCTGGATCAACGGATGGAAAAATGCAATATGGAGTAGGAATTATAGTCACTAGACATATAAGCCGATGTGTCACTAATTGTATCCCAATGTCCGACAGAGCGATATTACTCCAAATAAAAGCTCATCCTGTAAATATGAACATAGTCCAAATATACGCCCCCACTGCAGAAAAAGAAGATGAATAAGTCGAAAGTTTCTACCAGAGCATAGAAGACGTTATACAACGGCTCCCAAACCACGAAATAAATGTCGTAATGGGTGATTTTAACGCCAAATTGGGAGAGGGATTGAAAACAGCATTCATTGGACCGTTTGGATTAGGACAAAGAAATAATAGAGGAGATAGGCTGGAGACTTTCGCAGAAAACAACGAATTAGTAGTATTAAACACATTCTACAAATTGCCAAAGAGAAGACTGTATACATGGAAGTCACCAGCCGACACACCTAGTAACATTGTACGTAACCAAATTAACTATATGTTAGTTAACAGGAGGTTCAGAAACTGCTTTACTTCAGTTAAAACTTATCCTGGGGCGGACATTGAATCAGATCATATACCTCTAGTAGGAAATATAAGAGTGATTTTGAAGAAAATTAAGAAGAAAATGATTCATCAATATGACGTGAAGGCTTTACAGCAACCTCTAATAAAACAAAAAGCAAGCGAATACGTAAATGAAAAGGTAAAACAATTGAAAGAGGTGAATTGCATGCAGGAGGAAATTAACGAATTCACAAACATAATAGAGTCTACAAAGAAAGAATTTTTAAAGGAAGAAAAACAAACCAAAAAGAAAACTTGGATGACCAGTGAAATTTTAAACCTAATGGAAAAAAGAAGAACATTCAAAGAGAAAGAAAAAGAGTACAAGAAGATCCAGTCACAGATTAGGAAAAAGATTAGGGAAGCAAAAGAAAAAGAAGCAGCAGAGAAATGCGCTGAAATAGAAATACTGCAAGCCAGACACGACAGCTTCAACCTACACAAAAAAATAAAAGAGGCAACTGGAACCTTGAGAAAGCGACAAGGTATGAAGATCGTAGACAAAAATGGAAAAATTATCATTGACAAAGATGACCTGAAAAACGTTTGGAAGTCATACGTAAAAAAGCTTTTTGAAGATCAAAGACCAGAAACCACGTACTCATTATCGGAAGAAGCTACAGGCCCACCCATACTAATCCACGAGGTTGAAATAGCAATAAAGCAAATGAAAACCAAAAAAACAGCGGGACCAGACAACATAGAGGCGGAATTTCTAAAGCTGCTCGATGATGAAGGAATAGCCTGGATTACCGACATCTTCAACAGAATCTATAATTCAGGAAATTTCCCAGAAAAATGGCTGCAATCAGAATTCATAGCAATACCAAAAAAATCTGGAGCAAAAAAGTGCGAGGAATATCGGACCATAAGCCTGATGAGTCATATGCTGAAATTATTTCTTAAGATCATTCACAAAAGAATTTACAACAAATGCGAAGAACACATATCCCAAAATCAATTTGGTTTTATCAATGGCGTCGGAACCAGAGAGGCACTCTTTGGAGTTCAAGTCCTAATCCAGAGATGCAGAGACGTCAACTGCGACGTATACGCATGTCTTATCGACTATGAAAAGGCATTTGATCGCGTTCAACATCATAAAATGATCAATATCCTGGAAGAGACTGGCCTAGACGATAAAGATATCCGAATAATTTCAAATCTCTATTGGAATCAGACAGCATGCGTCAGACTTGATGGAGATCGAACAGACCAGGTGAAAATACTACGGCGGTTCAGACAGGGATGTGTCCTTTCGCCGCTATTATTCAATTTGTATTCCGAAAGAATTTTCAACGAAGCACTTAACGGCGTAGAAGAGGGTATCCTTCTAAACGGAGTCAGACTGAATAATATTCGGTACGCCAACGATACCATGGTGAGAGCAGATAGCTTGGAAGCATTGCAAAGATTAATGAACCATATCACGCAGTATAGTCAACAATATGGTCTTAATATCAACGTAAAAAAAAACAAAACAAATGATCATCACCAAAAGACATAAATGGAGCTCACCTATATATCAACGGAACTCGAATTGAACGTGTTCAACAATATTGCTACCTTGGAACCATCATAAACGAACAATGAGACAGTGCACAAGAGGTAAAATGTCGTATAGGAAACGCTAGGACAGTTTTTAACAAAATGAGTGCCATCTTCAAAAGTCACAACATATCCCTAGAAACGAAAATAAGACACTTAAGATGCTATGTTTTTTCTGTTTTATTGTATGGAGTAGAATCCTGGACACTCACAGAAGTCACCACTAAAAAAGTGGAAGCATTTGAGATGTGGCTGTATAGGAGAATGCTCCGAATACCATGGACAGCTCACGTTACAAATAGAGAAGTGTTAAAGAGAATGAAAAAAGATCTAGAAATCATGTACATCATTAAAAAAAGAAAACTAGAATACCTAGGGCATGTTATGAGGAACAAGGATCGATACTCCCTACTGCAAACCATAATACAGGGAAAGATACTGGGTAGGAGAGGACCCGGAAGAAGAAGAATCTCATGGATGAGGAATTTACGGACTTGGTTTGGGAAAACCTCAGCAGAACTGTTTCGAGCGTGTACAAACAAAGTTATAATTGCCAATATGATTGCCAACATCCGAAACGGATAGGTACCCTAAGAAGAAGAAGAAACCCTAAACAGTTGCTTTAACTGAAGTTTCAGTGGCTACAGTACGCAGACTACTAAAAGAAGGTTCTAGGGAGAAGAAAACAAGGCGAGATAAAGGTGTATCAAAAGTATTAACTGGCGCTTCTTTGAAAACTGTAAGAGAAATAATTTATAAAATGTATGGTGAGAATAATTATCCAACACAAAATATTTTAATGATGGGATTAAAAAAAAATAACCATTTCAAAATTGTTCTAAGAGTACATTATGCAGGTATTTAAAGTTTTACGGTTTTAAATTTAGAGACATAAATAAGCGGCAAACAATCATGGCATCTAATCGTTTAATATATTTGAGGAATATTTATCTTAAAGATATTAAACAAATTCGGGATGAAGAAAAATCCATGATTTATTATTTAGATGAAACCTGGATTGACACTAATAACAGTAATAACATTACCAAAAAGTGTTGGACTAACGACAGCAAATTATGCAAAGTGAACCTCTCAAGTGGCAAACGTATTTGCATTTTACATTATGGAAGTGAGTTTGGATGGGTGGAAGGTGCACTTCTTTTATGTGCAAAAGATGTAAGACATTGCAGCTTGGATTATCATCGGTATATATGCTAGATAGCATGTTGTTTGAAAATTGGTTCGAAACCATACTGTTATCACGGTTAAAACTAAATAGCACAATTGTATTAGATAACGCAGCTTACGATTCCAGACAATCATACAAAATACCAATTTCTGGCTCCAAAAAATCGGAAATTCAGGAATTTTTAATAAACAACTGTTTATATTTTGAAGAAAATTACCGAAAAAAAAAAAAAAATTGTTGGAGGTAGTGAATACCAAAGAATTTGAAAAACATTATTATGTTAACGAAATGACAAAGAAACAGGGCTATCGGGTATTGAGCTTACAGCCATATTATTACCTTCTTAACCCAATTGAATTACTATGGGCTCAATTAAAAAATAAGTTTCGTGTAAAAAACAGCAATCCAAAATTATTAAATAGTGTAATTAATTTAATTGTTTGATAACAATTCCGAATTTACAAACATAACTACTGACAACTGGAAAAATGCAATGGGGGTGGCCGGTTTTTTGTGACCTATTGTTTTTTTCCATAAATCGATAGAGGGGAACGTCGTGTATCCATCAAGACTATCTTGACGCCAAGAAATTGAAAGGGCGCTTCAAATTTGAAAACGTGATGACTCACCCGGTCATTTTTTGAATAATTTTGTGCATCGGCAACAGTGCACACTGGGGTAATAATAGTTTGTATCGACCCAGCGGACCTAGTTAGTCAAATTAAAGTTGTCAATTATCGTAGAAACGTAAAGACGATAGAAGAGGGCCGACTTGAATATCTGTTGTTAATCGGTTTTCCTACGATCTCAAACAAACCTAAAAGACCGTTAGAATTCTTAAGTTTTATGTTTTAAGAACTTGCGAGAAGGTGATAGAAAGCATATCCCCATTGTTTGGTGTAGAGTGAATTTATGTGGATTAAACACATAAAAGTCCTGGATCATTCCAAACTCCACCATAGGCAGCTTGCTAGAATCAGCCTTTACGTAGCTAACTTCCATGATCTACACAATATCAGAGGAGTAATCATTACTCCTGATGTGATTTATTTTAAGTAACATACTTATTACCTTCTCGTTGAAAACCGAAGTAAATGTGCACTTAAAGTGCAGATATTACTGTCGCCAGGAAATATACCATGGATGCAAAAAAAGGAAACGAATTTCACCAAAACAAATAACAAAGTTAGGTTATGTTTGTGTTTACATTTTACCCACCTTGCAAGTTGCAAGCGCTTTGATTGTTCCGTCATATTATGCACCATTGCCAGCTCATATATAAAAACAAATTTTCTAGGGAAATAACCGGATGAGTCATCACGATTTTAAATTCAAAATTTGAAGCGCACTTTCAATTTCATGCCGTCAAAATTGTCTCTTTGGATACACCACGTTCCTCTCTATCGATTCATGTCAAGAAACACATAGGTCAGAAAAAACCGGACACCTCCATTAACCATGTGAACAAAATTGAAATGCAATATTTACAAATACATAATCATGTAAATAAAATTGTTATAAATTTAGGTGAAATAAGTGATAGTAGTGATAATGATAGTAGTTGTATTGTCGTTTCAGACGTAGAAAAATTAAATACATCTATACATACCTTATATTTATAAGTAAAGCCATTTTGATCCTTATATTTTGTATATTATTTGTAAGAATAAATTTTGTTATTTACTATTGTTGTTTATACTTCCTCTAAAAATTTCATCGGCTTATGAGGCTAACCAGACGGGCTAACCCTGTTGGGTGTCTAGACTGGGGAATCCCGAATCCACGAGTGTGAAACGGACTATACATACCACAGGTAATATGCATTATACCCTCTAAAAAAAAACCGGTGGAGTAATAAAACGATTATTTCGCCGGTAAGCAGAAGCGTTCTTAATGCAATGAACGAAAATTAATGAATTAATATGGTCTATGTAATGATAAGATTGCTTAAAACCGTTATAGTTGTTTTAATAAAAGGTAGGCATTACAACCGCGAATATTATCAACTCAGGAACGCTTCCGTTTTTACCTGATTTGTTGTTAACTCGTCATTAATATAATATATTATAATGTCGGAACTCTGTACTTCTTTATAATACTTTATGGTAATATTTTTTTTTGTATCTCGTATTTATAACAATGTGTTAAATTTTTGACGTCTAACTTCCCAATTTGATGATTCAGATATTGATGAATTGTTATTCAAATCATCAATTTTAATTCATTCATTCATTTTTAAAAATCATTATGTATGGAGAGATTTGCATGAACTATTTTGTGCAATGTGAAAACTTGCATTACATAAAAATTGCAATTATTTTCACAACCAGAACTATCAACTTTTTTGTAGCTTCATTGATTAATACACTCATTGATTCCATTAACGTTTCATCACTAACGTTAATTTTGTCAGAGCAGGAAGTAACTGTGAAAGGGCATAATAAATATTTTTCTTTAAGCAATGATTTTTACTTGTTATGTTCTCAACGTTTGCTTGAAATTCAAAAAAATAACATCATCACTTTAAACATGATTGTCCAGTGCCGTTGCTGTATGTCTATTTATTGTAATGCAAATAATCTGTTTTCTTCGAAAAACAAGAAATATCCAAGAGTGTAGGCTTTCACGGCCGGAGTCAAATGTGCAAATGCGTTTTTCCGGGCTATTTGGCCGTGGTCCAGAAAGGTTTAGGTAACCTGACGTTTCGTTTGCTTCTGCGGCAAACATCTTCAGAGGCGATGTGGTAGTCTTCTAAGCGTTCGACTGCTTCGAAAATTACCCTCGACTGAATCTTCGACGTGACACTTCGTGACACTTGACATCCCTAGACCTGCTGCGTTTGTTTTTGTGCTCCCATGATCTGTTAAAATGTCCGTTTGTCCGGTCCCTCGTATACCTGTCCCTTCTTTGAACGTTTCCCTGTTTAATGGTTTAATTTTCGTTCTGTTAAGTATGGGAATCCAGGTACTGTTTATCTTTAAAGTTTCTTCTTTCCGGTTAAAATTGTTCTTTTGTTTGAAAATTTCAATTGCCTCTCTCTGTAGTCGTGTGTGGAAATGTTGAGTGTTGGCCAAAATCTGTGTGTCCTCAAACAGGGTTTGATGGTCTCCAGGCTCCATTAAAGTGTGTTCTGCTACCGCAGATTTTTCTGTTTGTCCTAGGCAGCAGTTCCTCTTGTGTTCTTTTATCCTTGTGTTGGTGGATCGTTTTGTGGTGCCAATGTAGACTTTTCCGCATTTGCATGGTATTCTGTATACCCCTGGTGTTGACAGATGGTTCCTCTTGTCCTTGGGGCCCCTTAGACTCTCCTGTATTCTTCGGGTGGTGCGAAATATTGGTTTAACTTCTTTCTTCGTCATCTCTTTCCTTATTCTATCCGTAATGTTTTTTATGTAAGGTAGGTATACCACTCCTCGTTGTTCCATTCCTCTGCCTCCCGTAATTTTTTCGCTTTTTCGTAGGGCCCTGTTGATCTCTTGTTTTGTATATCCATTCCTTTGTAACACCTTTTTCAAGTGCTTGTTCTCCTCCTGAAAATATTCCCCTTGGCAGATGCGTGTGGCTCTGGTAGCTAAGGTTTTAATCATTCCCCTTTTTTGGCTAGGATGGTGGTTGGAGTTCTTGTGCAGGTATCTGTCCGTATGTGTTGGTTTTATATATACTGTGTGTTCTAATGTTCCATTTAACAAGAAATAGTTCACCCGTCCATTAGTCCCAAAACCAGGTGGTTCGAAATGGGGCACTTAGCGTAGGGGATCATTATGTGAAAAAGTGAGTGCTGTCTAATCGAGGTGCAAATAAACACTGAAGTTCGGATTATTTGATTAACTATTCCAAGAAGAGACCAGAACGGCTATTATCATTTCGGCAATTCTAGGTAAGTTAAGAGAACTGCAGTTGCGCGTTATACTTGCGTTAGCATATCGGGTGCTTATATAGATAACATCGTCCCATTATTTCATTTTAAATCAGTAGTCAATCATCATAGCGTAGACGTCAAGTGTATGTAATTAGACAGTGTTTGACGACCTCGGCATACCAGGAAACCATTAGTCCTCTGTGTTCATAGTGGTATTTAAAATACGGAGATACGTATTGGAGTATGGAGAATTTACCGGGCCATCGAAATGTCCAAAATTAGAACCGTTCTCACTTAATCAGAAAGTTTTAATTTTGACTCGTTTAAATTCCATTTAGAATCGAAATTTCGATGTGAGTGTGGATAAAATCGTTGAATTAACCACTGCGATGCTGGAAGTTGGAAAGACGTGAGTGTACAAGTTATAAAGAGAAAGGAAGAGTGGACCTGTTCAACCGACGAAGAAGCCCCCAGGACGTCAGAAAATTCCATTAGACTGAATTCTACGTCGAAAAGTGCACGCCTTCTTTTTCCGTAACGAAGTTCATGTTCATAGCAAGAACAAGAAGAATTTCCTAGCCAATTGTGATGATTTTTGTCGCTGTGGTTAAGAATATTAGTTTTAATTCGCTGACTTATCGACTCCTCATGCATTCTATTTCTTAGATACATTCTACAAATATTCATAGCATCATGTACAAAGGCAATCGTTTCTTCCGAAGGAGCTTTCAATGACAGAGTATTATATTTATTGCCATAATTTTTATGTAATAAATAAATTTGACGAGAATGTTTAAGACACACGGAAGACGTCATGGTTTTCTTACATAATGCACAATCGTATTTATTTATAGTCGCATGGACTAAATACCCAGCATAATAAACTAAAGAACAATCCTCTAAAGGCCCGTTAGATAAATTTTTCAATAACACTGAAACTTCAGAACTAGATGTAGAAGGGATATTTTGTAGGGATGTTTCAGGTTCAGAGGGTTGAGTGGAATTATCTAGATAATCACATTCTTTATAAGGCAAAATGCCCTAAAAGCTTCACCCATTTACTTTGACTGTCTGTAATGAATTGTCTGTGGTTGGGTAAAGGACGACGGCTTATATTACCCATATTGCAAGCGAGGATGGTTTCGTCGAAAAGAGAAAACTAATTTCTGACAGGAGACTACCATGGAGAAATGCACCGCGGACGTATTTGAGAAATGCTTTGGGCAAATGATCGATCTAATTCCGAATGGTTTAATAATAGTTATCATTCCCGATTAGAAGAAAAATTACCAAATAGCTCTCGGCGAATGCAACGCATTCCAGAATAGTTAACCTCGAAAAAGTATGAACTTGGGGAAAACCTATCCAAAGTAGAACTTTTGCGATTAGCTAATTCACTTAAAGGTAGCAGGTTAGTTCCCGGAGAAGTAGGCAAACTAGAAGGATTTTTTCCGTGTAACCCCACTCAGAAATTGAAACAACGGTTTGTCGTCAGCTGGAGGTATTTATTTTTACTTTTATTCGTCGTCGACGTAAAAATAATATATTTTATTTTATGTTTGGATTAGTTTTTTTTGTAACGGTGTGTATTTCTCTTCGATAGCGTCTTGAAAATGTTCCCAAACCTGGGACGAAATGTCGACGACGAATAAAAGTAAATATAAATACCTCCAGCTGACGACAATTCACTTAAAGGTGATTTCATATGTATATAAAGTTAGTGGACCACCTCCACAGGCCGGCAAAACAAAATAGTGGAGATTTTGTGTCTTTTTTGTAGCGAGAAAACCAATTTTGTAGCTTTTGAATAGTCGGAGCTACAAAAGGTGGGCTAACTTAATATTAAGTTAGCGGCCACCGCTATAACTCATACACGGAATGTAATAGGATGCTCTGGTTTGCGCAGGAATTTGTGTCTTTAGAAGTACTTGAAAGTCACTGGGCCAAAAAAATTTTTGGCCACATTTGGCCAATTTTCGCCAAAAATAACAAGATGTGCAATCTCACTCGCGGTTCAATCTCATGATATAGTAGGGATCTTAAAAATCATTTGGCATTGAAAACATTCTGTTAATTGGCCAAAAAGCGGGCAAAAATTGCCAGAAATGGGCAAAAATTCGAAAATGACTTATTTCGGCCAAAACGTGCTAAATCCTGTATTTACTAGAATTGCTCGAAAATGCGGGCCATGGGAATTCCAGCAACAATGTGGAGGATTTAGGACACTCTGTCAGACACTCAAAGTCACTGCACAGCGGGCCTGTGGAGCTACAAATTCTAAAATGACTTACTTCGGCCAAAACGTGATAAATCCCGTATTTACTTCGACAGTTCGATAACGTGGGTCCCGGAATTTTCAGACACACTGTCGAAGGATCCAATGGATCCTTTTAGCCACTATAATTCACCTGAAACTGCGGGGCTGTGGAGCTACAAATTCTAAAATTACTAATTTTGGCCAAAACGTGATAAATCCTGTATATACTTCGACAGTTCGAAAACGTGGGCCCAGGAATTTTCAGACACACTGTCGAAGGATCCAATGGATCCTTTTAGCTATTAGAATTCACCTGAAACTACGGGCCTGTGGAGCTACAAATTCTAAAATTACTAGTTTCGGCCAAAACGTGATAAATCCTGTATATACTTCGACAGTTCGAAAACGTGGGCCCCGGAATTTTCAGACACACTGTCCAAGGATCCAATGAATCCTTCTAGCCACTATAATTCACCTGAAACTGCGGGCCTGTGGAGCTACGAATTCCAAAATGACTTATTTCGGCCAAAACGTGATAAATCCTGTAGATACTTCGACAGTTCGAAAACGTGGGTCCCAGAATTTTCAGGCACACTGTCGAAGGATCCAATGGATAATTCTAGCAACTATAATTCACCTGAAACTGCGGGCCTGGGGAGCTACAAATTCTAAAATGACTTATTTCGGCCAAAACGTGATAAATCCTGTATATACTTCGACAGTTCGAAAACGTGGGCCCCGGAATTTTCAGACACACTTTCGAAGGATCCAATCGATCCTTCTAGCTACTAGAATTCACCTGAAACTGCGGGCCTGTGGAGCTACAAATTGTAAAATGACTTATTAGATCCTTCGACAGTGTGTCTGAAAATTCCGGAGCCCACGTTTTCGAACTGTCGAAGTATATACAAGATTTATCACGTTTTGGACGAAATTAGTATTTTAGAATTTGTAGCTCCACAGGCCCGCAGTTTCAGGTGAATTCCAGTGGCTAGAGTGTGTCTGAAAATTCCGGGACTCACGTTTTCGAACTGTTGAAGTATAACACATAATTTAACGTTTTATCCGAAATAAGTCCTTTTAGAATTTGTAGCTCCACAGGCCCGCTGTGCAAAGTGACTTTTAGTGTCTGACAGAGTCTCCGAAGTTCTCCACATTTTTGCTTGAATTCCCATGGCCCGCATTTTCGAACGATTCAGGTATATACAGGATTTAGCACGTTTTGGTCGAAATAAGACATTTTAGAATTTTTGACCATTTCTGGGTATTTTTTATTGACCCCCTGCTAGCTTTTCTGAGTTCTCTGTGTACTACACGACGTATATATAGGGTTACCCATGTTTTGGCTGAAATAAGTAATTTTCGAATTTTTGGCCATTTTTGGCAATTTTTGCCCGCTTTTTCGGCCAATTAACAGAAGGTTTTCAGTGCCAAATGATTTTTAAGATCCCTACTATATCATGAAAGTGAACCGCGAGTGATGATTGAACATCTTGTCATTTTTGGCCAAAATTGGCTAAATGTGGCCAAAATTTTTTTTTGGCCTAGTGACTTTCAAGTACTTCTAAAGACACAAATTCCTGCGCAATCCAGAGCATCCTATTACATTTCGTGTATAAATTATAGCGGTGGCCGCTAACTTAATATTAAGTTAGCCCACCTTTTATAGCTCCGGCTATTCAAAAGCTATAAAATTGGTTTTCTCGCTACAAAAAAGCTACAAAAAAGACACACAATCTCCACTATTTTGTTTCTCCGGCCTGAGAAGGTGGTCCGCCAACTTTATATACCATGATTTCAAAGCACATGTCGTCGATGGATTAGCCAAGGCGAAAGGAATATCAATGGTTCTTTCATACCACTGTGACCTGAATTGAGCTAATATGGACACAAGTGAAGTGGGACGTTGCGAGAAGAAATACAACGTTTAATTAGCAGATGTCAAAAACTTGCTTGAAGAAGCATTACGTAAAGTTACTAAGGAATATTGGCAAAAATGGATGAATCACGTTCTAAGGATTTTTCTAAGGATGTTCTAGTGATTGTTCTTCAGATTCCGATGTTTGGAGAGAATTCGAGGATGGCGATGACGACTGAGGTGACCTATATGATTACATCAATTTTCAAGCGTATTATCTATGCCGAAATTTTCCCGAAAAATTAACCACTTTCACCCCTTATAACTACCCTCCGCACCAAGTAAGCTGTCCGCCTGCTCGAAACTTTAATAACTGATGGTAATAGATTTTATTCCTGTTTACGAATTCCATATTACTGATGACCTTGAAATTTCGGCTCTGGCTCTTAGTCTATTAGGAGACAGCTGGCGGAGAAAACTTCGTAAAATGCAACGACGTCGGAACAGGAACGGCGCAAGGAACCCGGGACGAAGCCGAAGTGGCGTTGAGTGTATGCCATTATCGCCGCCGAGGTAACGGAAGCGATAGCGACGCAGCTAGGGAAGTGGCAACCCGTTATTCATTCCGAGATGTTTCGAGTTCACCCCGCGGTTCCGTTCCGATATGTTCCGAGGTTGGCAGCATTGTTCGATCCGTAGACGTCAGGAACGTCAATACCGTTTACAGTACGTCTCATTTGTTTTTTAGGAGTTGGGACAGAAGTGATTCGCCCGGCAGCAAATGATAGCGAAACAAATCACGAGGTAATTCCTCGTTGATTACATGCACAAATAGTCGGTGGTGGCATTCTGTATTCGATTGTGTGTGACAATTCGAAATGGGAATACAAATTTTTGGTGGTGGCAAGTGTATTCCGATTGTTTATATCAACAACAGGGTTGCCAACAGGTCGACGCCGATATACTCACAATTTGTTTGGGGATTACTCACAAATTACTCACAACTACAAAATATCAACGTCGACAGATTTTTTCATATATAAGTTATATAAAACAAAGGAAAATTGTGTAATATTTGAATATGTAGTGGTTAGTGTTTACTATTTTGTACTACAGAACAGAATAAATTTAACCTTGTCGTCTTATTTATTTGACTTTGACTGACGTATCTGTCAAAGACCAAGGTTAACTGAACACTGCGGTAGGTTAGAATCCACACTTACGGCTGACAGGCCACCATTACTGGCCTAAATGCTTAATGCTCATCAAAATTGAGAAATTTATAGTCACTATACTACACTGAAGCAGTACAAAAATTAAAATAACGCTTCAGTGCGAAAATGCTAAAACTATGCTACCAAGCTCGACGCTGGCCTTCTGATATCTCACAATTTACTCACAGTCGGTCTTTACTCACAAAATAACTCACAATCCATGAAATTCCTCACAAATGTGAGTAATAACTCACAGATTGGCAACCCTGATCAACAATTATAGGACTACATACAGATAGACGGTGGTGGTATTCTGTATGTGATTGAGATAGCAATTCGAAGACGACGCGCTAGTACGAAGCGGACTCACATATTTTCGTAGGTAAAGATTTTTCTTATGGAACCCATTTTAAAGACGTGTGGAATACATATACAGTTATTCAGTGGTAGCATTCTGCCCTTTATTATTTGTGAAAACCAGGGGTGTATTGGGGCGGAACGCACCGTTACGCCGTTCCGGGACTTTTTTGAGTAACCGGAACGCGTTCCGGAGCTATTTCTCTACTCGAATCTGTAAAATTATTTTTGTAAATATGTTAGTAAGTATATATAATACTGGTATAATTATATTTTCTTTTTACATCATTGTAATATTTTACATTATTATGTGGAAATTTTTGTAAATATGTAATTATAGGTATATTGTAGTAACTAGTAGTATAATTATATTGTTTATTTTTACTTTTTTTTAACTGATAAAATGGCAAGCGTTCCGGCAGTATATTTTTTAGCAATACACCCCTGGTGAAAACCATCCGATTTTTTTTCAGTGATGTCTTTTCTAGTTTGTTCATGGTACCAGGTAAAAATTTCTCTATGATGAATAGGTGAAGTCCCCGGAAGAATAAATAGTTTTGTGATATCATGAAAATTATAACTGTTCTGTTCCGTGTTAATAGTTATGGAGGAAACACTAACCCAGGAGCCCCAAGAAACCTTGTTGGATCCGGAAAACTCACGTTGCCAGAAAAAGGGGCACCAGGAAATTGTTCCTTGCTTGCGAGCCCCAAATTTGACAAATGGCACTTACGATGACATTATGAGTTATAACTTTTAGACCTACTATGCTATTGACACTTGCTTCAGGGCAACGAGTCAGTGTCTCTCAGTGATAGAAATCCAGAATATTTCTGAATCGACCTCGGGGGTTCGGGGTTCGCATCCACATTTCCAAGCGAACTAAAACCCCAGCAAAAAATAGGTGGGTATCAATCTCAATTGGATCTGTCCATTTTGAGTAGGGATGAGAGACGCGGGTAGGAGTCAAACTTTGTATTATGTATGTTTCTAGATACGTAACGCGGTTACTACATTATGCTACTTTTTTTTCGACGAAACCTCATATAATCAAGGTCGAGCTACACAGGTAAGTTCGTTTGATCCAACGAAAAGCCGTTAGAAAATGTTGATCTGCATGGGTAATTCCCATTCCGATACACTGACAAATGTATCTATATCATATATTATATATAATCATATATGTAATTCTCCTATATGGCTAACAGAGAGAGAGGTTTGGTCGAAAACATCCATCTCATTTGTGACTTGGTCTGTAACGCTCAGACGTCTGTTACGTCCAATAAAATAAGTGGATTCGCATCACGTGTATATTTACATCGCGTAGAGCGGCATGTGTTTGTTTACGTTTAGCGGTGGAGGTTAATCTAAAAAGTGTTGTTAGGACATCTCAATAAATACTAAAGACGAAAGTTCTCAGTATCCCCCAAATAAAACCAATTCAAAGAATGTAGATGATGTTTAATCCAAACAGCTGACATCCGACGTTTCGTCTACGATCGTAGACATATTCATGGATCTACAATAGTTAAGTCAGGCCTTTGCTAGGAGAGAGAGACTTGACACTTACATTTCCAGTGAGTTGATGAGTCAATTATCATTTACTTGGAATTGGTGAATAAAGCTTTTGTTAAAAATTCGTGGCTATGTGCTGAATGTTTTATTCTTCATGTTCATGTCGATTTTTCAGTACATATTGTACGTATTGTTTTTCTTTTGGTACATGCCATGTTATAAATATAAAACTTTTATGAAAGCCATTCCATTTCCATGAATAAATGACAATGTGGTGTATAATATTATGCTTTCACACTTTGTTTTGTTGCCATAGCGTACATCGTTTTCTATCGTTTTATCCAATAAATACACGTCCTGCATTAGGTTAAGTGTTAAAAAAATAGCGACCAATCTTAATAGGAAACGTATGGCCCAAAATGTACATGAAATTTTAGCTAACAGAACGCTTTGTCTTTATCATACGTTAATCTTCATGAATTATTTTATTGTCTTCCGAACTAATTTTAATCGCAAAGCGAAATTTTGGCCAAATACTAAATTTGGTGCGGTGATACAATTACTGGATTCAGTAATTGTTTTTAATTTAAAATTTTTTTTAAATTTTATTTTTATTTTTTTTTTTATTTTTTTTTTAATTTAAATTTTTAATTTAATTTAATTTTAATTCAGTAATTTTTGATTAAAAAATGGACATGTTTTAAGACAAATGTAATTTTTTTGAATTTTTATAGTGGGAGGGATAAAAGTTTCCTTAATTTTTTCACAACTGATTTTGACTAGTAATTATTACGAAAACTGAAACTTTTGAAACGGATGCAGTCATCGCTGAAATTAAAAGATATAAATCTAATATCACCATACTAACAGAAAAGGAAAAGAGGGTCAAGGCAACGGAGTACTTAATAGGTTTATACAGCTGTATAGTGGAGGAAGCAATGAAAAATATGCACAGGCGGGGGTATCTATATTAATTAGAAAATAGTGAACTAGATATATAAAGAGTTGGGAATATATAAATGAGAGATTTATCAAAATTGCTATCTCCTGGGAAGGACACGAGATGGAGATTATAGGAGCCTACATGCCATCTGACAATGCAAGAGATGAACTGATGGAGAAAGTATTGGCAACACTAACAAACATATTGGGAGATATAGGTAAAAGGTGAAAGGAAAGAGATTTCACTGGATGGACGAGTAGTAGGGAAATGATGCAGTTTTAGGACAATATGGGGGTATCAAGATAAACAAGCACAAGGAAAGATTCATAGTATGTGTAATGGAATATTTAAACAATTGAAATTCACAAGAATTGCAATAAGTAATAAACCGGAAGGTGAGCGACCTATAATACGATACACCTTCGACGTTAAGTAAAACTGCTAAGTTGACAACTATTGTTAATATTTCAATTTACTGTATTATTTAGAATAGTCAGTATTGAATTGTTAATAAAGCGACTTGTATCAATAAGCGTGCCAATAAATGAGCCTCTATGGGACTTCTTTAGTTTCATTACTCACGAGCCACCCTTCAAGAGCTACCATGACCCGAGAACATCACATGGCGATCCTGCGAAAAGTCCCACATTTCTAACGGGATTGGAAGAAATAACATCAACATGGGATCTACTACATCAAAGGAAGAGGTAATACTAGCCCAGGCAGGGAACAGTGGCGGCGTATCCGGAGCAGCAGAGAGTTTAACTAATTCGATTGGAGCAATACTGGGAATGACAGCGTTTATAATAGTGGTAATTATTACCGTCATTTACTGCGTCAGAAAACTAAGCAAAGCCGTGGGGAAGAAGATTCGTAAAGAAGTTAGGAGAAACTTCGAGCTGGAGGAATTCAGAAGGAGCCAGGAGTAACTATAAGGAGTACACAGCGATGGATCCAGTTAGTGTTAGTGAGTGAGAGTAAAGAAAGAAAATGTGTAGTGAAAGTGCATCGTAGACAAGCCCATGGACACTTAACTTCGTTGTGAGTACCGCTAACTTTACTGTTTACCGGAAGTCTCTAAGGTAAAATTAAATGAACCTCTATAGATGCCTAAGTTAGAAGCATTTGTACATGTATATGAAGAAGTTAGAGTTTTACAACGTAGTTTAAAAAAAGACAATCAACGAAGACGTTGCAATGTTAATTTAACTAATCAGAATCTTAGATATATAGATAATATTGAATTAGAGTACGCTGAAATAAAACAAAAAATAAATCAGTTAGATACAGTAGACTTACCCAAGGCTAAGCAATATATAGAAGCCATCAATGCTATTATTAGTGATATAAGAGATATATTAAGAAGTAGGTTAGATAAGTCAGAAGATCCTAATGTTGAAGAAGCATTAATTTTAGACAAAATGAGTGATTTTGACCTTAAAACTGCGTCAGGCTTGTTGCCACATATGGACGACAGTGAGAACTCCGTTAATCAATTAATCGATGCCATTGAATTATACGATAGCTTTCTTAATGCAAGCGGAAAAGAATTACTAACGAACTATGTATTAAAAGTCAGGCTCTCCCAAAACGCAAAGATTCGTCTCAAAAAAACTTACGCTGATAACAATTCCTTAATTGAAGATATGAGAAAACATTTAATTAGTAAAAAATCAGCAGCAGCTCTTTCTACTCAATTACATACAGTAAAACAGAATAATAAGACAATAGAAGAATTTGGTAAATCTTTAGAAGAACTTATGTTAAACTTGACAATAGCAGAAGCTAATAACGATGCAGAAACGCGGGTATTAACAGCTACGAATGAAAAACTTGCAATAAATTCATTTGCGAATGGTCTAAGAGATAATAATCTTAGGACCATCATAAAAGCGCGTAATTACACAACATTAAGGGATGCAATCGTTGGTGCGAAAGAGGAAGAACTTTGTTTAAATTCCAGACAAAATTGTCAAACAAATCAAATTTATTCCATTAGAGGCAAATATCGTTACAATACCCAAAGAAACGGGTCATATTTTAGAGGAAATCAGTTTAATCGCGGCGCGAGGCACTCGCAAACATTTCAAAATTCATCTCGAGGAGCTTCGGCTAATCAAAATTTTAGGTATAACGGACGTGGACGTGTACAAACATTTCACGGTCGATATCAAAATAACCGAAATCGATTTGGTAATCAATCTAATCGGAGTATCAACCGATCTTATGTTATGAGTATGGAAAACCAACCATCAAATTCAAATAACGAACCAACCCCAAGTAGTTCTACTAGTGGTAATTATGCTAATAACACCAGTCAGTTTTTTCGAGTCAGAAATTAACCAAAACGTAAGCGACAGCATGTTTAGTATGAATGGATTAAATTTCGTACGAATGAGAAATGGTACAAATGTGTTAAAATTATTAATTGATACTGGGGCATCCTTAAGTGTAATATTTTCATCATGCACTAGTGTCGAAAATCATATTAATACTGCAAATAAAACAAAAATTTTAGGTATTACTGGCTCAACATTTTCTTTAGGATCCACTAACATCACGCTTACGGTCGATCAGTTTAATATTGAACATGAATTTCAGGTAGTGAACGACTTTGAAAATAGTATAAATGGTGTGATAGGAGCCGATTTCTTTATTAAGTATGCAGCTATATTAGATTACAAAACGTTTGAAATTTCATTCGTGTATAACAATAAAAGCATAACTATCCCTCTTGAATCCGAACACAACATTTACACGGTTATTCCACCCAGATGCGAAATAGTCACATTTTTTCCTGTGAAATGCGAGAATGAATGTGTCGTATTACCGGAGGAGGTATCGGAAGGAGTTTTTACAGGTGGTCTTGTTACTAAACCACTCAATAATAAAATTCCTGTGCGATTATTGAACACCACCGAAAAAGAAGTTAGCTTGAAAAATTTTGTACCAAAATGCCAGAATGCAACTAATTTCCACATTTATAATTTTTCCAGTGTATCTTTGTCAGTCGATAGAATTGATGAATTATTAAAATTAATAGACGCGAAGGAATTAACATCGGAGGAATCTGTATCTTTGCAAAAGATTTGTGCTAAATTTGCGGATGTGTTCCATTTAAAGGACGATCCCTTTACAGTCTCCAACCTTTGTCCCCAAGAAATAGTATTAAAGCAAAACGCCACGCGATCTTTCGTTAAACCGTATAGGTTACCATTTTTTCAGAAAAATGAAATACATCAACAAGTGAATAAAATGTTAAATGACGGGGTTATCGAACATTCTAAAGCGGATTGGTCATCTCCACTATTAATTGTTCCGAAAAAAGCAGACAGTACTGGCAATAAGAAGTATAGAGTAGTCATAGATTACAGAGAACTAAATAAACGTATTCAAGATGATCGTTTTCCCCTTCCAAACATCGAGGAAATTCTTGACTCCTTACAAGGAGCAATGTATTTTTCACATTTGGATTTATATCAGGGTTATTATCAGATTAGTTTAGATCAAAAATCTAGACCGTATACTTCTTTTATGACAGACCGTGGTCAATTTCAGATGACTAGGTTACCGATGGGTCTAAAAATAAGTCCAAGTGCATTTTCAAGGGCAATGACTGTGGCGATGTCTGGTTTAAATTATGATAAGTGTTTCATTTACTTAGACGACATAATAGTATTTGGAAATAACTTAGTAACACATAACCAAAATTTAGTAAAGGTATTAGTTCGCTTAAGAAAACTAAATTTGAAACTGAATCCACAAAAATGTGAGTTTTTAAGGAAACAATTATTATTTTTAGGTCACATAGTATCAGCTGAAGGAATTTTACCAGACCCTGAAAAGACAAGGGCTGTTCAAGAATATCCAATACCAACAGACGGTCAAGAAATAAAACGATTTGTAGCTTTTGCCAACTACTACCGAAAATTTATTAAAAATTTCGCGGAAATTACAATACCGTTAAACCATTTGACAAAAAAAGGAGTTATTTTTAAATGGACAGATGAATGCCAAATAGCCTTTAATAAATTAAAAGAATCATTAGTGCAGCCACCCATTTTGGCGTATCCAGATTTTTCTGACCAAAATCGATTCATTTTGAAGACCGACTCTTCAAATTACGCAATCGGTGCGGTTTTAACGAACATTGATCATAAGCCAATAGCTTACGCGAGCCGGATATTATCAAAATCTGAGAAAAATTACCCGATTATTGAAAAGGAACTGTTAGCGATTGTGTGGGCAGTCAAAAAGTTTAGACCATATTTATTTCATAAAACATTCGAAATTTATACAGACCATCGACCCTTAATTTATCTCTTTGGTATGGCAAACCCGTCCAGTCGACTAACTAAGTTCAGATTAACACTAGAAGAATACGATTTCACCATACACTATATAAAAGGAAAAGATAATGTTATTGCGGACGCTTTATCAAGAATAACATTAAGTTCGGATGAATTAAAGAAAACTACTGTAAATCATACATTTGTAATGACAAGAGCACAATCTCGTCAGCACAGCGAGCATTCTACAAACAATCATTGTGATCGTAAAATAAATGATGACAGGCTTGATCACCCTGGAATCATTGAGCTTATAAAATCTCCCGTAGGATGCGTAGAATTGAAAGTTATTCCTGAAGTAGAATACAACAAACAAATAAAGAAGAGTTGCAACTCATCACAAAATTCGACTAATAATAAAGTACAAAATATGTTTTATAGTGAAGAATTAAGTACTATTTTTATAAAACAGGATCTGCGATCAGCGATTTACTTAGGAAATGCGTTGATACACCTGAAAAATATATGTAATAAATTTAACATTCCGGAATTATTAATAATAAAAAATGAAAATAATAAGACGTTATTAAGAGAATTACGAGATATCTCAAAAGACATAAAAACGGCCGGTATTAAGATAAATATTGTTAAAGGTATACAAAAAATCGATGATAATGAGACACAACAATTAATTATAAACGACTTTCATTTGCTTCCAACAGGTGGACATGCTGGTATAAATCGAACTTACAACACCATTAAAAGATACTACTTTTGGCCAAAAATGCATAGAGACGTAGCAAATTTCATTAAAAGATGTGAACAATGTCAAACTTGTAAATATTCAAACCTTAAACCACAGCCTATGTCAGTTACAACTACCTCTAATTATGCATTTCAGAAAATTTTTCTTGACTTGGTAGGTCCATTAGAAACTGATGAAATGAACAATAATTATATCCTAACTTTACAATGCGACTTAAGTAAATATATAGAATGTTACCCATTGCCAGATAAAGAAACAGCAACTGTTGCAAAAGCTTTCGTAGAAAACTTCATATTACGCTATGGAATACCTGAAGAAATTTTAACTGATAAAGGTACTGAATTTATGTCCAGTGTATTTAAAGAAATTTGTAAATTATTACATATAGGTCAACTGAATTCGACAGCATACCATCACGAAACCTTAGGAGCAATAGAAAATTCACACAAAACTTTAAGAGACTATCTAAGAATTCATACTGCAGAGCGCCCAGACACCTGGAGCTCTTGGATACAATTTTGGTGTTTCGCATTCAATAACAGTGTACACACGGAAACACGTTACACTCCATTTGAACTAGTATTTGGAAGAACTTGCCAATTACCGTCTAATCTAATAAACAAAATTGAACCTATATATAATTTTGACAGTTATCCGAAAGAGTTGAAGTACAGACTTCAAGTAGCTTGTAATGAAGCAAAGGATAATTTAGTGGCATCCAAGTTAAAACGTAAGATAGGGTATGATAGGAATTGTAAACAAACACATTATGATATAGGATCTAAAATTTTGTTGCGGAATACTTCAACAAACAAACATGAAAATATTTTTAAGGGACCTTATATTGTATTAGAAGATAGAGGAGTAAATTTGGTAATTAAAGTAGATAATAAACCAACAGAGGTTCACAAAAATAGAGTTAAACTGTATTATTCATAAAACTAGTAAAAAAAAAAAATTATTATTTCTATTATGTCCATAATAATTTTTTTTTCTATATACGGGGAAGGTGTAATGGAATATTTAAACAATTGAAATTCACAAGAATTGCAATAAGTAATAAACCGGAAGGTGAGCGACCTATAATACGATACACCTTCGACGTTAAGTAAAACTGCTAAGTTGACAACTATTGTTAATATTTCAATTTACTGTATTATTTAGAATAGTCAGTATTGAATTGTTAATAAAGCGACTTGTATCAATAAGCGTGCCAATAAATGAGCCTCTATGGGACTTCTTTAGTTTCATTACTCACGAGCCACCCTTCAAGAGCTACCATGACCCGAGAACATCACATTCATAGTATGTAATCAAACAAAATTTAAAATACTAAATGTATTTTACAAACACAAGAAATCCATAATCTTATTTGGGTTCCGTTATTTAGTACCGAAGCAATAAAAGACTTCTTCACCTCATGCTTGTGGAAATTGAGATTAAGCAAAAAATTAGCAGACGTTCCCTACTCCTCTGCCAAAAATATGTATCAACATAGAATGGAAAATATTAAAGACGCCGCTTTTGATAACAGCGAAATAACAAACGCCATCAAGTAATACAACTACCAAAATTAGTGGACAAGAGAAATTGAACAACTAATACCAGAAAAGAAGAAATATTATGACAAATGGCTAACAACAAATAATCCTGAAGACAGAAGACAAACAAACATAGCAAAAAATTGCACTTGGAAAAATACTTGTGAACAAATTAACAACTATGTAGGATCTACAAAATTGAGAGCGGAATGGAAGTATTGAGGAAATTACGACAGATACCAACAACGAAGCAGCATCACCAAATTGGGAGTTTGGGTGGGATGATCTCTCTTCGGAGAACGAAGGAGACGTGACGATAAAGTTCTTCGGCGATATGTCATCAATTATCCAGGGTGAAGAAAGCGAGATCAGTGGGAACTTCGTTAAAAGGGAACTGTCCCTTTCCGAGCCGCCTCTCGGACAGGCCCCGGAACCTATGGACGCCCAAGCAACAACCCCAACTGAGTCGAAGGGGCTCTTGGACAAAGGCGTCATGAGTAGTCCCGCGTACGCACTCACCATCTCCAGGAAGAATAGAAAGAAGAGGAAAATAACCAGCACGCCGACGTCCCCGAGATCCCCCAGAACGCCTATAGACGGGGCCGATGTCAGGGGCACGTGGGAGGAACTCCAATGCTAGATCCAGAACGTCCTGGACACAGCCCAAGACGACCCAGGTGCTAGTGTAGAACTAAAGAAATGCGCGACCGGCCTCACCCAGCTTACGCTTCTAGATGTTTCGAAGGAGCCCGCCCCAAACAAGCAGAAGGAATTGGGCCTCAGCACGGCCTCAATGGCAGACATCATTGGAGAAGGCCTCGTTTCAGGCAAACTGGAGTTTGTGAGACAAGTATCCAGAAGTATGAGCAGCCGAGGCCCCGTGAGGGGCACGAGCAGGACCCTCTACCTGCTCCCCTACGTGGGGAGCGGGGAAGGAGAACGAAACAATAGTCCAGTCCTACAAACTGTTCCGGCAACTAAGGGATCAGATGGAGCTCCACCCCTTCTCTAGCACTCAGGTGAGGGGGATATCCTAGGGGACGTGCACTCCAAGTGCCTGGAGCACATCTTTAGGGGGTATGGCGCGGAATGGAATTTAGAATGAAGGAGGGAACGGCTCACCCCCACGCAACAGGAGGCGCAAAAATCAACCGACCCCCCCCCCTAAGGCCAATTACGGAAAACGTGGTCATCAAGGCTGGTTATTTCAACGTACGCCGAAATAATGAATAGGGTTAAAAGCAGTGTCGATCCAGCGGCCGTAGGGGTTACGACCAAGGCGGTCCGCAGGACTGGTTCCGGAGATGTGGCCATAGAGGTGGTGGGCGACAGCTCGAAGGCGAGGACCCTCAAGGAGGACCATGACGGCCCAGCCAGGGCCATCACCAGGACCTCTGCGGAGGCGGCCACGCAGCTGGCTGCCGCCCAGGGAATTAAAGTCTGCTGGATCATGTGCCGAGTGACCAGGAGGCAGGAGTCGCTACGGTGCTACCGATATCTCGCCTTCGGTCACCAGAGAAAAGAATGCCGGGGCGAAAACAGGTCGACACGGTGCCTGACGTGCGGTGAGGAGGGCCACCGGGTGGCCGACTGCCATAACCCACCGGCATGTCCGATATGTCGCAACCCCGGCCATCGGGCAGACAGCACTGCGTGCCCGCAATATCGAACAACGGTAGCTGAGGGCACGCACACCAATAAACCCAGAGCCAAAACCCAGGGCGAGGAGACGGCGGTAAACAACAGATGCCGTGGACCAACAGGAGCCCGGAATTCAGGGGGAAGGAAAAAACGAGACTAATGGCAGAGATACGGCGGGCCGGGACCAGCCGGAGCACAGAGCAGTAACACTAGAAACTGAACATGCGGTGCCCCAAGAAGCATCCCCAAATGAGCCCCCCGACAAGCAAACCCCAAATGAGACCGTAGAACAACCGGCAGTTGCCACTCCACATAGCGAAGAGGCGGCAAGCAATACCTGACAGGTAGTACGATAATTCAGTACAACATAGGGCAAGCGCGGGCTGCCCACGATTTATTGGTAGTAGACATGATGAAAACAAAAAGTATCCTAGCTGTCGTCCCGGAGCCAAATAAAAAACTGGCCAGAAAAGCGGGTTGGTTCCTCGATTCCAGAGAGAACGTGACCATCGCGGTCAACACCGCCGCAACCCCGTGGGGGCGGCTGACGGAATTTGACAGCTGCCTTGGCGGCGTCGGCGTCAGAGTGGGCAGTGTCCGGTAGTGGGGGTTTTACCTCTCCCCATATATCTCCCTAGTGCGATACAAGAACAACCTCGAGGCTATCATGGCCAAGATAACCTTCAAGACCCCCCAGTACCTGATCATGGGCGACTTCAACGCCAAGTCGCCTGCCTGGGGCGCGCCAACCCTAGACACCCGCGGGGAGGCGGTGGCCGAATGGATTGAATCGGAGGGATTAACGGTCCTAAATGACGGCTCCTCGACATCTGGAGATAGATCTTGATCACCTGAAGGTGCTGGCCAAGACCGTGATGGTAAACGTGTCGCCGGATGCCTTTCCCTCTACCATTGCCCGGTGTGTGAAGGAGGCAACAGTGAAGAGTCCCTCTGGCCACTCCGTCCGGGTTCCATACTCGTGGAACTCGGATATCTCGGTCGGGAGAGTTGGAGTGCTCAAGGCCAGGAGAAGATTGGCTAGAGCATGAAGAAAGAGAAACGCTGATCAGGGCACTATAGCCAACCTCAGCCTACTGCTCAGGGCCGCCCGTAAAAAGCTGAGGAAAGCCATAAACAACAGTAAGAGACGCTACTGGCAGGAACTCCTCGACGATCTCGACCGAGATATCTGGGGCGCAGGCTATCGAATCGCCACGAGAAACGCCAAGTCGCCTTTGACCCACCTAAAATTGGACCCTACCAGTCAACTGAGGATTATCACCCCCCGAGGATTACCGAGGCCGAACTCACGAGGGTAGTTAAAAGTGCCAAGACCGGGTCCGCCCCAGGACCGGACGGGCTCACAATGGAGGCACTGAAGGCCCTTCACGAAGTCATCCCGGGCATCCTCTTGGAACACTTCAACGCGGCGCTGGCCACACTGACCTTCCCGGCGACCTGGAAGGAGGCTGGGGTAGTGCTCATCCCCATAGAGTGGAGAGATCCGAGTCTCCCCAGCTCCCACAGGCCCATATGCCTCCTGTCGGTAGCAGGGAAGGCACTGGAGACAGTTATCCGAAACAGAGTCGAGGACGATATTGAGGATGTGGGGTGCCTTTCCCCGGCCAACATGGTTTTCGAAAAGGAAGATCGACCATAACCGCCCTGAAGGACATGATGGCGGCGGCTGACGCCCCGCACAGGTGGGCGGTTGTGGTCGCTATTGACGTAAGAAATACGTTCAACTCGGCCTCCTGGTTTCATATTGTGGAGGCCATGAGGGGCCGGGGGATGGCCCCCTACCTCACTCGTTGGAGGACCACGTTAAACGTGGGCGGGGTTTCCCTTAGGTCCAGGCCCACCATAAAGTACCTTGGGGTCACTATCACGGAGGGATGCTGCTTCCGGGATCACGTAGCGGAGGCGGTAAGATCAGCGGACGCCAGACTGGGAGACCTAACCCGGGTCATGCCCAACGTGGGCCCAAAGGGAGGTGATGGTGCAGGTGATGCACTCTATTCTGCTGTACGCCGCGCCCATCTGGTGTAGTATCGTTGACACACAGAGGTACGCCCAATTACTCACCAGCGCCCAACGAAGGACCCTGCTCCGGGTGGCCGCAGCATATCGCACCACGTCAGCAGCCGCGCTCCAAGTCGTCACGGGATTTCCCCCCATTGACCTATTAGCCAAAAAGGGAAAATTTTTACATAACGTGGGCGGGGGCACGCTTCCCGGCTCCCGCCGGATGGCGCGCAAGCGGACTATCGCGCAATGGCAAAGGCGATGGGGGGGCAATACAGAGACAGCAGCGTGGACATGTACCTTAATTCCGGACATCGCCAAATAGATTAACTGCGGCCATCAGACTCACAACCACTGGTTTGTCCGGTTTTTGACGGAGCATGGGTCCTTCGGGACATATACCAAGAGGATTGGCAAGACAGTAGATGACCCGTGTGATTGTGGCGCCCAGGACTCACGTAAACACGCCGTATTCAATTGCCCCGTATGGGGACATCACACGAGAACCTTTATGTGGATGATTGGGCCCAACTGGACCCCGAGCTACACCGTTGACGTCATGATCAGGGACAGGGAGGCCTGGACCACAGGCTTCAACGCCATCACCTCCCTGATCCGAGACAAATACAAACGGGAGTTTCAGCCCAGGAGGCAACATAGAGTGGAAATTGAAAGGCTCTGACCCCCGCTCGTCAACGACCCGCTTACTTTAATAGTAAGGGGCGGTCTGCATAACAGAGTAGATCGACCAGCTCTCCACCTAGCTTGGCCATCATTCCCACAGAGAGGCCGATAGTCCAACGACCCACAAGGTAGGTTAAAATATGCCAGCTTTGCTTCGCCTTTCGCTTCCTCCAAAATTTCTTTCTTGCTCTCGCACGCTAATCTGCCTGGCCCCTATTAGGTCCTTCCGGCAGGAGTACGGCCACGTCCTGCCCATGCATGTGCTCCCATAATCGTACTTCCGCTTTCGCCCCACCGCTTACAGGCTTGCACAAATATTTTGCCAGCTAGCTAGTTAGTTTTTTCTTCTTCTTTTGGAAAGAGGTCAGTACACTGATGTAATTGGTCCACCCGAACCCCTAATCCTGGATCTCCGGGACGGGGGATGTAGGGTGGCCCCCGTTTAGCAACTGAGGGCCCCCCAACAATATCGGTGGCCCTCGCTCCCTACCCACTAACCGGCACCTGGAGGTGGTACGTCCCCACAAGGATGATCCCACCAAGTCGCCATTTATATATTAACCAATTCTGACTTGATGGACCCTTTCACCGTCCGAGCCTAGGGGGAGCCTGCAGGGTATCTGCTTCCCCTAGGTGAACTTACCCGGGGCGGTCTTTATTGCCCGCCTCCGTGGTAGTGCGTGGCCTCATTGGCCTAAAGTCGAAAAATATACTGTATACAAAATTGCCAGCCTATGTAAAGTTGGCGGAAAGTATCAAAGGAAATACGAATTAGTATGGGCCTGAAAATGGATGCTGCATAGCCCTCATAATGTTTGAAACTTATGTAAATAAGGCGTTAGAAATGGGGAGCAGAAAGTGCTGTAATATGGGTGTTCACAAAAAAAAAAACAATTTTGACAAAAGTTCTCCGATGATCAAGCGATAATAGCAGAAGACGTAATGGATATACAGTACATGCTAGAACAGTTGTATAAATAATACAGTTTGTGGGGCCTAACAATCATCACAAAAAGACAGAATAGCTAGTCGCAGGTGAAGATTCTCATGATTTCCATATAAGCACTGAAATAATAGAAGCTACAAGAACCTTCACATACCAAGGAGTAAATCTTACTTCAGACAGAGGTAGTAATGAAGAAATTATATCTCGAATGGGACAAGCTAGACGTGCCACCAGACAATTAAACATTTTGCTGTGGAGCTCTAAAATTACAAAGCAGATTAAAAATATGAATGTGTAAAACCATCGTGGAAAGTGTAGGTACATATGGGGTAGAGGCATGGGAGATATACAAACGGAACGAAAATCGAATAGATGCAGTTGAAATGGACTAGTGGAGACAATGCCGACTATTAACCCTAATGGACGGCGTAAGAAATGAACAAATCAGAGAACAAATGGGAGTAAATATGATGGTTAAACATTCAGTTAAATGTAAACAGTTGAAATGGTATGGACATACAACAAGGATGAGTGGCAGAAGATGACCCCAAAAGGGTATGGGAATGGATAGCATATATAAGGAGGAAAAGAGGAAGGCCACGAGTGCCTTGGAAAACAGATATAGACAAAGCGAGGAAAAAAGAGAACTGACAGATATTGATTACAAAAGGGAAAAATATAAATAGGGATGCCATAGACGGCGTCAGCTGTAGTAAAATTCGACAATAAAATGAATGATTACTATGTATATGTGGTATATTGCATATCTGGATTTTCTGTTTCGGTAGTAACGAATGTGATTCCATAAGTTTAGATAAATATACAACAGTTTACCTGCTGCCCCTCCCTCGCTTCCAGTATCTTCTACCGTCTCTTGAGTTTCTGGAATCTGCCTAGTAGAAAACCGTTGCAGAAATGAATCTTCTCTTTTCAGGGGGGGTTTCTGAAAAAAACACTTGCATTATTTTCCAGTGGGTGAAATGTGACTATTATTCGTACCTTCGCCGATATTGCTGACGATATCTGAACGGTCGTACGAAGTTTCATCCACCTTTGATTCGACTTGGTTCTGAAATAAAACGATGCATAAGATCAGTCCGGGGATTTAAGGAAGAACGCATACCGAAAGATGCATTCGATATTAACTGCACGAACAGGTACATATACAAGTCACTAAAGACGTTTCACCGTTAAGGATAGTCTTATAGGTGAGGTCACAAACTAAGTTTTTGTATAGTCGTTTCGAACCTGGGTGCAAGTGCGAAACGGCCACAGTATTAGGATGAAGAGAGTAGATTTTAGAACACGGTAATAGTCTACCATTCCCCAAGGCGAGTTCAATTGCTTAGTACAATTAAATTGAAAAAAATTATGTACAATTTATTATTACTTCTCAAGGTTGAAGAGGTAACAACAGATTTTCCAGAACCCACGTGTGCAGAAGAAACATCGTTCGTTGAAGTACATACAGTTGTATTTTGCATATATTACGAGTCTGAATAAAATCTGTTTTCGCATACCGAAAATTAATTAACCGTCATCGTCACGTTCTGATGTTACAAGAAATCCTCCGATCAATCAATCTAAACCTAACATTTTATCTATGTTACAACATTATGTATCTGTTACGGGACGTGTTAATTATCGGTAGAGTTGTTTTTCGGGTAATAAGCTACATGAGAGAGTAAATCAATAACGGTAATATAGGACAAACAAAAGTTAACGATATTATTACCCGAAAAATAATTTTTTTAGAAAATGAATAGAAAATTACAAATGTCTATCAATTTCTAGTTTATGTTTTATTTCGAGCTCGTTAGTAATGGTAAGATCAAGATTAGCCACACTAGGATTTGTGTTGCCCCATCGGATATTCGCCGTTCTAGCTGAATTACTGAACATATTGAGTAATAAAATGGCTTGACTTTGAGGAAATCGGCAAATATGTTACTCTGAATTTACCTCTAATTTATCCCAAGTAAAATTTCAATTGGAACAAATACCCTCTATACTACAAGGGGCACAATCTTTATTAAAAATTACCCCGAGATAACAGGAAAGATAATTTTTTGGGGTTATCAAAGCATGGGGGAGAATGGAGTTATTGTGACAGGTGAAGAGTTTCGCATACAACATTAAAGTAGTAACGTATTCCGACTTTGACATAACAAAAAATTGAAAAATCAACAAACAAAATAATTAAACCTTCACTGCAGTTTAGCTAAGAACGTATGTTCAATTTTCGTATATTAAGCCGGCAGAGTGACAGTGCGTTATGGTGTCATTGATACTCCATCTATTCGGTAATCGAAACAGAGTTAGTACTTTAATGTATATAATGATATCCATCGGGGTTTCATTCAATTAAAAACATTGTCTCAAAATCCAGGGAAATGTTACTTTTCGTCTATTCACAGTTTGATAAAAGTGAATATAATAATTATAGCAATTCATGTTCCATTTAACAAGGCAGTATTTCACGTTTTATTTCGCTATTTTTTACGATAATGCAACAAAAAGGAACATGTTTCCACATTTTCCCCGAAAACGTCATATTGACAAAAAAAATGAATGACATGCACATAATACATGAGGAAAGGTCATTTGATCAATGTTGCTGAAAGTTTGCAGACTTAGGTAGTTCTCAGCGTTAAAATTCGCATTAATGGGTTGAAAGACCGAAATGTCAACTATTGGGTGTAGAACGGTGTGAAGGCTTGAAGAACCATCCATTTGGAACTGCTCATCTTCTCATGTTATAGGTTATGCTACACTAGGTCTGACATCAGCATTTTTTGGAAGACCAAAATGCTTCTGCGACTGCTCCGTCTGTGGATAATCCTTGTGAACGAGTAGCACTGTGAGTACACACTTATTGGGTCAAGAAACAAGTTTCCTCGTTTACATTGGTTTATTTAAGAGACTTCCTCTATGGGACCTATCAAGTACCTTTAGCCACATTGTATACGCAAGATGAGCTACAGCATGTTAAAGATGAGCAGTTTCTGATGAATAAACTAGGGATATTCCAAGTAAGAGTACATTCCCTACAAAGGGTTCTATAAAATATAATATCTTCTTGAGCTTGAACCCTATTTGTGCATATATGTGTGAACCCTATGTGCAAGAACAGGCAAATAGGGATGTTGGGTTTGCTACCAATGAAGGCTACTAGTCCACATATAAGTCACGAGCGAAGACAGTTAGAACTAACGTTTTATGGCATATATGGAACGCAGACGTTAAGGCAGAAAAAAAATCTTTCTTGTAGATTTTGAAAAAGCTTTGATTGTGTTAATCACTCTAAAATGATAGACAAAAAGATATTGGCCTGGATGGAAAATATTTAAGACTAATAAAAAATCTGTATTGGTAACAGAAGGACAAAATTAGAATAGAAGGCGAAAAGTCGAGCACTATAAACATCAAGTGGGGGGGGTGTCAGACAGGGATGCGTGTTGTCACCCACGCTATTTAACTTTTACTCCGAGTTCTTGTTCAAAAGAACCTTGGGAGAAAGTAACAACAAAAAAGGCGTAAAAGTAAATGGTTTCTAATACCAAGTATTTGATATGCCGACGACATTGTACTACTCTCAGATACAGATATTGGTTTAGAGGACCTTTTGGACCGATTGTGCAAGACATATGAGGAATACGAAATGCGCATCAACGGAAATAACTAAAACAATGTTAATTTAAAGAAAACATAATGTACACATACCCTTCATAGTCAATAACAACGTGTTCAATTAACTACAGCAGGTCAATTCTACAAATACTTGGGCTAATGGATAGACGGCCAATTGAACGCGTTCAGGATTATCCCAATCAAGACTAGTTTTGTATAAGTGCTGGGGCTTCTGTGCGATTCACATCTTGATATAAATTTTAGGCTAATGTTACCAAATGTTACATATGGTCAGTCTAAAAACAACAAATCTGAACAGACTAGAAGCCTTGGTTTATCGACGTATTGTTAAAACACCATGGACAGCGGGAGTACACAACGAACAGGTCCTGCGAAGAGTCAACCGCAACAGAGAACTTCTTCTCACAATCAAAGTAAGAAAGACAACGTATCCAGAACATCTATTGCGTAATTCAAAGTACTATATTCCTCAGGTAGTAATAAAAGGCAAAATAAATGGTAAAAGAAGAGTAGGCAGGAAAAATCTCTCATGGCTACGCAATCTTAGAAACTGGACAGGATTAGGTTTCGAGGAATTGATCAAAACAACGGAAGACAGAGACGAGTTAGCCACTATAATCACTAACCTCCACTAATGGAGACGGCACCAAAAGAAGAAGAGGGTACGCAAAATTCGAAGCTTGTTTGGGATGTTCATCGTGGCGCTACTGAATAACGTACATGACGCCATCAATTGACTCCCTAAAGTTACTCCCAGTGACTCTCGAATGCATGACGGATAGCATTCACAGTAATAGCATTTGTGCAATTATTACATCACACTAGGGCACAGCGGCAAACGGCCATCTTCGAGGCCACATGATGCGCAAAGTCCGACTCGATAACCTCCAAGTGAGGGAGGGATAAAGGAAAGTTCAGGCGATAGACAGGATGTTAAAAATAAGAGATTCGGCAAAAAACGGCACGTGAAGGACAACGCAATTCGCGTTCTTCATTATTATGGACGTAGAAAATGTGTTCGGGAAAACATATTTGATTAGGTATAAAACAACGCAGGGAGCTTTCTAAGAGACGAAGCGCTCCTCATGTGGGACTGAAAAACATCCCAATCCATTAAGAACCATCGCAGACCGGATGAAACAGGACAGGTTGAGGTCACCTACCGAAAACCTAGAATATATCATCCTGGAAAATCTTCCTGGAATATCTTCCTGAAAAAAGGAGAGTGAGGGACCCGACGATAGGCTTGAATGGCGCTACGATAGTAGTCAGACTGGAGGTCAAATATCTATTAATATAGTTTCAGCGTATGATTACTTTTATGCATCACCTAACGACGACGTTCGCAAAAGCACATCGTACGCTAGAGGTTTTTACAGGATCCTGACCAATATGAGAAATGGTTCACGGTCGTCTAAAAAAGACTTGTGACCCATGTGGAGGAATCAGTCCTACTCTACGCCATTCAGAGCTGCTACAGAGTACTAGATTGAAAAATCGACCTGAAGATGATGCAGTCGGTGCAAAGGTTGGCCACCATAAGGGTATGGCGAAAATAGCGGACGCTGTTGAGGAAGACGTCCTTTGTTCTGCATGGGCTTATTCCTGCTCTTGGAATTACTGGGAATAAAGGAGATGTACAGCGAACTCAAGTCAAATCGGCGGAATCCCGCAGACGGACGACGACAGAGGAGTCGCAGAACATGCGGGTGTCATTAATGAAAGTCCAGGGTGCCATTGATTTCATAGATGTAATGCCTTGGTAACACCGGTCACTACCTGAAGGGAGTTGTCAAACTGATAAAAACCCTGGTATAAATATATGGCTGGCTGGATATATGGGTGGCGGATACAAGATGCCTGCTTTTCCAGACGGAGGGAAGAAGCGTACCACACGCGATATTCGAGTGTGGTGTCTTCTCAGGAGATATGATGAACTTGGCGGAGCGCATATGGAAAGATTTTACTGCAGGATACCTCCAATGCTCGGAAATGCGAAGGACTTGAAGGCTAAAGCTCAATATTTCTTCGATTGGGTCATGGGTGTCAGAAAGATAGGAGAACGTACTCTTCATACGGAAAGGCTTTAGGGCTTCTGACAACAATCGATACGACGGATTATAGCAGGACTTCGCTTGATTTGGATAGACTATCGTATTAACCGTGAATGTAACCCTGCAGAGACATTGAAACTGCATAAATACCCATAAATCAGTCGTTTTATGACTTAATTTACTTTTATGACGGTTCTGCCATTATATATGACTTTCATGACCATGTGGGAAACGAAATCGTAGAACCTCTCCAGTCTTCCCTGCTTTCCAACATTTTCCGCCCAAGACGCGTATTTCGTGCTTTGGGTTTATTGACACTTTTGATTAGCACCCAGAAAATTACCTTTATGCAAAATTTAAGCAATATTATTAGAAAGATATTTCACTCTATATTATGGCAAGTTCCTTGAGTTGTCGGGTTCGATCATGATCAGACTGTTATGAATTTAGATACCTCGATATATATAAGAGGATGAAGTTTCCAAACTCATTTCCTTACGATGTATAACCTCAATTTGAAAGACAAAATTCCGAAATGGAGTTGTTATATTAAAAATGCGAAACGGTAGATGACGTTCTTAATTTTTGAGATATGCTGACAAAATAACTGCTTTAGAAAGTCAGGGAATTCGCTGATTCTTGTGGTTCGTCATACGTCAACTTGAGATTTAAAAAAGATTAGAAATGGAGAATTTATAGAGCGTATAACCCTAAACGGCTCGTCTCTCAGATATTTCTCAAATGTAACCACAAATAAAGTTATAAAACGTTTTTATTTTCTTCTATCAAATATCAAATTGTCGGTTAAATAAATTTAAAAATTGATAAAACAGTGCATCATACGAATTGATGAACCGAGCGAAATTGACGGAATTTACACCCTTCTTCCTGGTTTCTAATTCCCATGTATACCTCCACCCACGTATTACTAACCATATAACGCGAATTAGATGAGAGGTGGCGTCCAACGAATCTAAAAACTTCAAAAAATATGTATATCGTTAGAGCTCTAATTAATAACGTATCCCGTAACAAATGTAATAGTTTAACTTTAGGTGTATATAATGTTGCAAAATTCCCGAATAGACAAACAGGCACTGATACAGTGTAATAAATTCCAATTCTAGTCTAGTCTAAATCTACCAGTTATCATGCAAAATACAACCTCTAATTCTACTCTAAACAGCAATCTCCAAGTCATCAATTTTATAGAAGATGAGATTTTTTTTTTAAAATTTCGAACGTTGTCGTAAATAAGTAAAGAGCGTTTTCAGTATGGTGTTTAGAGTAGATAAAATTATACATCAAAAAGAAAATAGTGAGCACAAGTTCTACGTAGAAACTTGGAGTTGAGACCACCAAACAACAATCATGTAATAACAACGTATGTAAATATAAATACGTCAGAGAAGATGACATTACGGAAAGAATCAAAAAATAAAATAACGTAGTAGAGTTAAATAGGTATATAGAATTACAAAAGTGATAGTTTTGTCAAAACCTCTTGATTTTTCGCAGGGAGTGGTAGTAGGCCATGACGGCTCGTATATTTTTCCAGCTCTGCGTGGCCTTTCCTGCCTCCGATTGCCTTCTGTCATGGATCGCCTTCGATTCGTTATTTCTGAAAAGACGCGATTGCTAAATTCTATAAATATTCAATTACCAGTAACGTCTACATTGATGTTCCTATAATCCCTCTCAACAATACACACACTCTTGTTAAAATATCTCAAATATTAAAATATATTTTGACATTTATTTTCTTCAAAATGCCTAATGCAACATCCCATTAAAATAAAAACTTCAAACGACTGTTTTATTTATTCCAAAGTGCAGGGGAACCTACCTACCTGTTCATGACTCTCTAATTTTCTAGAGTGCGAGAATTAAGTTATCAAACATTTTATTGTATAATATTTAAATGAGTAACCGAAAATCTTATACATTATTTATTTGTCGCATAGCTACACATGGCTTATTTAAATCAACAAAGTATATACACAAAATGTATATATAAAAATACAACAAAAAATGCGCATGTAATACACACACAAATATATAGCAACAGACAATTATTTGTTTATGGTCAACTTTTCAATCCATTCAACGGTCTTATATGGGAGTTTGAGGTAGTCAGATAACTCGCCAAGGTACGCCGTTGTTACGCAGTGCTGGACAATGTGCTAAATGGCCTGGTGATCCCTTCCACAGTCACACAATGGGTCCGGTATTCCATTCCATTTATGTAGTGAGTCTCTCCATAGACCGTGATTAGTCCAAATTCTGTTGGTGGTTTGCATTAATATGGGAATCTTGAACACTCTCCCGACACAATTTGTTGTGGTCGAACCACCAAATGTTGGAGGAATAAGTTAATGTTTTGACATCGTAATACAGGATTCTCAACAGTTGTTAATTTCTATGAAAATGTATCAAATGGCTAAATGCGAACAAAAATTTCTATCACCAAACTGTTATAAGTTATAATGTTTGAATATCTAAAAATATTACTGTCTTATATTTCGAAATATTCTTAACAGTAAGGTTGGAAGAGATAAGATTACACTTAAATCAATTTTATTTTACAAAAACGCTACGGAAGTTTTCGAGAAAACTACATAAAATGAGTTTTTGTTTGCACAAATAGTATAATAGTAATAAGCTTTTCACAACTAACTGATAAAAACTATGTTTACATTGCACAATTCTCTTGATAAACAAAGAAAATTTTTCAATTTATAGTAGAAAATGGACGAGAAATAGTAAGTAAATAATGAAATACTACCTTATGGAATTGATTATTGATGTTTGGGAAGTCCTAGGATCACATTTACAACGGAAAAGTACAATGTGAGTACTACAAGTAGCTCATTTATCACAAACATGAATTTTTGTGACAGATAGTCGAAACTCAACCAAAAAGGTTATTGTGATAAAAATTTAGATTTGAAAGTTTGGTATCGTAAATGCAACTTTAACGATTTGATACAAAAATGCAGATTTGTGATAAATAAACGACTCGTACTTGTTTAGTACCTTCGAAATTCGTGTTAATTTAATTCAGTTTAATTATCTAAGGAACTCCCTAGCATATAAAACCAATTCAACAGGAACTTTCATCTATTGGTTGTGAAAAAAGTGAATATTATTTATATGTTTTTGCTTTAAGAGTTTTTTTTGTAATACAAACTTTTTTCTATTTCCAAATATTATTTACAAAAATTGTGGAAATGAAATTTTGTTTCTATGTTTATATTTTTATATTTTATATATTTTACGTCATTTTGTTTATTTTCATAAAAGTAATTAAAACTGCTATAAAAAATTGTAATGTAATGCGAGAAGTAAACAAAGCGACACATGTTTACTCGCTCCGAGTGAAGCGGGTACTTCAAAAGAATTACTACGACGTGTGAAGGACAGCTGCATGAATTCTGCCGGATTGTTGTTTACGAAAAGTAATTTGTGACCTTCTGAACATTTCCTGCGCAGGCGTTGTTAAAGGAACAATCGTACCTTCTAGAATGTACGAGAAGATTCTATATCATGGTTGGGGTGTATATATAAGGGGGCTTGTGATCGAGGGAGTTAATTTAGAAGTAGAGAAGCAGACGTGAACGCGACATACGATCCGAATGCGGAGCAGTACAAATAAATTAAATAGTGTCTAGTCTAGTGTATAAGTAGTTAAGTGTATTAAATAAATTAGTGTACACTCAATGTAAATAAATTATAAAATAAACGTTACATTGGTGTCAGAAGAGCGGATCATGAAGAAGTTACGCGAATTAAAAGTGGCCGAGTTAAAAAAAGAACTCGAGGAACGAGAATTGGAAACAGGAGGGAGGAAGACCGAACTCCAGGACCAACTCTCGGCATTTTTGAAAGAAAATGGCCAGGACCCGGAAGTTTTCGAGTTCGAAGACGATGACATCACGAAGCAAATCGCCGCCCAGAAGGAAGATATTACCTCCCAAATCGCCGCCCAGAGAGAAGACATCACTGCTCAAATCGCTGCCCAGAGGGAGGAAATCAGCGCCCAGAGGGAAGAAAGCGCTGCCCAGAGGGAAGATATCACTGCTCAAATCGCCGCCCAGAGGGAAGACATCACTGCTCAAATCGCTGCCCAGAGGGAAGAAATCACCGCCCAGAGGGAAGAAAGCGCCGCCCAGAGGGAAGACATCACTGCTCAAATCGCTGCCCAGAGGGAAGAAATCGCCGATCAGAGGGAAGACATCACTGCTCAAATCGCTGCCCAGAGGGAAGACATCACTGCTCAAATCGCTGCCCAGAGGGAAGAAATCGCCGCCCAGAGGGAAGATATTACTGCTCAAATCGCCGCCCAGAGGGAAGATATTACTGCGCAGATAATCGACCAGATTGAGGCTCAGCGTAAGGAGATTGAAGAGAGGATCAAGCAGTTGGAAGAACGACTAGAACAACTCAGTAGCGGCGAGGGGAAAGAAGACGAAATTGAACAGAAGACGAAGCAGTTGGAAGAACGACTAAAGCGAGTCAGTAGCGGCGAGACGAAGGAAGAAATAAAGGCGGTCGTTCAACAGAACTCGATATCCACCAATCGAGTGACGCCCCCAACGTTCGATGGAAAAATTCCGTGGGCCAGCTACAAGAAGCAGTTTGAGGCAGCAGCGGAAGCTAATGCTTGGTCCCCTCACAAGAAAGCTGTTTCCCTTACGGTAGCCTTACGTGGAGAGGCGTTGGAAGTTCTTCAGGCGCTATCCACCGAGGAAGCCGGGAATTACAAGGAGCTGCTGAGGCGACTGGAAATGCGGTTCGGCCAAACACATCTGGAGCAAGTCCATCAATCCCAGATGTCCAATCGCCGCCAGAGATTGAACGAGACCCTGCAGGAGTTCGAAGCGGACGTGGCCAGACTAGTGAGGTTGGCGTATCCTACGGCACCGGAACAGATGATGGAGTGCCTCGCAGTGCAGACGTTCGTGAGCGGGCTGCGGGACCAGGAACTGCAGAGGGCCCTGAGACTAGCTCGACCGAAAACATTAATGGACGCGCTCGCCATCGCACTGGAGCATGATGCAGCCATGGAAGCCTCCCGCGGTCACGGCCGTGTTCGAGCGGTTACAGAGGAAGTAGACACTGAAAAGCTTGTGGAAAGGGTCCTACAGCAGATCATGGAGGTGCTGTCGGCGAAGAAGAAGGTAGTTCGCTGTTGGAACTGTGGCGAACTGGGCCATGTGAAGAGTTCTTGCAAGCGGGCCAGAACAGCGGCGCCGGCAAAGGCCCAGGAAAACTAATGCGGGTCGATAAGAAACGGGGAACGTCGACCCGTAGCAGTGGAAACCCCCGGGCCAGTATAGCCTCGATTTCCCACCAATTGGGGAGCGCGTACGTCGATGGCACTATCGACGGGACATCCCACGCCATGCATGTGGACACGGGAGCTACGAAGACGATCGTACTCCCGGAAGTTGTGAGGGACCGTAGGAAGATTAGGCCAAGTAGGTGGCAATTGAGAACTGTCACTGCGGAGAATTCAGTAATACACGGTGAAGCAACGGTTAGCATGACGTTGGGACGAGTAAAGTTTGACCATCCTGTTCTCATAGCCGAAATTGAGGAAGACGTCATAATGGGGATGGACGTCATGAGGAATCATGGATTCCAGTTGGATTTCGGACACCGAGTGTTGAGGATCGGTCAAGAAGAATTACTGCTACACAATCGTGACAACTTTGTGTTAGACGTAATAATGGCAGAAGATGTGATTCTCCCGGAGCGAAGCGAAACGATCACCTCTACCTGTCTGAGGGGTGTTGTAGAAGAGGGAATTCCAGCCGTGATCGAACCAGAAAACGATGACAATCGACTGGCTCTGGGGGTACTGGTAGGAAAGGCGCTCGTTACTCTCTCAAGTGAAGTGCCTGTGCGGCTACTCAACATCAATCAGTACCCGGTCACCATCAAGAAGGGTACGAAGCTGGGCACATGTATAGCCGCTTCGGCCATCGTAAGGGGCGTTAGTGAGGAAGAAAGGTCCAGACACACTCCGCAGGACTTGAAACAAATTCTTTCCCAGACCAGTGCGTTTCTCTCGCCCATACAGAAACAGAAGGCCAATGAATTAATAAATAAGTACCAGGAGATATTTACCACCGAGAATGGAAAGCTGGGAAAGACCAAGGTCGTGACACATAAAATTGACACGGGCGAGACACGACCGATTCGACAAACAGCAAGACTACCCTTGGCCAAACGGGAGGAAGCTGAGAAAATCATCAGGGACCTAGAGCGGGACGGGGTCATCGAGCCGTCAAGCAGTCCATGGGCCTCGCCGGTAGTACTGGTGAAGAAAAAGGATGGGACTACTCGATTCTGTGTAGACTACCGGCAGGTGAACAGTGTCACCATAAAGGACAGCTACCCGCTACTACGTATCGACGACACACTCGATACCCTTGCTGGATCCACGATATTTTCGACCTTGGATTTAAAAAGCGGCTATTGGCGAGTCGAAATGGACCCTGCCGATAAGGAAAAGACGGCATTTACCTTCGGTAACGGCCTGTGGCATTTTACAGTCATGCCATTCGGACTTTGTAATGCCCCAGCGACGTTTGAGAGGCTGATGGAGAGCCTGCTAATGTGTTTGACGTGGAAGAAGTGCCTAGTCTACTTGGACGATGTCATCGTGATGGGCAAGACCTTCGAAGGACATCTGAAAAACTTAGAGGACGTCTTCCAGATACTGCGAGGTGCGGGGCTGAAACTGAACCCGAAGAAATGTCAGCTCTTCAGAAGGAAGGTCTCTTACTTAGGGCACGTAGTGAGCAGAGAGGGCGTCGCCGTTGATTCCGGACAAGACAAGTACGGTGAAGGACTGGCCAATACTGGCAGATAAATACCTGTTGAGGAGTTTTCTAGGACTCTGCACATACTACCGACGCTATGTCCGGATGTTCTCCGACGTCGCTAAGCCGTTGACAAGGCTCACGGAAGAAGGACGAAACTTCTGTTGGGATGAGGAATGCCAGTCTGCCTTCGACGAGCTGAAGAGGAAGTTGACCAGTGCCCCAGTGCTGAGTTTTCCTCTGCCAGGACAGTTCATCCTGGACACCGACGCGAGCAATGTGGGAATTGGAAGTGTTCTGTCGCAGCGTCAGGAGGGACAAGAACGTGTCCCTTCTTTCTTTCTAACTTCAGCAAGGTACTCTCCAAACCAGAAAGGAATTACTGCGTCACCCGACGTGAATTATTGGCCATCGTCAAGTCCATCGAGCACTTCCATAAATATTTGTGTGGAAGGAGGTTTTTGATCCGGACCGATCATGCTGCTCTTAAATGGCTCCTCCAGTTTAAGAATCCCGAAGGACAGATCGCTCGCTAGATCGAGAGGCTCCAGGAGTATGACTTTGTCATAAAACATCGGCCAGGATAGAGTCATGGAAACGCAGACGCACTTTCGAGAAGACCATGCCCTGATGAGTGTCCTCATTGTCATAGAGCTGAGGAAAAGTCCGAGAAAGTCTATCGAACGACCGTGGTCGCCGAGGAATGGACACCATCCTCGTTACGACAAGAGCAAGAAAAAGACCCGGTTCTCAAAGAAATCCTGGTTTGGAAAGAGGGAGGAGAGCGTCCTGAGTGGCAAAAGGTATCACCTGGCTCGCCAAAACTCAAGAGCTATTGGGCACAGTGGGACTCGTTAGTGGTTGAGGATGGACTACTAAAACGCGTACTGGAGAGCCAAGACGGGACGGAGGAATGACGGCAGTTGGTAATTCCCTCCAGTAAAATCCCGGAGGTCTTGCGGCACCTTCACGACGAATCGTCTGGTGAACATTTAGGGATCAAGAAAACGCTGCAGAAGGTACGGGAGCGATTCTACTGGATCAATTGTTCAGACGACGTGAAGGACTGGTGCAAGAAATGTACTACATGCTTTGCAAGTAATGGGCCACAAAGACGACCGAAAGCTCCCATGAAACAATATAACGTCGGAAGCCCCTTCGAAAGGATTGCTATTGATATGGCAGGACCCTTCCCTGAGACCGAAAAGGGGAATAAATACATCCTGGTCGTAATGGACTATTTTACGAAGTGGATAGAAGCGTACGCTCTCCCTAATCAGGAGGCAGAGACAGTGGCCGATGTGCTCGTGAAGGAGTTGATCTGCCGGTTTGGAGTACCCATGGAATTACACTTGGATCAATAAAGAAACTTTGAGAGTGGCCTATTCCGGAGGATATATGAGAAGTTTGGGGTACGAAAAACAAGAACCACGGCCCTTCACCCTCAGTCTGACGGCATGGTAGAACGAATGAATCGCACCCTCGACCGCTATCTGGCGAAAATGGTCTCGTCACATCAACGAGACTGGGACGAACACGTGCCGTTCTTCCTGATGGCCTACCGCTTGGCCGTTCATGAGTCGACAGGACAAACTCCAGCCAAAGTCCTGTTCGGGCGAGAACTTAAACTGCCCTGTGATCTAATCTTTGGCGCTAGACCGGACGAGGACGTTTCGGGGGAAGATTACGTCTCCCGGATGCGGCAAAGGATGAACGAGATTCACGATCAAGTCCGGTACCAACTAAATATCGCCAGTGATCGCATCAAAGAGCGTTACGACATCAACGCTAAAGAGGGTGGCTACCAAATGGGAGATCGAGTTTAGCTGTACAACCCACAGAAGAAACGTGGTTTGTCACCTAAGTTACAGACCAATTGGGAAGGTCCCTATGTTGTGAAGAAACGAATCAATGACGTGGTCTACCGGGTAAGCAAACTACCAAACGGCAAGCCGAGAGTGGTGCACTTCAATCGGTTGGCACCCTATGAGGGGTCGCACGATGAGGCGGAGGTTCCCCGAGTAAGAAACACGTTGGCGCAGGAGAACGAACTTTCGTTCGAAGAATTTATGAGCGCCTACGGGGGTACCGGAAAAGCACGGTATGGGGTAACCTGTGAAAAACAACAGGAATTGTTCAGCGTACCTGAAGAATACTCGTTGGCCCATTGTGTGTCCGCCGACCTGGTAATGTCACGAGGTATCGCCACGGTTTTCAAGAAGAAGTACGGGCGCTTGGAACAACTCAGAGCGCAACTCCCGGAAATTGGCAAGGTTCTGGAACTACGTGACAACGTAAGACACATCTTTTATCTGGTTACGAAGGAGATCGGGTCCCTTAAACCATGTTATCACGATGTATGGCGAACCTTGCATAGGCTACGAGACCGACTGCTGGAGCTCGACATCAGGAAGCTAGCTGTCCCCAAGTTAGGTGCTGGACGAGATCAGCTGGACTGGAGGGTTGTCCGGAATATGCTGGAAGTAGTGTTGAAGAATACCGGAGTGGAAGTTTTAGTCTGCTGTTTTGGGCCTGCACCATGTCGACTGGGGAAGACGGTCCCCTCTTATTTTGACGCCACGTCTCGCTGTAAGCGGGGGGCTAACTGCAGGTTCCTGCATGGGCCTACCAGGGATACGTTCCGAGACGAAACGTCTCTAAGGCGGGGGCAGTGTAATGCGAGAAGTAAACAAAGCGACACATGTTTACTCGCTCCGAGTGAAGCGGTTACTTCAAAAGAATTACTACGACGCGTAAAGGACAGCTGCATGAATTCTGCCGGATTGTTGTTTACGAAAAGTAATTTGTGACCTTCTGAACATTTCCTGCGTAGGCGTTGTTAAAGGAACAATCGTACCTTCTAGAATGTACGAGAAGATTCTTTATCATGGTTGGGGTGTATATATAAGGGGGCTTGTGATCGAGGGAGTTAAGTTAGAAGTAGAGAAGCAGACGTGAACGCGACATACGATCCGAAAGCGGAGCAGTACAAATAAATTAAATAGTGTCTAGTCTAGTGTACAAGTAGTTAAGTGTGTTAAATAAATTAGTGTACAATCAATGTAAATAAATTATAAAATAAACGTTACAGTAATTTAAAATTGCCACGAAATTCCTAAGGGTTTTTAACCTAATAGCCCATAACACTTACTTAAACGAAAATTTTGTTCGCCAGTCTTATATACCTAATGTCTTATGTAAACATAAAATACATACATTTTATATAAACATATAACTTTAATTTAATAATTGTTTTGGTGAACTAACCGTAATTGGGTTTCAACACTAAACAAATCACATTCATTTGGCGAATAAATATCCGGCTAAATAAACAATCGCCATCATTTATTAGGCAGTCATTAAACAGGAATTTATCATTGATCAAATGGGCTGACTTGCTGACCGCCGAAAAACTACCAATATATCCGTAAACCGTAACTTTTTTCCCTCACTACTTGGCTGAACTCCATTAAACCCTAAATCGTTTAAGCTCACCATTTGATAATGATATTTAAATTTATATTCATTTTTTTCAAACATGTTGTTGAGCACACTTAAGGGTCTATTGTTGTAACTTGGTAGTTGACTAACCCGCCATCTTAGTAATCTTCTTGTTAATCATTTTGTAATATCTATAAATGCAAAGTGCCTCTAAATATATATCATCTTATCATACTACTTCACTATTCAGTTGGTAAGTATGACAATAGTCTATAGAATAGACACATAAATTTTTACATACATTTCAAATTGCAAATGAGAGACTCTGTACTCTACTTCTCAAATACAATCAATTTTATTGCATTATTAATATTAAATTGACGAAAAACATTTATGACGCGTTGACCACAGTCTTTATATTGTCACGACGGAGGATCACACCATCCTCGTTCTAATATTATTACCGCCCTATTAATTGTTACCGAATCTGTTACAATATTTTTGCGGGCATTCGCGAATAATTATCTAAATTAAAAAATATCTCAAGATAAGAAGACATGTTTGTGGTCGTTAGAAGCCACGATCGGCAAGTATATATCGTAATTCATTGGACGAGAAAATTAATAGAACCAACGAAATAAATTATGAAATCAGCAAGTCGGTATCGGCACCGCGAGAGACGCATAGATTGGTCAAATCGATTAATCCCCAGTAAACTGCATGTGCGCAGCTTCTTTGTTCCAGACCAAAAACAAGCTATTTTTGATGTAATCATTTCTTTTGTTTTTAAATCATTCAACTCTATTCTGATAATTATTCTTTTGATCTATCCTGCATGAACATTGAACGTACTTTTTCCTAACTACTTCATGATCTCCACGATGTGTTACTTTCCAGGGAAAAATTCATTCCCCTCGGCGTAACAGTACCATTTCTTTAGTCGCTATATTTCAATCTCACTTATATAACGTTCGATGCGTAGTTTTTGTAGATTTTCTTTTTTACAATGTTTATGCATCTCCAAAGGTTGAGATGTATTGCTCCTACCTATTGCTGAACGCTGTGATATTAACTTTCCACTGAATTATTTGTTTCAGACAAACCTTCTACGACTGTCCCATTCCACATTTCATAGGATTATTGAGAAGACCGGCGCTGACGTCACTATGCACGACCAATCCAGGTGTCTTGAAAATAGTCCATGAGGACATGTGCTTCTGGAGAAATAACGCACTACAATCGATAGATCAAACAAACTTACATGTGAAGTTCGATCTTGATTAAATGAGGTTTCGTCGAAATAAATAGGTATCATAATGTAGTATCCTCGTTAGGCATCTATAAGCACACATTATTTCAAGTTTATCTCTTCTCCGCGTCTGTCGTCCCCACTCCATTCTCGTCATTCTCTTTAAAAGTATTATGTGGATTTTTACGAATAAAAGGAGACCTATGTCCTGTTCGAATACTATTGGTTATTTCAATAACATCTCTGTGAAAAAAAGAGACACTGGTTTAGATCTCCATAAAGGAACCACTAATACTTCCTTTGGCTTGTTTTCTATTAGTTTATGACGAGTTCGAGAAACCATTGAAAGTAAGGAAGCATAGAAGAACAGCAGTCCCCAATCCCCGGTGAATGCATCAACTGACCAACATTCGGAATTCCGTATCCAAGATAAAAATCTTGGGCAGCTTTTGTTAACCCTAGAAGCAAAGAGATCGATCTCAATTGACGGCCATTTACCAATTATTAGTGTAAACTGATTCGAGTTTATTCCGATTCAATACCGAGACGACAGGACCCTTGATCTGCCACTTTATCTGGCAAACTAATCTGTGCAGCATACATGAAGATATTCCGAGGCGCACCAATGCCATACTTCTCGAAAGAGACCATCTAGCAGCTAGCAGTTTTCTCTAAACAGGCGACGTTATCCCGTCACCTCGACGGGATTACATTTTGCAATTTCGCATATAAAACATTTTAGGCCAGAGATGGCAGCCGCCAATTCCAAATAATTCATGTCTATGTGTCCTCACCCCGGTAAAGTCCTCATCTAAATCAGAAGGGATGAGCATCCTTGGTTCAAATCGCCTGCCGAATACCTCAGCACTAAAACATTGTCCTTTCTTGGCCAATTAGGTATTTTCATATTTTTTGAAAACTGACTAAATGAGAGGTTATAGGCTTATAAATCTCAAGTTAATATAAAAAAAATTAAAAACATTGAAGCAAAAAAATTTATTTGAAATTTAAATGCTAGGAATTGGCGCCAAAACGCCATCTGACGTCACACCGCATATAAACAGTGTAGTGGAAACATTATTTTACGAGGCGAATAATACAAATTATTAGATTTGGTCGCAATTTAACTCCTACACTCCAGCGGAAACAACAATAAAGTCCAAAATACTGAAAAAATCTATTTGTGGACTGCAGAACGGACCCGTGTTTATATGTGGAGTGACGTCACGATGAGCGGTCGTTTCGCTTGTGCTCGCACATTTACTGCTTTTTATACCTGAAATACTTGGTGCTGGGCCTATTACACGATTTTTTATGATTATAAAATTTGTCTGAGGGTTCGCCCCTATGAATTTATATATATTTCGTTTAATTTAAAATATATGGCAAATACCTAATTGTGTATAACCAACCATACTCCATTGCTTGTCAAACCGATACTAATTTCCTGGTAAAACTGACAGAATCCCTTAGTATTGTACAGTACCAAATTGATATAATTCTTTTAAATCTCTATATATATAAAAATGGATTGCTGTTCGTTTGTCTAGCTTGAACTCGAGAACGGCTGCACGGATTTTGCTAATTTTGATCTTGAAATATTTGTGGAAGTTCAGGGAAGGTTTTTCGGTGAGAAACATAAATAATAAGTAAGGGAAATACTGAAAAAGGTACGTTTTGTAATTTGACAGTTATAATCAAACAAATGAAAGTATAGTGTCAGTTGGTTGTCAAATAAATAAATGTCAAGACGATTATTACAACCTATCATCAGTTTGTCAGTGCGCGAGAACTTTATTGATTTTAAAATGCCAAGGAGAAGATGGACTTAGGTCGTCGAAGTCAATCAAATGTGCAACGAGACGAGCTCTCACGTCCAAATCGCACTGACGACCGGTGAGAGACAGATAACTTTCGTATTGGTATGACAGAAATACGTTCAACAGTAAATAATGGAATCGAACGAGTTCGGGCACATCTTATACAACAGCATTTAGATCGACAGGCCACCGAGTCTACAAAGTCTACACGACGCCAACACAAAAGCGGAAAGTCAAGAAACCAAGAAGAGTCATGAGTAAGTCAAAGCAACTTCACCAGGACACCAAGTCTACAAATTCTACAAATTTGAAACGACGGACATATCCAGTCACTGCAACCGGAGGAAAAGCCGCCAGTGATTACAACTCCAAAACTTCAAGAACTTCGACGCCAACACAACGGCGTGAAGTCACGAAGACAAGCCAAGTCCTAAGTAAGTCACAACCACATTTTCCAGAGAATTAAGTTAAAAAATTCACAATTTCAACTACAACAAAATATAACAAGCAGGTGAGTTGATTTAAGAACACGAAAAAATAGCCCAAGAAATCATATAACTACAAAATAATTGCAAGAAAAACGGAAGTGCAAGAAAAACCAAGGAATACTTACAAAACAGGATTGATCACCTAGAAGCACTATGCGGGGGAAAGCCCAAGAGAACAACGAAGTGTTCCATGAACTTGGGTTTGACGATCAGCACAATTATATAAGATCACACTATTTCAAAAGAATCGAAGAAAACTACAAAACAATTCGACTGTACCTGACGTTAAACGAATAAAACACCCAAGAAACAAGTCTATGAGGTACAAATACAAGACCCAAAACTGGAAGTGAAGAAACCCAAACAACAGACAAAACAGAATTACCGACGAATCGAACTAAAGGTAAAAATAACAAACAAACAAAAAAATACTTAGACAAGCTGAAAAAGACATGGCGGAATCAATACCAAGATGGTCATGCACGTACTACGAGCAACAAATGCCCAAAACATGGAGCGCACTTCAAGACACAATGAAATAGAGCGATTCCGCAGACGCAGTGTTCCTGTAAACTTGGAACGAGTAGCATTCCACTACGACACGGAAATAGATTATTGTGCCGAAGAATCCGTAACGATTGGAGAAATGACAATCGTTTGTCAATATTGTAAAGCGTTAAAATGCAGCGGTGAAGCTACTGGATTATGTTGTGCTGGTGGTAAAGTAAAATTGCCGTAATTGTTCCCACCACCAGATCCATTACCTTCTTTAGTTTCTGTGGTGGGAAATGACTCTAAATATTTCTTGGCCAACATCCAAACGTATAATAATTGCTTTTAAATGACGTCGTTTGGTGCAACGCATATTGTACAGGAAAATTTCATATCTAATTTCAGGGTAGTTTTTCATAAATTCTTTATTAAAAATTTAAAAAGCTAATATACAATTGCTAATACAAGGACAGTTTGCGGAATAAACTTGGAGTTTCCCGGTTTCGCGCATGGACAATTATACGTCGCGTGTTCGCGAGTCGTAAAACCATCATCTTTATAAATTTACGCACCGCAAAAAAAGACGGAAAATATAGTAGATCAGAAAGCCTTAAATTGATTATGTGTATAACTGTGTTGCATTTAATTAAATGTAGATAAAAATTTTGTATTGTGTTGACATTATTTTTCAAAAATATATGTAGATGATAGGAATTTCACCGGGTCATCTATAACTTTTTTTTCTTTAAACTTTACGTGGCATTGCGACGCATGCCGGGTACGGCTTGTTTATAATAAAGTCGAGACGCTTTATTGTCACTTACTGAAACTGTCATTTGGTTGATGTCATAGACAAACCTCATGTAACGACATACCGTTCCAAGAGAGAGACTTCTCATAATTAATCCAGAACCCTGATGATTTGTGGCATGTAGTTCTCTGAGAAATGCTCTCTAACTACTGTCGTGCATCTTTAAATACTAGAAGTCGTCTAGTTAAAAAACTGACAAAAGCCTTGCTCTTTTTACCCGCCAATACTGGCAGCAATAATTTTCTAGAGCCACTTAGAGAAATTCCTACCGAAAGACGAACAATTAAATTGAATTTAAATTGTTGCTCCTGGAACTAAACTCTTGATTATTTTCTACGTTACTGTGCAATCAGAACCGGAAAATAGACGTCCTTTCGATCAAATATGGCCACATAGATACCTCCATACAAGAGTTTCGCAAGTGTTATCTAATCTTTTAACCTAAAATGATCCAATCTAAAGAATGAGTTTATAGATTTAAGGTAAATCATTAGATGATCAAAGCGATCAGATTGGGGCACCATAGAAACCCTAGAGAGGAATTGCCCATGATATCTGGAAACCCTGCTGGCGGTTCTCATGCACATTCATTTTCCAATCATCACCGTCAGCACATCTAACTACTCTAGTTACCGAGAAGATCTTTTGGTACACACATCCGGGGGTGCCGGTAAATTCTTCGAAAACAATTCTTCGAAGGAACAATTCTTTGAAAACATTTCTTCGAAAGAACAATTTTTATATATACAGTCAACCTCGCTTATATTAATTGACACCATGGGGACGGTCAAAGTAGTCAATTACAACCGTAGTCAATTAAGGCCGATTTATTTGAGAAATGATACCAAAATAATAGGAGTGGTTAGTAGTAGATTTTCAATCAAATAAATGTAAGTATAATAACTGTTTTATTGTATAATAATTATAATGATGACATGTAATCAGTGATTTATTGTTGAATGTTATTTTTCAATTTCTGATTCGAATCAAAAGTACCCAACAAAGGTTATTGCATCCAAAACTTATTGATTAACATTTTTAGATTTTATTAAACATAAATTTAGTAATTTAAACACTAGTTTTTATTTTAATGTGTCTTTTAATGTCGTTTCGAAAAATTATTAACGATAATTTGTTCTTCTGAGGAATAATTGTCTTTTCTAAGAAATATTTTCGAAGAATTGTTCTTTCGAAGAAATGTTTTCGAAGAATTGTTTTCGAAGAAATGTTAAGAATTGTTTTCGAAGAATTTACCTAGATCCCACATCTGGACGGGGTCCTAACAAATGGCACTTTGAGGCCGCTTGCATAGAGCAAAATTACTGGTCACTGGTAAAAATCCACTAATGCCACAAGAGCCTCAGGCTAGTTCGCCACCACTCAACGTTTCAGGCCCTTTCTTCGGCGACGCTCCCGCTCCTTTCGTTGAAGCTGAAAACGTATTTAAATGTGAGCCTGCTGAAGGTTCGTCTGGCGCCTCTGTCTTCCCCCCAGAAGATAACAAGAGAACGACCACGAGAAAGGGTTTGGGATTTTAATTCCTTCTTAGGTGTTGGCTTTTGGTTTAACATGAACCTGCTTAATATCTTTACTAGATTTCTCTGAATATCTACGCGCTTTTCTAAGATCTGCTAGATCCTGTTCAAACAACCAGCTGACCAGTGCAGCAGTAGTGAGCGTCTCATAATATCCTTGTTCAATTTCAGAAGTGCTAAATCTCTCCAAGCTTGGGATTGTGACTAGTATACATCCGAAAGAAGTCGAGCTGTATCACTGAGGGTCTGTAGTTAGTTTCTTTCTCCCTACTTCTTAAAGAGGTGGGAAAATATTTGTCACATTTGGGGCTGGCAAGTAAAGAAAATGCCTAGTGCCCCCTTTCCTAGCAACATGAGTACTTCCGGATACGGATCTGGAAAAGGCGTTACTGCCAAAAATTTTACGTTTTCACAAACCACCGCAAGCCAACGACGACTTGCGAATCCACTTCGCTCTGGCGCGTGTCTTCTTCGGAATGTTATCACAAACTGTTATACACCCAATGCCGCCACCGACTATCCTTATGTATTCCTATGAATCAACCGTCGAAATACCAGCTGCCATCAGCTGCCGGGCGAATCACATCTGTTCCAACTCCTAAAAACCAAATGAGACGTACTGACCGTACTGTCAACCGTACTAACGTTCCTGTTGTCTACCGATCGATCAGTGCTGCCAACTGCCAACCTCGGAACATATCTTGACAGAACGACACGATGAACTGGAAATATCTCGGAATGAATAGAGGTTTCCGTTTCTCTAGCTGTGTCACCATCGCTTCCGTTCTCTCGGCGTACAATTGTGACGGTTTAGCGCAATTTCGGTTTCGTCTCATTGTGTCGTCAATCCGACGACATTTATTAAGTGTTCCGACGTCGTTGAATCACACAAAGTTTTCTCGGCAAGGCGGTCCACTGAGGTGGATCACGATCGACTTTTACGGTTGCGTTGCGGCGCGAAATGTTGAAAAGTTTTTAACACAACACATATTGCAGATAAACGTGTTTATTCTTCAATGCGAAAACTAAGAATGACGAGAATGGAGTGGGGTCGAGAGACGCGGGGAACAAGCAAAATTTAAATAACGTGTGCTTCTAGATAAGTAATGGGGGTGCCACATTATGCTACCTACTTATGAGACGAAACCGATATGTAACCACAGTTATAACAAATTGTATTGGAAACGTCCACTACTGCGTTTGGCGGAACAAAAGCAATATTCGGTAATGATCATATGAAATCTTAGTAAAATGTTTCCTGGAAAAAGTCAAAAATACTTTTTCCTATAAAATTTTCATAATGTTCGGCAATGTTTTAAATTTAAATTTCAGGCATATGCGGCATCAATGTCATATTAAACAGTGATTCTAAATAACACGGAATATGCATTGCTGTTAATGAAAAAAAGAGCCTCTATGTTTTGCATTGGGAAATTCCGGCTTATTTGTAATAATCCTTGACTTCGAAATCCGTGCTGATTGACAATATTGATAGCAGTGGTTTCATAATTTTTAATTGTAGTAGAAACCCTATATAAATGTGTTCTGATTTATTTAATAGTAGCGCACAGACCAAAGGTGTGTTCAATTAAATCATGATTAATATAATTGTTGAAATAATAACGAAAGGATTTTGAATGCTCCATTTTGCACCTTGCCCAAAGGAGAGCAAATTTCTACGAGTGTTTAAATGAAAATTATGTCACCTTCTCAGTCCGATCCCAAAGCAACAAATTATTCCCTTGCAAAGTTTTGGTAGGTACTCCAAAAATTGAAATGGCCCACAATCTATTAGTAAGGGTTGTCAAAATTTATACTACTGGCTGCTGTTCCGAATTATTTTTTAAAAGTGTCTATACGTGGTTGTTAAGGAGCCGATGGTTGGTCATAATACTCACTGAAAGCTTGAGTTATTTGTCTGAGGTTTCATTTATTGCTTTTGCGCGTATACCGCTATATATTGTGTATGCTTCTACTGGAGCTGCGTCCGCAATATGATTATGTTCTTTGTCAACATTGAAAAGCTCACAGAAAAGCTTGTCATTAATTGTCGTCACTGTAGGCATACTTCTCCTTTTGACTATGTCAATGTTGACTATGATGATGTTATGATGTTCATATTTCCAAAGCTCTTTTTCTTCATTTTGCCTATCTCTTAAAATGATGTAGATATTGTTAAGTGATTTTCGCTTTCCTTATCCCAATAGAATAAAATATAAAGCCACTGTACTAAAAATAAAGACGGACACTATGATGGTTTAAATTGATCTGAGAGCCAACTATTATTGAAATAACCTACTTAAATTGGTGTGTAAAGTGGACCTCTTTACATATTAACATATTAAAATACAGTTCATTTTAGGAGTTTATGTAGTTATCTTGAGTGGCTCACTTCGGTTAATTATAAATAATCGCTTTTTCAACTTCCCTATTTATTCATTGAATTGTATTCTAGATAAAAATGTATAGAAGTATGCATAAATTGTTGGGATTATATATATATATATATATATATATATATATATATAATTTATATATATATATTTTATTTTATTTATGAGAATAAAAGAAATTAAAGTTAATATTAATTGTGTAGACATATTTTATTAAAATTCACCTAAATACCAAAATTCGCTAGCAGTTGTTCCAAGTTCGAACAAGTTTCCTTTTCATTTCATTGAAAAAACATCTATTTAAAAACATAATATTAGAAACTACTTTATTCAAACTAAAAAAAAAATGAAATTTGTACTGTACTAATTATATAAAATGTGAGTAAATACATCATTTTATAAAATTCACTAAGAAATCATGTCTTGACAAGCTGTCAGAATCAGTTTGAATAATATTATATAAAACTGGTGAATAAAATTTTCCTCGAAGAATTGTGGGCTACGAAATGTGAATGCGAACAGTGATACCATCCAAACTGGTGGTTAAAGAATGTTTCTGTCTGTTTCTAAATCCATTAAAATGTCTGCTACCATAACTTTTATACGATATACTTTAGCAATTATACAAAACATATCAATGATGAATACTAAAACATTTCAAAAAGTCTCATCGATAATTAGCTTAAATTAAGCAAATTCGTTATTGTAAAACTGTATTAAAATTGCACGACGCCGTAAAGTTTTTGATAATAAAAATGCTACGAAACTTTCTATACCTCATTTTTCAACATATCAGATGTCTATTTCACTAGTTAAAATTTTAATTACTACAGAAATAACTTCCGCGCATGAAAGCTTCATCAGGTTCAATAATATTACCATTAGGTTTCTCTTTTCGTATTAAAAATTAAAAGTTTTGTCAAGCTGTCCATTAATTTCTCGTTATAAAAACGTTACTAAAGTTTATCCGCGAGAATAAGACTCGAATTATTTAAATACGGACAATTTGGGGTTCAAATTTAGATTCAATATTTAGAGTATGTGTTTAATTTACCGCACTCCAAACAATGTTTCCATAATAATCCAGATTGTGTTTTAGTTAGAATAATGGTGAAAGAGCTTAACTGTCATTTGTACCAAAATTTAAAACAAACATGAACTAACAATTGATAATTAATTGATAATTAGTACTTAAACTAACGATTTTGTATTGTAATTGGATTTAAATATACATAATTTAATGTAACAGAAACATAAATATTTGAAACGAGCTGATTTATCGAATGTACTCCATGGAGATTATGCGATTACGGACGATTTTTACGGTCAATACTATTGCGAACGAAGTTCAATTTATGGGAGTACGAGGTTTCATTTGTGAATATATTACAATGTCGAGGATTCCAGGTCGTCCCAAATTACCGTCCGTTGTAAAGAGCCTATCTTCGCCGAGACAAAAATCCTAATCAGGAATATTTTCCCGGTTTCCTCTTCGATTGTTAGTATTCTCCCTCAGAACCTTCATCCGCCGCGTTTTAGGAATGACAGGGGGAGTCATCATTTACGTTTCCTTTCCCACTCCATACAGTCTTTGAGGTGACCCAGTAGGGCTCATATCAAGCTGGGAACAACAAAGTGGAGATGTTGCTTACATTCAACACGAAACGAACCAGGGAAAGAACAAACAGAGCGCAGACTAAGGGTTTAGGTGTGATTTTTGATTAACGACGATTTAAATAGGGCATTTCGAGGTTACAATCGAGGTTACAGTTTTTGTATACCGAAACGAATATTTCCAGATAAAAATTTTTGATGCAAAAATTGGTTTAGGTTGTTAACATAATTTTTTTCGATTTTTTGTAAATGTACCCCATGTATCAACCCCCAAACGATAGCTAGGGTGATATGTCGTATCAGATACATTTGTTTAATAATAAACAATTACTCCGGGGACGTTTTTTGTACAAATTTTGGGCTTAAAAAGGAGCACCTATTTTACCGCACTACAGGATTTACGAATGTGGCTATCTTCCCTAAAGGCTAAGACGATCTTGGAGAGATAATGTCGATGAATTAATGCAAAAGAGAGGTCTATCGGTTGAAGACTACTATTGTAGAAAGAAATGTAAACTGGAATGCGGTAAGCGGCTATAAAAGCTACAGAAGACTATTATATGTAGATAACAGCCTTTGTTTTACAGATTTTTATGAAATTCCCATTAAATAATTGACTTATTTCGATGTGTGACGGCTCATTTAATAGATATTAAAAATATCTATATCTTGCATACATAAATTTCTCTAAACAAATACACTATACGATGTGAGCTGCTTCTATATGTTAGAACTACTCATAGAGCTCATAAACCTTCTCTAGGTTGCAGTGGTTCAAAATAGCCATTTTTTTTTCTATAGGATGCCTACACACTAAGTCGATTTCCGTGGGAAGAGTCTTCTGGCCGACCCCCCCCCTTCCTTCGGTAAATTACTTTCGCAGTCGATGATCAATGCTAAATTCTGCCGGTGATTTTAATAATAATTTAGCTTGTGTTGTAAATTTCAATTCTTAATATAAATAAATAAAGAAATTATTGTTATATGACATAAAAGCAGTGGTATTTTCTTTCAATGCACTTAGAGTAATAGGATAGTGACATAAACTGTCCAAACAATATCACCTAATCGAATATAAAAAAGATCGCAGTTGTCATTTTTGAGTTAGGTAATTAAATTACTTTTTCACGCTGCCGCGCCGCTATCGTAAATAGCTCTTACATGCATAGATACCTTCCATGAAAATGGCACATAACATTCGTGTATTATTTTTCCTTGCCGACGGAGTGTAAATACTGTCATTTACATTCCTAGGAAAATAAAAAGATTAAATCAAGTTGATTTATTATCTTGCCGAGGATGTTAACAGTCTTTAGTTTAAATTTGTCGCATCGGGTAACCTTAGTTACGCATCTGACATATTGTCTGACGTATGTTAGTCAACCTAGCATTTCATATTTTGAGCAATTATGAGGAAATTTTCCACGGCACCGTGAAAAATGTAATAAGTAACACGGAATGTATCGACTGTTAACAGCCTCGGCTTCGCCTCGGCTCGTACACACTTGCCTCGAATGTAAACACGACTTTACATTCCTTGTGACTTAAATAACTAATAAGTCAAACAATTGAAAATTATCTAGAACAACTTTTTAGCCATTCCTTTAAATTAAATCAATTCGTTTTTTGCTCTAACTCTATAATATAGGTTCCGCAGAATAAACTTCGTCAATATTCGCAATACTGATGGGTCCCACTGAAGTAATGCGAAAGCAGTTTCCTGTCTGGCCTCCTTCTCACAAGAAGGGAAGAAAGAGGATTGATTTTAGTTGGTAAAAAGGCCACACTATCAACCTCATTATCTTCATTTTTAACTTTGTTGGTGTCTTGGCGATTTTTCAACCTCCACATAAAAAAACTACCTGAAGCAACACATTTGTTTAAACATAGAGCTACACGGGAAAATCATTTTGAATATTTTATAAACTATTCAATCGATGCTGCCGAAATTTTGCAGATTGAAAGATATCATAGAGGCTCTTAGAAAATGTTATGCCATGTCAAGTTAATATCATTTTATTACTTTTTTTGTAAGTTGTTAACATTTGAATAATTGCAAAAATGAGGGGCTTTTTGCAAATTAATATAAATTATTTAGCGATATTAAATAATTAAATTGCATTAAATAAAACACTGTGACAGGATATTAAATAAAACTTCTAATAATTTGTGACTTTCATTATTATAGATTCAATTGTTTTTTCACGGTCTACGCTCCTTACCCGATAGCTTGAATTTCAATTATTCGAGAAATTTCTATATCTAATGGTTTATTATAAGAAAAAAATGGCTAATGCAAACGAGTTAGGGATCCAAAAAGGTAATTGTTTAGGTTATCTAACGGGATTCAAATCCAATATGGCGCCGATAAGAAATAAAAAAGTTGACTATCTCAGCTTGAAATCAGACGATCCAGAAAATTTCCGTTAACAATTTTTGACTCAGCGTCACCACACATATGCACCACATCCATCATATGCATGCACAGCTATCTTTGTCGGCTCCGTACACGAAACAGGCGCCCACGCCTCCACCATAAGGGATGCAGCTAGGGGCTTAAATCTTGTATATAAAAGTTCAACGAAATCATCTTAGCCGAAGCACTATTAGAGGGGTAAAGAATTGAAAGATTTTTTATATACACATTTGACAGGCATTTTCGAGATACATATTCAACTCCAAAGTACAATTTCAACCTGATGGACTCCAGTGTATATAATACGACATATTTATATAGCAAGTTCGCCTCCGACAATGTTGTCACATCGTAACACTCTGTATATAGCATATAGCAATGTTGGTCCGCTAATGTCGCCTCCAATACTTAGCGGTCTGCGTTGTTAGTGTTGTTTACGAATTTGTACATATGTATTCTTACATGAGACTTCTCCACTTACGCGTGTATTTCAGAAAAATTAGGGCGTAATAACTGTGACACATTATTACTGGAACATTTTCAACCAAAAACTTACTCAAATTTACTTTTAGAAATTCATTAAATATATAAACGAGCATACGAAATAGTACCCAGAACCTTACCATTACCTATCAGGTAATCGTTAAAGTAAAATTAAAAGAAAAAATCAAATAAGAAAAATCAATCAAAAAAGAGAAATTAATTAAGAGAAAAATAGGAAATATACCCTAAATTGATAAAATTTTACTAACTGAAATAATTTGGAATTAAAGTCATAAGTTAATGTGGTTAATGAAATTTTTATAATACCCTAACAATAAAGGTTTGTTCCAACAAGTACCGGAACTAGTTATGAATCAGGCGGAGCGTGCGCAGAAGCGTTTTGGTGTTCCAACAAACGTTGAACTGATCCCAGGGCTTGTTCTACATGTGTTCCAACACGCGACGAACGAATTCGGAATCGGTTCAGGGACGGTGAAATCAGTTCATGGTTCTGCCAAAAACGAGAATAGGGACTCTTCCACTCTCAACGGTTTCTGTGAGGTTTGAGGTTATATATTTTAAAAATCGTAAAAACAAACTAGCTAAACGCGAAATGGGCGATAGTGATTTGGATGAAAACGACTATTTGGCCTCAGAATCAAGTGAGGAAGAGGAATACTTTGTTGGCACATGCGCATTAAAAAATTCATTACTAGAATCGGAACGGTTCGCAAAGTGCTTGTTGGAACAAACCTTTAGTTACCTAATTTTTTTAGATCAATGTAAAATACAAGCAGAATATCATGTAGTAGTGAGCAATCAGAAGCTGTTAAAAAACAATTAAAAAAACACATTAAAACCAAGATAGCACCCAAAAAGGCGGACTGTGAGGAATTCTTGAAGCAACACCCCCGTTTGTTTCGTGGTGAAGGTTGGGTTCGAATAAAACCATATGTGTATAATGCCAATAGAGACAAATAACTTATATGATTTTGTCTTATCACTTTATCTACTTTTGTTGGTATTTGTTTAGAGAATATTATGTATTTTGTTATATTTCTGGATTATTTCGAAAAAATATTTTAATATTATTAGATTCTTAACAATATATATAAATTTTTGTGAGTTATAGGCGGAATTTCAATTTCTTGCTACTTTACAGTGATTCTTGTATTTTCTGTTACACCGAAATATAAGAAATTAAAGTTGGATAGCCACCTGTTCAGTGAAGTATTTTGGAAATACTTCTACAATATCTATATTGCATAAGAAAATCAGCGATTTTCGATTCAAAATTCAGCGAAAAACTACAGATTATTGCTTTGGCTATTTTATAATACATATGATTATTACAGATTTACATTTGTAAATATCATATGTAGATATTTTATACATACGTATAATTTTTAATTACACGTATTTATTAATTACTATTGTCTAATACTTATAACAATTGTTTAGAATGTATGAAATTAACATATCTGGACTCAGAACGAAATGTGACTCCAAATTGATACTGAATTCCATTGCCCGCAGCATTCTTCATGATTTAAAATCTAACACAAAAAGAAAAATTCACTGTTGCCAAAAAACGTCGACAGCTCGCCTAATTTTTTTTATGTATACACACCATCGGTTATCATTTATACAAATGGAGCGATTGAGTGATTATTAAAACAAAATTTGAATATGATTAAAATTTTTGAACAAACCATGGAGGTAAATTGGTTTGTTTCGTGGAGTGGAGTGTATACGCCCATTATATGACGTTATAACACATCAATAAGAAAATTTAAAATAACGGGAAAGAAATTAAAAACATACAAATTTATACGTGTAAATGCCGCAAACGCCTCCAGCGTCGATTTGGTATTGGCACTAACGCGAAATGTATATATGTATAAAACGGTGGCGCCCCCACGTCGGAAAAACGGTGAACTGAGTTGTATAACTGTATATGTGTATAGTGTATATTCGCCTCCGACCTAAAATTGGGGAAACAACGCGTAGTGACGTATAACATCGAAAAAACACTTTATACACGGGGGTACCTACTTGCCTCCGGTTTTACGTATATGCCTCCGATTTCGGAGGCGTATATGACATTTTGCATATATATATATATATATATATATATATATATATATATATATATATATATATACTTGAAAGTCTGACTGTAGATAAATTTAACTAAACGTGAAGAGGTCTCTCTTCTGGGGATGCAGTCAAGGCGGTCGTTAAATGAAAGGCTAACTTCTAATAATGGCCGAGCTTTCGGAGGTGTCGTTTTCCTCCTTCCTCAGGGCTAACCTGGTCAAAAGCAAGTACCACACTTTAATGAATTGCATAAAAATATTGGGTACAATGTTACAAATTAACCAGAAAACACAACAAAAACTTACTAGGACAAGCCATAAAAAAGTCAGCAGTGGAGATCCATACCAAATTTCTTCAATAGGGTGTTTAATACATCGAAGTGAGGTTAGGCACATGTACCATGAAATGGTGTATATCAACGATATATTTACATGAAAGAGCGATAACAAACCGCATTGGGTACGTAGTTTTAGAACATCACTTATAATACAAGGGAAAGGCAAAAACACATTGATATGATGTTGATACAGTACGACAACACAAAACCAACTGGTGAGCTGACAACATTTATCGATTTATCGGAGTGAGCGTGGAACCGTTGAAAGTGGTAACGACTTCTTCTTCTTCTTCTTCTTCTTTTAATGGCTATTGCTTCCTCTCGGCGCAGTCAGCCAGCTCATTAGGTTAGCTGCATGTGTCAGGCTCTAAACCTTATGCAGCTACGTATTTCTTTGATTCACTTCCATTAACTCCCTAATATCTTGTGATCCTGTGTTTTATTTATGTTGTGCGTTGAATGTTGTTTTTCACTGTATTTGGTGCTGGGTGAAATGGGGTTATGTAACATCACAACAGAGGTTGACTTTTCTCGCATCGGGGCAACGGCAATGCATTACACACCCAGGAGTTGCCTCGGATAAGTACCCTAGGATAAGGAAGGAGAAAAAAAATTAGATAGGGGATTACAATAGGGTGTCATTGTCAGTCAAAAATTTGTTAATGAGTTTTATTTTAGTTAGGTTAATATTGCTTAGGACTGTATGTATGTTTTGTGGGTTTTGGTTACCAGCCTTGTTTAGTTTGTCATATAGGTCGAAGGCTTTGTTCGTCCTAACGGGGCATTCAAATAGAATATGGTTGAGATCTTCGATCTTGCCACATTCACATCGGGGGTCATTTAAGATTTTAATTTTAGTTAGATGGGCCTTGGTTAAGCAATGTCCCGTTCTTATTCTGCTGATGACTGAGAAATCTCTCCTCCTGGTGAAGGGTAAGTTTTTGTGCCATGGGTATTTTGGAAATTTATCTTGAGTGTTTTTATAGATGGTACCTTTATAGGATAGGGATTTTTCCCATGCGTCAGTGAAGTCTTGGTATATTTTTTGTTTGAGATCTGGGATGATTGTTAATTTATCGATTTTGGTATTCATTGGAATGTTTAAATTTCCTCCCATTTTAGCTAAGGTGTCTGCGAGCTCATTTCCTGCTATTCCTTCATGTCCTGGGATCCATGCTATTTTAAATGTATAACATTGACTAGATAGGTCCCATATAAGTTGTTTTATGGCTAGGACAATGTTGTAAATATTCACATTGATTTTAGTATTTTTTAACATGTGGCATGCGCTCATAGAGTCTGTTAGTATTAGATTATTTTTAAGTTCTCGCTCGCCGCAAATTTGTATTGCTTTATATATGGCATTTAATTCCGCTTCACATATGCTCATGTTATCAGGAAGTCTTGATGAGTAGGACATGTTAATTTCCGGTATATGTATACCCAGTCCTACTTTGTGCGCCATTTTTGAGGCATCTGTGTATATTTTATTTAGGCTTCTGTATTTATCTATACTTTCAAGAAATTTTTTGGAGGTGATTGCTTCATATTTATTGAGTTGTAAATCTATTATGTCAAGCGTTTTAATCTGTACAAAAAAGTTTGTCTTGTAGCAAGGTAAGGGGATATAGTATATCATGTCATGATATTTCATAATATTTATTAAAGCCTGTGTAGTATATGAGTAATCATTGGGTGGTGTATTATTTCTTACCAATAGATTCTTTAGTTCATGGGTTATATTCTTCACTGGATTGTTTGGATAATATTTTTTTGCAATGTATTTAGTTGCTAACCAAGCTCGCCTGTGTTCCAGGTCCATCTCAGCACATTCGGCCAGCAGTGCATTAGTAGGAGTAGATCTCATGCAGCCTGTGATCAGCCTAAGTGCCATATATTGTAATCGGTCTAATTTTTGTAAGTTCTTTTTGGAACATGGTTTTAGGACATGTGAGCAGTAATCTAGATGTGATCTTATTAGTCCATTGTATAATAATTGAAGCGTAGCTGGATCGGCTCCCCATGTAACCCTTGTTATTGTTCGCAGAATATTTATACTTTTTAATACTTTTGTTTCAATATTTGTTACGTGTGTATTCCAGTTTAATTTACTGTCTAAGGTCACACCTAGATATTTGACTGCATTTTTATATCTAATGATGTGATTATCTATTTTTATATTGCCATATCTCAATGGTGACTTTGATCTGGTTTTGGTGAAGATTATGGCTTCGCATTTGTTTAAAGACAATTTTAGATTGTGTGTCGTCATCCACTCATCAGTCAGTTTCAGGAGGGCATTGACTTCATTGACAGTATCAGTTGGGCTAGTTATGCGTGAAAGGATGAGGATGTCGTCTGCGTATGTGATTAATTTAATGTTATTGTTATTGGGAATAATATCAAATAAAGATTGCATATATATATTGAAGAGTATCGGGCTTAATGGGGATCCTTGCGGTAGTCCGTTAAATATTGTTCGCGGTCCATGTATTGTTCCTGTTTTGTCCTTAATATATACATTTCTATTCAACAAAAGTCGCAGTGTAAGGTTGGCTAGGTGTAGGTCTATTTTAAGATTGATCATTTTATTATATAGAATGTATAGATCTACGTTGTCATATGCTGCGTTTATATCTAGTAGTACCCCTATTGTATTATCTTTTTTAATGAAATTATATTGTATGTACGAGGTGGCGTAGGTGATGTTGTCTATGGTACTCATTCCTTTTCTAAATCCCATACAATATTTAGAGAGTAGTCTTTGGTTTTCGAGGTGCCATTCTATTCTATTTCTTATCATATTCTCTAGGGTTTTACTGATGCATGAAGCCAACGCAATAGGTCTATAGCTATTAGGTAGGAGCTGATCTTTACCAGGTTTTAAGAAGGCTATTAGCAGGTGTGTTTTCCATGTATTGGGTATAGGGTTCCCGTTGAAAATTTTGTTGTAAATTATTAACATTTTTTGTTTGAAAGATTTTGGAGTGTAATTTAGCATCTTCCATGTTATTCCGTCCATGCCGGGAGCGGATTTTTTTGGGTGTATACAGTTTGTCAATTCGTCATACGTAAAAGGTGAGGAGGCATCATCAGTACGTTTCATTTGAAAGTTGGGCTGAATGTTACATGTTGTTAAATTTGATAATATTTGGTTTGCAATGACATCGTTAGGGTTTTTGGTTATATGTGTGTTTATGTCAGGTTTATTGAATCTTTTAATAGTTTTCCATGTGTTAGATATATCCGAGTGTCTGTTTATAGTACTACAAAAATTTTTGAAACTTTTGGTTTTAGCTACTTTTAAAATTCTTTTGGATCTAGCGATTTGTTTTTTGGCTTCTATATAATTCTGAAGGGAGGATTCTAATTTAAATTGTATCAAGGCTGCCTTTCTTCTTTTAATGGCTTGTTCGCATTCATCGTTCCACCATATGCATCTAGGTCTGTATGTTTTGATGGAGTTTTTCTTTGTTGTTGGGATTGATACATCTACTGCCTCATTAATCAAAGCTTCAAGGTTTTCATTATTGTATTCCTCATTTGTGTTAATATGGTTTACGATATGATTGTAATATTTTTTCCAGTCCACTTTATTGTAATTTCTAAAGTTGGTATAGTTGCTGTGTTGTAGGCGTGGTTGCGCATAAGTTTCATTTATGGTACACAAAGTGGGGAAATGATCACTATTACCACAGTCTCCCAATACCTTCCATGTGCATTTGTTGGCAATTGTATGCGATGTTATCGTTAGATCCAGTGGGCTCGGTTTAGAGTTAGGCCTACGGAATCGTGTTGACTCTCCATCATTTAGGATAACCAATTCGTGTTTCTCCATAATTGCAATTAATTTATTCCCGTTAGAGTTAGGATGTTCGCTTCCCCATGTTGGGTGGTGTGCGTTAAAGTCGCCCATGATGACTATCTCGTCGTTGTTTAATTGTGTTAGTATTCTATCCATGTCACTGTGTAAAAATTTGTTTTTAGGGTTATTGTAAATGTTGATGTAGTTTATATTGTTAACTTTAATTATTATATATTGTAAAGCGTTTGTTGTGGCATTTGTAGGCAGGCTGATCGTGTTATATGATATATTATTGTTGATTAGGGTAGCGATACCACCTCTACCATCTTCCCTGTCCTTTCTTATGATGTGATGTCCTGATATTTTAAATTTATTTTCTTTGCTTAGCCAAGTTTCATTGAGATGTACAATGTCAGGGTTGTGGGCTTGAATAACATCAATTAGATTACCATAATTAGCGTTTACGCTTCTTATGTTCCATTGCATAATTTTAATGTAGTTTGTTTGTTTCATCTTGATGTTTGAAATTTTTATTATTTTGGATCGTCAAAGTCTGGTCCATTTAAAGATAGGTATTCGTTTAGTTTGATTAATTCTATGAGTTTGGTGCGTTCTGATTGTGAGAGTTGTAGCATCGTATGATATGTTGACTCGGCATTTGCACTAATCGGCACAGTTGAGCAAGAGGGGAACTCTAAAGGGTTTTGGTCGACTTTTTCAGCATTTGAAATAATTGATTGAGCTTTAAAATTGTACCTAGGGGCGCTGTTGTTGAAGAGGGTGTTCCTGTTGGGGTTTTCGTTTGGTATACGTCCGTTTGGGTATGCTGATAGTTTGCTTGTTTCTTGCTTGTCATATTGGACTTTATTGGAGGACCTAATTATTTTTCTTTGAATGGGGGCAGGGCCGTCGATAGTGTCTGCGTAAGTTCTTTTTGATTTTGAGACGGTATTTTCGTAGAAGGCTTGTGCTCTTTGGTTGACTCTTATCTGGTTGTCTTCGTTTGATTGTTTGTTTTTTAATGGAGGGAATTAATGAAGGGTGTTGTTGTGTTCAGTTCTCGTTCTGTAATCAAATTTAGGGAAGAATGCGGATGCTTCGAAAAAGGATATGTTTTCAAAGACCATCTTTTGTCTAATGTTTTTTTGTCTTTCGTATTCTATACACTCTTTTGAGTTGGATTTATGTTCTATACTGTTGCAGTGCATACATCTTGTGATTTTGCATTCCTTGATGTCTGTATCATTTTCGTGAATTTCAGCACAGTTGAAGCATTTCTTTTTACCCTTGCACTGTGGTGCGGTGTGGCCAAAGAGTAAACATGAATAGCACTGTGTAACTGGTGGGATATAGGGAGTAACCGGGTGGCTCATATGGCTTACTCCAATTCTCCTGGGTAAAATTATCCCTTCAAAGATGCAAAGAACTGATGCAGTAGGTTTGTATGTGTAGCCTTCATCAGTTTTAATTTTTCTATTTAATCTTCTATATTCAATTATGGGGTAAGGGGAGAAGGTGATTCTTTTTAGGATTGCGTTTATATCTAGTTCTGGGTCAATTCCTTTAATAATCCCTTTACACGTTACTAGGTTGTAGGGGATGTATATTTTGTATCCCTGTTCTAACAGTTTTTTGTTGTCAAGTAATGAGTTAGCAGTATTTCTGTTTGTGAACTCAACACCTATTTTATTTATACCTTTTTTTTTAATTGATCTTATATCTTTTAGGTTTAGGTCGAAAATTTGATTAGCTATTCTAAGGTGGCTGAATTTGCCTATTCTGTTTCCAGTTTGATCTGTTGACTCTACGATAACTGTGTAAGGTCCAATCGAATTGGCTTGGTATTTTATCACGGGTTTTTTGGTTGTAGTGTTTGTTTCGTTTGTGTCCATTTTTTGTATTGTCGTCATGTTAAAGTTCTGACCTTGGTCATTTGTGTCCGAAAATGAAATTGTATTGTCTATAATATCTGCCCTGTTAGGGGCCGCCTGTTTGTCGGGGGGAGACCCACGGCCTCTGCCCCCGCTAATCGGGGGCATTAGTTGTTGTGGTATGAAGGAAAGCTGTTGATGAGGTGGTCTTATTTAATGAGATGAAGAAGTCTAGTCGCGATGAGGTAAAAGAGGAACAATTGCTTGGGGGATAAATTACATATATTGTTAGTAATAATCACCCAGCACTAACCTTTATTAACACTTCCTTGATGGCCTTCGCTATCGCTTGAAACGTCCGCTCACTTCGAATGTCACACCAGAAGTATAACGACTTAACTATCTGTTTATGATATGTGACTTGTGTGTTTTCAGGCGCACCATTGACTTAAGATGCACACAAGACAAAACATGAAAACACAGAACGCAAAAATATGAAAAACGAAACAAAATTAAACAAATATATACATAGTTATTGATACCGATTATGTGGTCAGGTCACTTGATGTGTACATATATGCAACAAACTAACAAAATTTTTTAAAAGCAGTGATAATGGATATATTAAATTGGACAAACACACAACAAACAAAATTTTTTATGGCTTGTCCTAGTAAGTTTTTGTTGTGTTTTCTGGTTAATTTGTAACATTGTACCCAATATTGTTATGCAATTCATTATTGTGTGGTACTTGCTTTTGACCAGGTTAGCCCTGAGGAAGGAGGAAAACGACACCTCCGAAAGCTCGGCCATTATTAGAAGTTAGCCTTTCATTTAACGACCGCCTTGACTGCATCCCCAGAAGAGAGACCTCTTCACGTTTAGTTATATATATATATATATATATATATATATATATATATATATATAGAAAGGTTTAGGTTAGTCGTTGCTGACTAGTTGAATAACAAAACAGATGCTTCGTGGGGATGCAGCAAAGGTGGGTGTATTTCTACTTCTAGGCTAAATGAAAGACTTTTTTTTACTTCGAGAGCTTTGGGAATAGTTTTATTCCTTCCTCAGTCGGTGTAAGTGAGATAAATAATGAAACCACAACCTTCAATAACAAAAAAAAAAAAAAATTTCAATATTTTCAACAAATTTTACTGCAATTATATTTCTAGGGATTTAAGATAACCACGTGTTGCTTCACCGAAAGATGGATTGGAAAAGAGAAAAGCCTTTTGTCTTTACCTGAGAATTTATTAAACAAGTCTTGTAGTGATCGTAATAGTGATTCTCTTCCTGATTTTATTGCCTCTACAATTCCATCTTCGGCAGGTGACCGATTGTTTTCCAAGTCTGCAAGAACCGATTTTTTATCAGATACTGTAATAGGTGGAAGATCGTCTGAGTCTTGATTCATAAGTTTTCTTTAAAATATTTTCTTTTTCTTCGTATTATGATTTTTTATATCTTCTCTGATTTATTTCGAAATTTCTCCGTTTAATCTTTAGTACTTCTGGCTGTTTCTTTAATTCTCTCATTCAGTTATTTTCCCTCCATCATATCACTCGTTTGTTTTTACTCTTATTTTCTCATTTCCCTTGCTTATTGAATCGCAAAACTTTCTCTGTGCTGTTTGAACTGTTTGGACAATTTTTCTGTTGTGAGCGTTTATATTTAAGTCGCTAAAATTAGTGTTTTCCTTCGTCTGAGTGATGCTGTTAGCGTATTCTATAGGTTAATGAGAGGGATTCCAAACTGTTGACCTGTGTTTGCTGACCATCTTTATCCTTTCTCGTAGCAGGTGGAATTGCGCATCAGCACTAACTGTTTTGTGGCCACTTCCGGTTGAAAATGTGTTTAATACTGTTACGTCTCGAAATATTTCTTTTTATATGTAATAACGAAGTCGATTTCATTCCTGTTCTTTCCATTTGGGCTAACCGACGTTCATTTGTCCTATTGTCTTTTTTATTGAAAAAGGTGTTCATGTTACGTTGTAAGTTGTAACAAAAAAAATTAACTAGCATTTCATCTCTTCCATTTCATTCTACGATTCCATATTTTCCAACTGCTACTTGCTCGTCGTCTTTCTTTTTTCCAAGCTTGGCATTGAAATCGCCTATAAGCGTAGTGTAGTGAGTCGATTCTTGGTTTATGGCATTGTCAACATCCTCGTAGAAGTTGAAGATTTCTTCTTAATCGTGGTCGCATGTGGGAGCATACGCTTCAAACACCATTATTCATCTTCCATTCAATTTTAGGTGGACATTCTTCACTCTACTACTAATGTTATTTATGCTGCAGAGGTTTTTAGATTGTATTTTAATTAATAAAGATTCCACTCCACCTATTGTATCTTCATTGTCTCTTTTGTAATGGAATGTATTGCTTGATTTCAACTTTATTTTATCTTCGTCTTACCTTCTCACTTCTCCTACTCCCAATATGTCCCACTTAAGACATTTTAGTTCCTCTTCGAGTTCGATCAATTTTTCATCCCTTGAAAGAGTCCTCACATCATATGTAAGAATGTGCATTATCCGTCGCGAAGGTTGTATTTATCCACTATGGTAGCCTCCCATTACCCGGGTACTCTTCGCAGTCTTTACGCTTATGTGTCCAACCGCTACCGTAACTGGGAGCAGGCAAGTCGCCCGGAATTAAAGACCTTTCTTTCTCATTTCTGTTCATGATGGGATTGTTGATAATTTCTCTACTATGCTGGCCAGTGGGGGTTGGTAGATGGGTAGGGATGGGGAGAGGATTTATGGTTTCGGAAGGAACCTGGTTATGAGAGGTGGAATCTTCCTGAGTAGGGTGTTGGGGGAGTTTCACGAATTCACATGGGCAGGACCGCTAATTCTTGAGATAGGTGTCTTCCCCACTGGGACTGTAAAGAAATGGGTACCTGCTGCCTGAGTGCCCAAACTTACTTATTTAGCGTTTTCCTCTAGGATGAAAGGGAAAAGTTTTACAAGTGGAGATCTGAAGTTTCCACTTATAGACATTATTTACATATCCAGAACGCAAAATTAGTTGTACCTTTTGATAGAGTTAAGTTCAGTTGAAGCCCCCACCCATACGTGTGTCAGAATGTTACTAATTTTTTTTCACGAAATAGGCATGATGGCTAATTTTCAAAAACTACCGTGTTGTGTTCTTAAGTATGTACTGTTCCCAAAAACATTACTAATCTCTGCATAAAACAATTATTTAGTAGCTAAAATGAGACTTTTATGAACACTTTTAAATTTCGAGCCAAAACACATGGCGTCGCTTTACATAGGTGTGACCTCACGCCTGTGACCACAGCATCGACCTCAAATAATTGTAAAGTGCATGTCAACGTTAAGTAACTTCAGTGTTCGGTATAATAATAATAAATACCGAACAGAAATAATCGGTAAAAGCGCTAACACAAGAAATTCGAATGGAACAAAATGATGTTTACATAGCAGTGACGTCATTCGCCGTTTCAGTTTGCATGGCGGGTTGCTATAATTTATGTTTTTACTTTAACAAAATACAGTTCATCCCGCATAAAATATTGGCATGAATATATTTTTTTAGAATTATTTCATTATTTAATATATTATAATATCATTATTTCAGTAATTCTTTGTTACTCTCATCATGCATATTGAATCTAATTACTTTCTCATATGACGTACCCATATAATAACAGAAAGAATAGTAATTGTTTCCTGGCAACTGGACTACTAAGTTTGGGTCGGTCCCCGATCGAAGCCAGTAAAATCGACTAGTTCTAAGATTAGCTGGGTGAAGGACGAACAAGTATACCACATCAGACCCTAATTGTCCAGGAATTTTGGAAAGAAATCACGTCAAAGAAGGTGGTCGAGAGAAATGCCTGTTAATAATTTTAGGGGGTTACGTGTATGTAAAAAAATATTTTTCTCCAAACAAGTGACCAAAAAACACTATAATAGTGACAGTTTCATTAGAACAATACGTCTTTTTGTGTTAAAACTTTTTGCTTTAAAATGTGCAATTTTGGTAGGAGGGAAGGAAGAAAACCTAAAGAAATAAATTTTTTTTTTCAAATCTTTTTCAAACAGTACAAACTTTATTCTACTTTCTGATTATGATATCCTAATTATGTGTTTCCATTTTTTGAAATCTCTGAGGAAAATTGGAATGAAGAACATCTTTCAAGTAACGGGCCTGTAGTGAGACTGCGTAAATCAATGTAACATAGCTATTGTTTTATTGTAATAAACAAACCTACTCTTTTTAAATGAGACCAAGTTTACGCAATTCACTAGAGCCAAACTTAAATTGGGGATAGTTTTAATGACATGTTTTCTCCCTCCCCCCTGTCTAAATTTAACATTTTACAGTATAAAATGTTAAACAAAAAAATGTTGTAGTGAAATTTTAAGTGATATTTTCCAGAAAAATAATTTTTGTTACAAAATACCGTCGAAATTACGAGCTCGCTACTGTGTAAAATTATTCCCAGCAATGTTTCTCTGTGACTTTCCTTAACAGGATTTCTTTCCCAACGTTCCTGAACCGTTCATTTCTGACATGTGGTATTCCGTCACCATTAATGAAACGCCCTGTATACATCGTATCGAAAACAGGGTTTTAGTGCAAAATAGTTATAGCAAGAAACATTCCAATTATTGATGTGCTCCAGGAGTTACGGCTTTTGTTGTGTAATTTACCGTCGTTTTAAAATAATTTTAATGAGAATAATTGTGTCCGACACAACACCGGTACAAAATTTCAAAGTGAGTCACATGAATTTGTCATATGACGTATAATATTCCGCAGTAATTTACATCAAGATTGGAATAGGTTTTATGTTTGACTTAAACTTTAAACTAGACTTTAAGTAAAAATCTGTAGATACACCAGTGATAATAATTATGAGGAGATTATTAAATATACTAAATACTGACATTCATCAAAGTCTCTTCGAAGACTCCCAAAACTGAGATAATATATTCAGAGCTGTAACAAAGAGAGTGTAAGTTCTTTACTCAGCTCGTCAGTTAAAACTTCTAGATGGAATATGCCTCCTTGTATTTTAATAACATTAAGAGATAAGCGTCGTCGAAGTAATCCCGGAGTTTACCCCATCTCTGGCAGAAGTCGCCCTTAATTCAAACATTTCGAACGATGTGCCACCGCCATTAACATTTCCGAATTTATTCACAACGTTGTATCTCGGCGGAACCGATGTTACAACAAACCGCTTAAGGTATGTCGCTTGCAGGAAATGGGGTCTTGTGGAATTTATTAGACAATTAAACTTCGTCAGTTTCGTTGTTTCAGGTTTCAGGCGTCATTTCGGTTCGTATGTCGTCTCGATGCACAGCAGTATCGACGCTTGCAGCAGACGTTCATCGCACTTATTACGTTTAATAAGTGGGAAAAATTTATGGGACCCGCCCGCCGCACGCTTTACGACAGATAATAATAAATCCCATAACGTGAAAAAATCCAGAAAACAGATGGCGTTGCAATGAAATCATAGCTTGTCGAGACAAATAATTTAATTCTCCACTTAACCTATATACGTCACAAAGGCATACAAATATATCATTTTGGGGTAAAAATCCTTTGCCAAAAACTGGTTTATTTTGGCAAGGAAGATAACATGTCGCTCTGGCCTGTTGAATATTTATTATTTATTTAGGGTTAGTGCACTATTTGTCACTTTCGCCCCTTGTCCATGGAAATAAATGGTAAATACTAAAAGGTAGGAGTGATTCAATAATACTGAAACGAAAAAATCGGGTTTAGAAGGGACAAAATATATACACATTTTAACACTCACGGAATGTTATAAGCGGAGACCTAGCCAAATACAAAATGAATTTCTAGATATTACATAAGTTTCATCCCCTTTTCATTGTTTGTAAGTGTAATTCGGATTTCTTTAAAATTTTAGTGCGGCTCTGGGGCAAGGCAACATCCGATATAGAGTAAAAAGCTTTTAACTACCAAATCCACCTTTATATTTCACCTCCTTGGACAGAAAAATTCGGAGTGATAATCGAAACCATCTAGAATCTAAGTTATACCGTGCCAAGTGTAAAGTTTTAGCTATTTCGTCGCTGTTAAATAAATTTTATCAAAATTTCTATCAGAGGTCAGTAAGGGAAATTAGGAGTTTATGAAACTTTTCGGGCACTCGGGGCATAAGCTAGAACCTTACCCAGTTTAAGGTTTATATTTGTCCGGCACGTGTCTCAGTCCACATTTAAAGACTCCGCGTTATATAATAGATAAATTATCCGAAATCCAATAGCAAAAGTGAAAAACCTTAGAGCTGACAAATATTGTACACGTACAAAAAGTTTTAAAGTTCTAATCAAAAACGAAAAGTAATCTAATATGTAGAATAATACAACAACGATTATAATGTGATTGTGAAATATTTCTAAATGTAAAAAATGGCTTTCTTTCAAAATAATTTTATTGAATATGTCGATAATACACAACAGATATAAGCTTAGTCTAATGTTACAATTATTTCATATTCTCCCAGCAGAAGCCTCTAGATATTAGTTAGTCGCAAAGTGTACTACAATTAATAATTCACGTGTAGCTAGAATATGCCGAAACATCCGTATTTTTGGTAATATATAAAAAATAAAATAAAGAAAGCTCTGAGAAAATCAAAGAGCACAAAGCTGCAGAACCTGGAAATATCCCTAATGATATAGTTAACTATGGACCAGATATACTACTTCAAACTACGTTAAAACTATTTGATAAATGTTTGTTAAACGGTGCCAATAACCCAGAAGACTGGAATATATATATATATATATATATATATATATATATACATATATATATATATATATATATATATATATATATATATATATATAGCTCCATTTACAAAAACGGCGATAAGAGGGTATGCCAAAATTATAGGGGCATAAGTGTGACTGGTGCGATGGGGAGGATGTATGGCAGAATACTAAAGACTAGAATCAAAATGACCATAGCAGATATAGAGGAGCACTGGGTATTCGGTGCAAGACGATCATGTACTGACGACATATTTGTTCTGCAACAAATACTAAAAAACGAATATTATCTCACATAGTGGATCCTCTCTACACTTAGCACTAGTAAAATTAACAATACAGTCATTGCATTTCTTTGAAATAATATGTACCATGATTAAGATTTAACGAATTTCTGTTTCAAGTTTGATAGGTTGTCTGTGAAAATTTCCGTTCCATGTATCTGACTTAACCTAAGTAAATTAATTTGTAACTACGTGGTCATTCGAAAGAAGGCATAAAGTTGCAAAATATCGTGTAATGTTTCAGTAAGGATCTTATGTCTGTAAGTTTTTTGCATTGTCACCACTGAATAGACATTTAATAGTAAGCTTATAGATGTCTTGATGATGGGAACAAAGTTTTCCGAAAGCTTGACAATTGACGAATAGTGATTTTCATGTGGCCTTCACCCGACTGCATCCCCAAATAGTAAACTCTTTATATATATGATGTAATAATATACGGAGCTTTTCTATCGAAACGCATGGTGGAAAATCAACAAGAGCAAATGAGAAACTAACAGTAGTTCGTTAGTATGACAAAGAAAGATGTTTTGCAACGTTGCCGGCCGAGCAGGCAGTCCAAGTCAACGCGTATCGCTCTACACTTTCGGATGTGTGCGGTACAGTGTGCGGAGCGAATGAATGTGATGTTTCGCCAGCTAGCAACATCGCAAAAGGTCGTTCTTTGTTTCTTCTTCTTCTGTCTATCCACTAATGGATTTTAGCGACCACTTTTTCCATGGCTTCTCTATCTCTTGCCGTGTGGATCAATGTTTGTATGTCACCAATGCCGGTCCAATCCATGGGTGTATGAGCTGCGCTGTAGAGGTAGCACCTTTTGTTTGGGACAGTCGCATCGAAAGTCATAGACTGGAGATGGTTTCAAGCAACTGGTACTCACAGGGCAGCCAGCTCTCACTTATGGCTCCACGCGCCACACCCCGGAAACTGTATCGACTTGCAGGCTAAACTAAGTGAGGGTAGCCAGATATGCTGAAAACACGTCGGATCCAGAATGGGCGGCTGCAAACAGCGTCTGATCTCCATGTTAGGAGCGGCTGACATAAAACTAGGAAGGCAACGGGAAAGCACCTAGTTTACCTTTCCCAAGAGAACCACATGAAACATGAACACGTTCAACTCAAAATTTTCCGGAGGTATAAATAGTCCCCCGATCGGATCTGCGGGGGGGACTGATTTGAATGTTTCAGAAAAAAGAGAAAAAAGATGTAGCATCCGTAAACCTATAAGGATTGGAACCTGGAACACCCGAAGCCTATTCCAAGCTGGAAAACTAACAAATTTTGACCAAGAAATGAGCAGACTCAAACTGGTCATTCTGGTAGTCGCAGAAACTAGATTGCCAGACTCCGGAACTTGTACGGTCGAACATGGAATTTTTACTACTCCAGAAATAAGGAAAGAAATCATAGAAATGGTGTGGGACTATTGATCTCGAAGAACCTGATGAAATCAGTGGTGGATTTCGTTCCTTATTCAGATCGCACTGCCATGATAAAAATTAAGGCTAAACCAGTTGATCTAAATATAATCCAGGTATGATGTAGAACAGTTTTACAGCGATGTAAAAGAGCTACTGGGATTAACTAAGAAACATGAATTAATATAATAATGGGAGACCTGAATACTGAACTAGGAAAAAATAGATTCTATAACATTATTGGACCCTTTGGGCTAGGAACAAGAAATGACAGAGGCGACAGTTCTGTCAAGAAGAAAACATGGTAGTTATTAATACGTGGTTTCAACATCATCCTCGCCGCCTGTATACCTGGAAATCACCAATAGACCAGACAGAGAATATAATTCGTAACCAAATAGATTACATCCTTATAAATTCTATACTTGCGTCTTCCATAAAAACGGCGCGTACATATCCTGGCGCTGATATATATAGCGATCTTATATTACTAATGGCAGTACTGAAAATATTACTATCACAACCTAAAAAAGAAGCACCAAGGCGTCCAATGGCATTAGACAAGCTACAGGATCCAGCCATTAAAAACGAATAGCAATAGCAATAACAAACCAGATAAAGGCGCAAATACAAAAATTTACTCCCAAACTCGAAGAAGCTGACATAACTCTATAAAAAACAAAAATGGATGACGGACGAAATATTGCTACTCATGGAAGAACGCAGGAAATCCAAAAATGACAAAGAAAGGTGCAGAAATCTGCAAAAACGAATAAGAGCAGAAATTAGGATAGCAAAAAATTAATGGCTTAAAAGAGAATGTAGCGAAATAGAACAGCTACATCACAAACATGATAATTTTAACCTTCATAAAAGACTAAAGGGAACAGCTGGAATATTTAAAAAACGGAGCTTAGGCATATTAGTCAATGGAAATAACCAGTTAGTTATAAGCAATACCGAAAAATGCAATATATGGGAGGATTATGTAGAAAATCTCTTTCACAACACCAGATCGACTAAGAAACTCATAGTTGGATACGATCTAAGTGGCCCCTCCATTACTAAAGACGAAATAAGAAAGGCTATACAAATCTCGAAAAATAATAAGGCAGCTGGATCAGATGAGATACCTTCAGAAATTCTTAAACTTTTAGACCAGAGAGGGATTGCAGTATTCCACAAGTTATTCAACCAAATATATGACACTGGCCAATACCCGGAACAGTGGTTATCTTCAACTTTTATTCCTGTGCCAACGAAAGCAAGCGCAAGAAAATGCGAAGAACATAGACTTATCAGTCTCATGAGCCATTCCCTAAAAATATTCCTGAGAATAATACATCAACGAATATACAACAAATGTGATAACGCAATAAGCGACTCGCAGTTTGGTTTCAGACAGGGGCTGGGCGCAAGAGAGGCACTAGTTGCGACACAAGTCTTAATACAGAACTGCTATGACCAGCAAAAAAACGTATGTTTATGCTTTATAGACTATGAAAAGGCATTTGATAACTGAAGAAAACTAAATTCATGGTTGTCACGAAGAAGAAGGATGCATTTAGAGATGTCAGCTTAACGTGCAATGGAAAACTTTTAGAACGAGTAGAAAGATTTAAGTATTTAGGAACATGGCTTCATGAAGAATGGTCATCAGCTCGAGGCGCATTCCTGAAACTCCAAAGAGTGTTCACTTGTAGCGACTTGGATCATGGTCTCCGATTGAGATTTGTTGGATGCTACGTTTGGTCCATACTACTGTTGACGTGGAAGGCTGGACTCTAAAAGTAAAGGCTATAAACAAATTACAAGCATTTGAAATGTGGATATACCGTAAAATTCTTAAGATTCCATGGACAGCCAGAATAAGGAACGAAGACGTTCTCAGACGTATTAACAAGGAACGTGAACTCTACACTATTATAAAAAAGAGGAAGACTGCATACTTGGGTCACATAATGCACAACCGTAAATATCAACTCCTGCAATTGATTATCGAAGGCAAGATCGTGGGTAAAAGAGGAATAGGACGAAAGAGAATGTCATGGCTGAGGAACGTGAGACAGTGGACCGGCATTGGTGGACCGCTCTCTGTTTAGCCAACGAGAGATATATGGCCTTTCTTCGGCTCTTATGTTTATCCCATCCTGCGACTCTTTAGAAACGGTCATATGCGTGATGTAGAGAAACGAATGGTAGCTAGCGCAGCGCTATCGCGTCGCGCTCGCAATCGTCACCCCTGGTGCAGACAACCGACAATACAAACAATTTTAGCACGAGTTGCCACCGAACAGCTAGTGTGGCGCGATAATTGGCCGGATGGTTTGCTTTTTCGATGTTAACACGTCTCACCGATCTAACGCTTCGAAGATAAGATAAGAAAGCTATGCTTCCATAAACGTAAATGAGGCAGGTGTATATTCGGCCTCTCCAATGCTTTTTTTAGCCATCTAACTGAGTTCGCAAGAAGATAGATGCTCACCTAAACCATTTATAAGGTAATATGGGTGCCTATTCCGAAGACCTAGGAAGACGTTATCACCAGGGCGTAATGAAATTTGACGATGTTATCTAATCCAGTGTAATGAGAATATGACGGAAGATTACATTTGGAGGCTACTATGGCAAAGTTTATACACACATAGGAGCTTACAGCTTACAGCTCCATAGGAGTACACACATATTGCTTTGTTTTCCATTATTTTGGTTCTGTAAATGAATGTGTTACAAATTTATACTTAAAATTTGTTTCATTTGTATAAATAATACGTTCGCCAATTGAAGAAAACTAAGTTAGTAAGGATTTTACCATCGATCCATTAACAAAGGAAAATGTATCTATTATCCTAAATTACGGCCTTTCCTTAAGGTTGTGCGATACAATATAACGTCGTATGCTTTACAATGCAAACTGATTTCAATGATAACTCAAGATTGAGTCATAAGAATTGAATATTTATTGTACTAATCGATTAAGAAAATATAAATGTATGTTTTTAAGAGATTAAGATTTGTTTGAAACTTATTACATTTCTGGAAATATCATTTTTAACATAAAAAAAAACGAAAAAAAAATTATTCTAAAACCTATTCAATCGTACAATAGTAAAGTTTGACATCTTAATAACGTGGATAATGAAGTATTGTACGATGCTTATTAAAATATTATGAGCTTGTAAAAGTATCTTGGTAGTTATTGTTGAAACTAGAATAGCTGACACACCCCTCGAACGGGCGCTACCTCGACAGACCCTCTGACATCGATCGATCCAATCATGACCATATGGTCATAAATTTTATTGCGGTGAGGGTTCGCTCGGCCTGAGGGCGGGACTTGAACAATCTAACTTTTCTTTTTGCATTTTCGCTTTTGACGACATCTACTGGAATTTGTATCGAAGTACCAAAGTATCGAACAACCTTAAATCTATTTAAGCTGACCATATATAGTAGTGAGGCGAAAACATCTTCACCATCTAGGATGTTGACCATCTAATCCTAAATGTCTCCCTTGATTTAAAAAAATAACATGGGTATGCTTGCAGTTGCGAGCGACACGTCGATTTTTCTATTAAAAAAAAAGGAACAAAATTAAAAGATTATTCTCCACCGTTAATCGTCTTTTCATTAGGGCTACCAGAGAAACTAATCAAGCAAATGAGAAAGATGTGTGAAACTTCCCCCTGGTGGCTACACAAGCACACTTCATTGTGTAAAACTATTTTTTCTTTAAATGATTATGTGGGAAAATCAAAACTTGGCATGTAGAACCCAGACAAAATAATAATATTGGCGTGTGTAATATCTACTGTAACGGACTCTTAAAAGATAAGTCTGAAATAACCCATATACTCTTATCTACGTCATGAAGTAAAGTCAAAATTTTTCTTAAGATTCTTTAAAGCGACTTGCAGCTTGTATTGATTGAATTTAAAATTTAGAAACCAGCCCTGGATAATAAGCAATATAAAATTATTAACTGTTTACAAAAACCGCTGGAATAAGTCAAGTTTAGTTTTTAAAACTTTACCGGTTTTTTGAAACAGTAAGTAAAGAATTTTTTTCTTACTTGAAGTGTACCATCAAACTGTCTACATGATCGTTAAAAATTTCGAAATGTTACAGATTTTTTTTTTAAAATAAACGTTTAAATGTTGATCAAACATCCTTATTGAAATCCAAACGGATCAAACAATATTTCAAATATTAATATAAGAAGATAATTTGTCTCTGACCACTAAATTTATTCTTTAGTTGATATCTAAATAAATGATCTTTTCTTTCGGTTTTTAGTTAAAGAGATTTAGTTAACATCCAGATATTTATTTTCCAAAATGTTTCTTACGTAATAGTATATAGAAATTGTGATGGTCGTATAGACAATTCGATAATAGATCTACTACAATGGGAAAAACAGTTTTAGAATGCTAATCTGAATCCTAAAAGGATTAGGGTTATTTCAGACTCACCTTGTGTGTCGTTCTTGACCACGTCTATTTGCATACATATTTTGAACGGGTTAATTAAACGGAGAATCTATTGAGGACACCGTTGTGTTATCGTATCAACTTTTTAATGTAACGTGTTAGTAATTAACTTGCCCGTTATTGGAAAACGACCACTATTATAGGAAAATTCCCAAATTTAATTTTCTTAATGCAAACTCTTCCGATAAGTTTATGTATTATATTTTGTTTTCGGTAAATTTTATTTAAATTTCATTCATGTAAATACACACACACCGTCGATTCTCCCACAACATTCGCTCATTCTGTATACAGTAAATTTACATGTATTGCACAATGGGTCTACACACCATATATTATTAGTTTTTACTACTTTTCAGTTTGTTCATCGGTAATATATATAGCATATGAAGCGATGATTTTCTGCATTGTTAACAATCGGAAATATGCACGTAACTACAGACAGTGTTTTTATTTTTCGTTCTGAAATAAGGTGAGATTTTTACAAATGTTTCATGTCCCGAGCGTATCTAAGAACAGACATTCCTGACACCTTATATTAGAGTCTCAACGTTATTTATCGCTCGTCAACTTTGACACGTTTCACAAAATTTTCTCTTGGAATATTAGAGGTAAAAAACGTATGAAACGTAAGAGCTTTGCATCCGCGACATCTTGATGGATTAAAAGGGAAGTATTCAGAAATTCAGAAATTCCCCTCTTTAAAGGTCTTCGTCAAAGCAAGAGCTACTGATACAACCAAAGGAAGGTTTTTTTTTAAAAAAAAACGAAGATGTTATCATTAGTTGTTTGTGCGATGGAATCTTGGTATATTACTGAAATACTGTGTTGTATGCAGGCATTTCAAAGCTATATGTTAATATTCCTATCTGACAACCCTACTTCTAAGTTTTTTTTAATATACACAGGGGTACTTGAAAGTCTTAATTGAGAATAAGTGTATTTGTTCCCGGTAGTTTTGGGGTATCGATGTTGGATTTTCCAACGGAATGGTTTCAGATCAGATAGCATAATAATTCCTGTCCCGCTTTTATTTTCTAACTTCTTGAGCGCGATTAAATATGTTTCATACGACTGAACACATCTTGTATTCTATTTTGAGAAAATAGAAAATATGTAAATTAGTATTTAAGAAAATCTTCAATTATCTACAATTATGAAAATTACACTTTCATTCCAAATGACAGATATAATTTAATCATTACTAAAAATGAAATGGGGCAAGTGACCCAAAAATTCACAACAGAAAATTAAATCAAAAATTTATATTATATATTGACTTCATTTGTACAAAATTTAAATCTATGAAAATTGAAGTAACAGGTAGAAATTTTTATAAATAGTTATGTTTAGATTGGCGGGGCTAATTGATCTAAGTGCCAAAAATCTTTTTCCGAGAAAAATTAGAAAAACGGCATATCAGTCAAAGAGAACAAAAGTTTTTATTCTTAATCGGGTTAACCAAACGTTTACAGATAAACTGAAATATGACATGGAAAATTTAAAGAAAAATAACACATTTTGGCAAAAAACTCACATTAAATATAGAAAAGATCACAAAAGTGCCAAGTTATGGTCATGAAAGTGATCTATCTCCATTACCTATGTCAGTGTTAGGCACTTATAAATTTCTGAAAAAGTCTCTGTTTTCTTCACTCAAAAATTCTAACATAGCTGCAATGTCTTTTTCTTCGATTCCTTCAGGGGCACTGCATCAGGTAAAGCTGACAGTTCAGCTGTCCTGATGTGGTCAACGTTGTAACCTTTCTTAAGTACACGACATTTTCCCCATTGCAGTAAAGTACTAAAACTCTTCCTGGATAGTACCACGCTGGCTAATGCCAAGTCTTGAGGTGTCAATGTATTTGGAAGAGGCGTTGTCAAAATAAAAAAAAAAACTCTTTTCTCCCATATTTAGGACCTTGAACGGATGTGTCGGTCTTGCAGTAACAATACACTTCTTGACGTCTTCAACAGTATTCAATTTTGAAACTTTGGCTCGTTTCTCGATTATGGCAAAGTCCCGATCTGAAGCAGAGAAGCTGTGACCGGAAATTAAAGTAATCACTCCATACGCACAAGTTGCGTTTATATGTGGTAAGGAGTCCAGAGTTCAGTGCTTGTAATAAGCAGCTAGCCATCTGGTTTCCACCTCGACCAGACTGCCCTTCGTGCCAGACACACATGACACCATCAACGGTGTCACAAACATGGATGCCGAAGTTGTAGCACGACAGTTGGCGACTATAATACATGCTAGTGTGCGTAAGTTTTGGGAGCGAAAAAACATTTTCTAAGTCTATAAATAGTCACGTTACAAGTCTCACTACACCCCTTCCTAGCAGTTGAACCACCTTTCGACGCATTTTACAATGTAAGAGAAAGCGCATTTGTACTTAGATCATATAGCACTGCATTGGCCTTGGCCCATAGATTGTTTTGGTGAGAAAATCCGGAAATACGAAATTTTTGCACTTAGATCAATTAGCCCCGCCACTCTACATGTATAAATTAAATAAATCGTTTCAATCGATTAAGCAATTGAGATTTGACGGGTAAATTTGAAGATAATTTGTATAGGGGAAGTCTTTGAGGTATTCTTACAGTAAATCTGGCTCTAAAGACTACCTCGCTACATTGTTGCAATTGATTAATATAAACAATCTAGATATCTGCTAAGGTGTATACCCGAGTCCGTTAAATTTTTAGAATTATCTATTCTATGTATTTTCTATCTATTGTATGATCACAATGTGTCCATCATACTCAAATTAAATTAAGCACATTAATATTCAGTTACTTCCGATTAGAATTGCAATAAGGCTGGCTAGGTCCGGAGCTCGTATCATCTCTGTGCCACTTTAGGACTGTATATTCACAGAGAGAGAGGCACGTGATGGAGAGTTCGCCAATAGGTGGATCGGTAACTCGTTGACCGACATGAGAGACGAAGGTTTAGAGACCGGTCGAACATTCGAGATGAATGATGAATACATGTGCTTTGAGGTTAGGGGGTTTACCTTTGGAGGTTAGGAGGGTGAATCGTTTGATAGGTAACGAATACTGAAGGTAAGTTCCGGATTGGATTGTGCTGTTGCTGGAACTACTCTCAATTTAGCTATTTCCGCTTTCAGGCCCTATCGTAGCAAAAAATATATTTCGAGTGGTAGTTTATTTATTAACTTATTGATTTGGTTGGCGAACATCTAATATTATGTTTTAATTAAATATTTAAATAATCTATAGTATGTACCATTACTATATTGGGGTATCATTTATCAAGTCCATCAAAATAACCCATGGAGTAATAAAACGATTATTTCGCCGGGGACCAGAGGCGTTCTAAAAGAAATGAACGAAAATTAATAAATGAGTTATAGTGGTACACACACGCACACAATTTTTCCAGTTACCGACTATTGTGTATTTATTCCTATTTCCCGAGCGTAACGCCCGAGAGTGATTATTCCCTGTTTTTTTACTATAGCCAAACGTACAATATTTGCACGTGTTTCGGGTGAGTCACTGAAAATACAAAGCGATTCCGTAAGGCAGCGTGTAAGACATTATAAAACTCCCAAAATTTAGGGGATGCCAACTTGTATCGGTTTTGCATTTATAATGAGATTTTATTACTCCACATGTTATTTTGACAGACTAGTTCTAAACTTCTCTCCCGTGAAAACATAATAATTACTATTATATCTTCCTTTCATTTTACTCCAAATGTTCCAAATATTTTAAGCACGGCCCTGTATCAGTCTTAACGTTTGTGATGGGAGTACAAATCGGCCTGAGCAAAACATTGATAAAACCAGTAGGTAACAATAAACTCTTCAGTTTTATGATTATCCCTTAGAACGTTGATTGAACCTCTTCAATCAACGCTTAGAAGCTACTAAGTCAAGTCAGGACCATTTATAGTTGGCTCCAGTGGTGACAAAATATTAAATTTTACATAGTTGTCCAGGCAATGGAACGTTATTTTTAATGTAAGTAAAACGAAAAATTTCAATTTTGTATTGATGCTATACTATTGCTCTATGGTGTTACATTTATGCCAGAAACTTGAAATACATACATACAAATCAAACCTTATTACTCAATGCCTTTGACGACAATAATTTGAAAAAAAATAAAGGAAGATTTTTTAAAGGAAACATCTTCCTACTTTAGACTTTAACCGTCTAGACTTTTTGAACTTATTCAAATTGCGATAAGTCAAACTGAAACTTAAAGAATTCAGGCCAAATTTGTATGCAAATCTTGTTTGGTTAAGAAGTTGGCCAAAGAAGGTGATTTCAAAGAATGTAATTAAATATTATATTAAATCGAACGAAACAATACAGTATACGTATCAAACAAGTTCTCAAATAAAATAGGAACATACAGTTCACATCCTCTGCTATAAATCACATATGATTACATTTTGATTTGATTAAGGTAATTTTGTAATTGTGTTGAACTAATTTAAACATGAATAGCAAATGCGGCCACTAAACATTGTTTAGTCAAATCAGATCAAACCTAAATTGAAACATTTTTACGGCAACTGAACAATATCATCAATAGCGATCCAAATTTATGGTTCTGACTTGATGTTATAAACGTGAACTATAAAAATCGGTATCTTGTCACTTAAAATAATTTTTTTCTGGAACAGAAACTGAAATGTAAATAAATGCACGGAAGCCAATTTCACCCACGCCACTTTGATGTAGCTTATTTATATTTCTACAAGAGCGCTACATGGGTTTATGGAATATCGATCGGGTAAAGTACATTTCGAAGTTTAATTATGGAGAAGTGCTCATATCTATCAAATAGAAAGTAATTGTAGATTAAAACTGGAGAATGGAACCATTTCGAAATTTAAATGGATTCGAGAAAAATAAAGGATTGCATTTCCATACAGTCTGTTTGGGTTCTTATTAACCGCATAATAACCCTTCCGGTTAAATTGAAAAGCCGGAGCCAGTAGTTTTATTGATATCAAGTGTACAAATAGTTGATATACATGACAAAAGCATGACAATTTACAATATTACAACGTTCCATATTACAACAATCTTGAATGATCAGTCAATCTTGTTGTACTTGTAGTCAAGTGATTCATGACCCTACCGGGTAATTTAGAGTACACAACGTTGCAATATGGGAAATTGTCATGCTTTTCTCCTGTATGTCAACCATTTGTATACTTAATATCAATAAAACTACTTGTTCTGGCTTTTCCCTTAAACCAAAAGTGTTATTATGCCGGAACAAGAAAGCACTCAAACGCGAACCGAGACTTTAATTTGTTCCAGCTATTCTCATTCATTCCTTTATCTATCTATCTAACTCACGTAAGTAATAACATGCAAAACACAGTCTAATTACCAATTTTAATAATTCTTATCTTGAGATTTTTTTAATTTTTATGCGTATGCAGTAGGCCCGATTTGTACATGAGCAACCCTGTAAAATATTTATTAATTGTGCGACTTTTATCGGATCTTTTTCAGACTGTAGAGCCTGATGAACTGTATTACCTAAGCAAAAAGGCATTAGTCCTGCAAAATCATTGATTTACTATCCAATATTTAGGGATAAAAAGCCACCAATTGGTACTAGAATTTAAAAATGTGTGTATATGGCAGTGCACACTAGTTCTCTCCCGCGGTTAAACACCTGCTGAAGTTGCAACCTAGTTTGCTCCCGATGCCCTATGTTAATTCGCTCCCGCGGTTTCAAGTAGCTGGTGGAAAGTGGTGGGTTTGTTTATTTAATATTAAGACGAAATCAAGGTTTAGGTACATAAATTTTATTCAGTAATAAAGAATATTGATTATTAATAACAATAATAAAAATTTGACATGTTTGACATTTGATAACTGTTATAAAATTTTCCCCAGTCGATTTCGATCCTTTTAAATTGATACTTAATAAAATTTCACTCTCAACATTGAAAAAGGTAAATATAAGGTATATATATATATATATATATATATATATATATATATATATATATATATATATATATATATGGTACGTTCCACACCGAATTTAGATTTTTTGTTTCGATTTGGCCCAAAATCAACTAAAACGGTCCTTTTGGGCCCCCGAAACTACCCTTAAATTTTTGGGCCCCAAGTGGAATAGAACTCAAGTTATGGACAAATGAAAATTGAAATTTTCAGGTTCGGCTCCAAAGCAAAAAATTTTCAACCATCCATAACTTGTAAAAATACCCATTTTTTTGAAAAAAGTTTCAAACAGAAGTTGTTTGCAATGCTTTAAACTTATGGAAACTGCTAAAAAAAAGTTCATCCGACATGGTTCACTATTGACGAGTCTTGGCGCCGTTAGTCGTCAGGCCGCCAAAAAAAAAACCATTATCAGCTTTCCTGACCAAAAAAATCAGGAGCATGGCTGGAATCGATACAAAACTTTTGAGCCCAAACACAAGTTAGCCAAACCCAAGGGCTCCGAGAAAAAAAATTATTTTCAGGTTTGGCTCCAAAACCAACAATTTTCAACCATCCATAACTTGTAAAAATACCCATTTTTATGAAAAAAGTTTTAAACAAAAGTTGTTTGAAATACTTTAAACTTTTGGAAACTGCTAAAAAATAGTTCATCCAGCACGGTTCACTGTTGATGGGTCTGGGCGCCATTATTCGTCAGGCCGCCCATTGAAAACATATTCAGCGTTTCTGACCAAAAAAACCAGGAGCATAGCTGGATATGATACAAAACTTTTGTGCCCAAACAGAAGTTAGCCAGACCAAAGGGCTCCGAGAAAAAAAAATGGTAAAATCCGACGAAAATCCCTTGATATCAAAAAAATTCCATTGAGCCCCCAGAAATCCACTGTTTGCCAGTCAATATCAAACCATGAGCGACATTTTTTCTTGAATTTGACTGGGGATCAAGGTCACTAAGGTTGGTATGCTATTTTCGTATAAGTAGAGCATTTCCCAAGTCCCCGGCGGCTCAAAAACTCAAAATTCACTAAAATACTTAAATTTGGAGCCCAGACGACTTCGCTTGACGCACTTTTTTTATCAAGAAGCGACTGTCACCCAAATTGTTGGTTTTGTTGATGTTTTTGAAGGTCCACAACGGTTGAAGACAACGCTGAAGCAACCTTCCACGAGAATTGTGCTGGAAATTTGAATTTTCAACACAACTCTTGAAATTTGGAGCCAGGCCTTAGGTCTGGCGAACTTCTGTTTGGCCTTAAAAGTTTTGTGTCGGATCTAGCTATGCTCCTGATTTTTTTGGTCAGGAACGCTGCATATATATTTTTTTGCGACCTGACGAATAATGGTGCCCAGACTTGTCAACAGTGAAACACGTCGGATGAACTATTTTTTAGCAGTTTCCAAAAGTTTAAAGCATTACAAATAACTTTTATTTGAAACTTTTTTCATAAAAATGGGTATTTTCAGAAGTTATGGATGGTTGAAAATTTTTGGTTTTGAAGTCAAACCTGAAAACCATTTTTTTTTCTCGGCGCCCTTAGGTCCGGCTAACTTCTGTTTGGGCTCAAAAGTTTTATATCGATTCCAGCTATGCTCCTGATTTTTTTGGTCAGGAAAGCTGATAATGTTTTTTTTTTGCGACCTGACGACTAATGGCGCTAAGACTCGTCAATAGTGAACCATGTCGGATGAACTTTTTTTTAGCAGTTTCCAAAAGTTTAAAGCATTGCAAACAACTTTTGTTTGAAACTTTTTTCATAAAAATGGGTATTTTTACAAGTTATGGATGGTTGAAAATTTTTGGCTTTGGAGCCGAACCTGAAAATTTCAATTTTCATTTGTCCATAACTTGAGTTCTATTCCACTTGGGGCCCTAAAAATTTAGGGGGAGTTTCGGGGGCCCAAAAGGACCGTTTCATTTGATTTTGGACCAAATCTAAAAAAAAATCTAAATTCGGCGTGGAATATCGATTTGTCCTAGTAAAGAGTTGATTGGTGGTACCATCATTTCTTTGTATACGAAGAAAAATAAATTTACCCCTAAAATACACTACTACCTAATAAAAAAGTCAGTTAGTTATTAATTGTGCATGTAAAAAATGTGCATTCTCCAAAACGTATTTGTATTTTATTAATCAGTATTTAAAGATGCTTCAGACGAGTTGTGATATATTGACTGTGATTTTTTGAACCATAAATTTTGTTTAGTTTTCGAAAGTTATTACAGTTTGCCTAGTTTTAATAGTTAACCTTGCTGGCGATGATATGAATTGGGCAAGAGAACCTAGGATAGAATTTTAGACGCCCCGATTGACACGTAAAGATGTTCAATGAGAAAGAGTGGACCAAAAAAAGTGCTAGAAACCAGGCTTAACAAAAGACATGTGATCTGATTAAATGCTGATCGAATTTTGGAACATTTTAAAAACCAACGGCCGGAATAGTCTTACGACGGCTTGTTGGTTCTGGATACCTCCAGAGAAAATATTATAAAATGCCTTGAAGAAATAAATGTATGCTTCAAAGCCAGAAATTTCGCATATATTGAAACTGAGTGATTACGAGATTCGATTAGTTTTGCTTTTGGCTACAGAGGGAATTTCTCAATATCCCTAGCATTTCGAATAAAACTTTATTCATCCATGAAACCACGTTTGGTACAAATGGAGTGATTTCAATTCAAAATTGCGCTCTATGGTCAGCTTAAAATCCGGAATACGTCATAAATGCGAAAAGAAAATCTTTGCAAATAATTAATATTTAGAGCGGAAAATAAATAACAAAACAGCAGCTCGTTTCTAGTTCAAACACACTTTAATTGCGAATAGGTTTATATTTTTTTTCAAAACGCAATAGAAGATTTATTATTACAGAGTCGTTTTGATCCGAAGTTACAGTGTAGAACTACCATTTAACAGGAGGATAGCAGAATGAACATTTCGAGACTAGTTACATAAGGCTTTTATTGAGTGGCCGCTGAGATCCGCAGACTTATCGGTAAACGAATCTTCTTCTATGGGGTTTACTGAAGCAAAAAGACAACTTCATGAATACTTCACAAAAATTACAGGCTAGGAAAACACGAGCCTGTGTAGAGATTACTTGAAGAGAACTAAGGAAGAATGCTGTCAACATGCGTAAAAAACGATTGACAAGGGTATTCAAATTGATAATGGATTAGTAGAAGCGTACGAGCATGATGCAGATTTTGTAACGAATTTCTGTTATTTGTTTTGGTGAAAATAGGCACAAGAAAAATGATCCCATGTTGCAATATTTCATTTCATTTCAGTGTCTACGATGGATATCTCTATTGTTAGAATAAATAATGATATTTAAGGGTTGTGCATTTCTATTTGGCTACAAAATCACTATTGGTTAAATAATGGCTTTTGATAAAATTTCGTACATTTGCCCATTTCGGAGGCTAGGGAATCCAACGGAATACCCAGATACGTTTTCATACAGTTGCGTTTCTATTTTTTTTAAATTTTATTCGCAAAATATACAAATTATTGTAATAGGTTTTGGATGTTATATAAGTTAGGTCCTATCTGCCCAGACAAAACAACTCAAAAGGCTCCTAAAAATTAATCAAAAATTTTTTAGCTTGCTCAAGTATAAATGGGTCAAACTGTATATACAGAGAGGTGACAAAAGTTTTTAACTTGAATTTGGGAAAATAATTGATTACCTAAAAACGTTTTTTACAAATATTAATATTTGGAATGCAACACATTTAATATTGGTACCACGCCATCCAACTTTCTAGAATATGTTCTTTGTATATTTTATGTATGTCTTTAGTAAGTAACTTAAATAACAAATTGGGTATTTCTGTTGTGTGACACGTATTTGACAAATTTTCATTTGAGCAATTGATTTCCTGTTACCACCCAGAAAAACAAGGATATATTGCAAAAATAAGAAGGAAAGGGAAATAAAACTCTCATCAACAGTCGCCCACCACAGTTGACGCAAATCGGAGGCGGAGGGGTGTATTTAACACTTATAATTACCTACAGGTATCAAGTTATTCAATTTTGCTCAGTCACGAGTTATACTGAATTATTCAAATTTTCTACAAGCAACGCAAGTCGTGGATTAGTTGTTGAGCATGTTGGTGGCTCGACAACATTATTAACATGTTTTCGTAACATTCACACAATCTTCGTGTAATCAAGAGCGATAGACCGCATTTCAGTTCGCCCCTAAAAGTAACACATATACTCACGAAAACTTTCCGTTCCCAGACAGAAAACACTGGCCTGGAGGCAATTACGTTTGAAGGGTGATATTTCACTTTGTCGGTCCTGCGGGTTTTCCTTGTTATCTACTCGGAGAGTGCCGAAAAAGATGTATACGCGATCTATACGGGGAACTCTATTCCGGTAATGATTTATTGCCATCAGCTTTGATTTCTGGCTTACTGGCCGCAAGAAAGGACGGATTTTGGGATTCGTTTTTTTCATGAGGGCAAGAAAGTAATTAATGGGGAAGGTTTTCTTTGGCGGTAAATGTCAAATGGTCATCACGCAGAGTTCAATCGAGGGTGAAAAGAGCGTCTCTTGTATCAAAGTTGAAAGAAAATATAATTACTGGACATGTTGGTGTAAGTAGGTCAGAGCTAGCTCATCTATTATGATATAATCTCATTGATGCCTTTTAGAATGCCTACTCACAGAAAATAGATTTTAGTAGCTTTGAAGATAAATTTAATAAAACGAGTCACTATGAAAACCACCCAGTGGAACTGGCTGGGGTGATTGTTTTTATATATTTACGGAAATAGTGTGTCTTATATTTTTTTTTAAAGATTTTGCTTTCAAAATGGCTCACTATAGTTTCCTATTCTTATTTAAATTCAATGACACAGTGCGGTTCGTACACTAATATATTTTAAATCATGGATTTAAACAATGTCCAGCCTACTTATTTTTAACACTAGTTTCAAAATTTCTTCAAGTTTTTAAATATACTGTAAAGTTTATTCCAATTTATTTACACCGTCCTAATTACACAATACACTACCTAATTTATTTAAACTATTACTTAAATTATTTTATATAACACACTTAACGCTAGTCGATTTATCGCACTGATTTCACTAGTCGGCGGCTTCTCGTCTCCCCCTCTCCGACCGCAAGCCCGTGTTTATATATCTCATCATTATGTCTCCAGAACCTTGCGGTATATTCTTTTTTTCCTAATAATGTTTATTCTAGAAAGGCCCGGAATGTAATAGATCATTCTTTCTTTAATTGAATATTCGCGATTATTCTCCAAAAGTTTTTATGGCCCAATTAAGCGGAGCGGCCTCCCTTTGAATTTGCCGCTTTCGTCCGATAAGAAAAGTACTTCGTGCCTCTGTTTACACTTCGCGTTACAATACGTTGAATCCTTAAATATTGCTTTGGAATGTTGGTATCGCATCCTTCTTTTGTCATAAAATTTCTCTTTTGGCATTTGAAGGCACATGGTACCAGTTTTTACTAATGATTACCATTATATAAAAGATTTTAATACCTAGTAGTTAAGTTATACTATTAAAAAAATCAGACACGTTGCACTCTGGGAGTGCCGACAGTCGAAAGCTAGCTTTGTTTTGCGTAACTTTATAGAATACTTCAATATTTCTTATTTTTCACAGCTGGTAGTTAAGAAATTTCGTTCATGTAGATTATCACCTACTTGAAATTTTTTTAAAAAACAGTTGCCATGGGTAACAAATTCTGATGTCACACTTTCTTCGCGTATTTTGTCACAACAAAATGCTCCATTGCTTGGCTTATTCAACAACCAAGCGGCGCCGTGGACGATGCATACCTACTCAGTTCAGCGCTTCCATTATTTTCCACAAATCCAATAGCTTATCCCGGATCGTTTATACTAGTCCTTCTTCTAGACTAGACATTTGGTTATAAGTCATGTTTACATCGGTTCTAGTTTGTTTTTCTGTTGACCTCCCTTTTGTTGTTGTTGATGTGAGTACTTAAGGTCTCCTTTTTGCTGCAAGGCTAATCTGGACGGGACTTACAGTTTAACGTGGGCTCCGAACCACAGTTAAACCCAACGATTATAGACTACACAGGATTGCTCACTTCCATTTGACCAATGTTGGACAGTTTTGTGACGTCACCACCGGTGCTGAAGTCGTGCGTTTACGTGTTGAGATGTGGATGACGTGGATGTGTATATCGTACCGATAGTACGTAGATCCGTAAGATTATAACCTGATATTATAACCAGGGGACGGATTATATGCGAAATGCAGATACATGCAAATTTTGTATATAAGTAACATTTTTCATAACCTTTACATATTTTAACAAAATCGTCATATTTTCGCATATATTTCGTATATATTGCTTCAAATGAAGAGATCTTACCAAACATTCCTTTACCACCACAACCGATTATCACAAGATGGGGAACATGGATAAACACTGCTCTTATTTCATATTTATAACAATCTCCGCTTTTTTCTCTCATCATATTAAGACCAGGGCTCATCTGTTTAGAATAAAAAATTTTGCCACCACTCAACAACCAACATACACCTTTTTTTGCAGATGCGTCCTGTCTGTATGTAATGTATCGAATTTGAGTTATTGGCATGTCTAGGCATTTCTGGCAAAAAATTTATAATATATTGGTATTTTTATAATAGGCCAAACAATAGAGACTTTTCTGCGCACTAAAATTTAACCGGTCAAAACCTATACTATCGTGTAGACTGTGTAGAGGATAGTTCATAGATGAAAACCCACCTTTTTGCCCCAGCGAAATCGGTGGTGGGATTTTTATGAACAAATTATTGCGCAAAAAAATGCATTTTTTTTGGTTTTTTTCGAATATTGCGAAAAGTAATGAAGGAATCGTTATACGACCAAAAGAACTTTTGTAGGGAATTATAATGCCTAGAAAATGGTTTGCTGTACAACACGAGAGAAAATCCGGAAAAACCCCCAAAAATTTATCTTTTTTGAAAAATCATAATTTCTACAAATTGGATGCTGGAAAAACTATCTTCGGGATAGTGATAGGTAATAATGTGTAATTTATGTGTGCGAAGATTGTTCCCGGCGGATGTACAGTTTTTGCACAACCGCGTTATAAACAATTTTCACACCTTCTCTTGTAAATTGTGCGATTTTATGGGAAATCGATTTTTTTTAATTCTGCAAGCGGCATTTTAAATGAGAAACCAGTATCTTCAAAACGTATATCTTGGATTTTCACGTAAGAAGTGGTAAATGTCCGAAAAAAGACCCTAAATGTTGCTCCGAACCCGCGAAATCGCTTCGAGACAGACTCGGGCAGCTGTGGCGGGGGAACCAGCCAGCGGAGGAGAGTGTACGTTGCGTAGCAGGTTAGCGGCAGAACATACTCTCCTCCGTTCGCTGGTATAGTGTATGTAAGTATAGTTATTAAAGACCGTTTCGAGATTACTTTAAATAATTAAAGCTCAGTTGTATTTTTAATATTCATAGAATTAACTTTGTGTTATCAGCGCAATAGGACGTTTTAATTAAACATTTCTTCATATCTATGTGTTTTACTTGGTGTTATTTTTAGTGTAAACATATTTATTTTAATCTCTGCATTTTACTGTTCAATTTATGTGTATATGCTTTAAAAACTGACACTTTTTTTCCACTTTTACCTTAAAATGTATTTATTACTGGTCAACTGGTGTGAAAGCCTTAGTTAGGGGGTACAACCTTGATCGAGGACCGTGGTTCGGAGCCCACGTTAAACTGTAGGTCCCGCCCAAATTAGCCCTGGCAGCAAAAAGAGCCGATAACTTAATACAAGGAAGGAAGGAATACATTTTTGTAAAACTTTTTCGCATTTGAACTGAAATTGTAATAAATGCAAGCAACATAATTGCTAAATAAAGATGAAATTAAAATGTACTTAGTTTTTTTTTCTAGTTAAAATTTGACTTAGATACATGAAAATACAATTCAAATAAACAAAGTACTTCACGTAAAAATTTGTTAATTACTCGAGATAGCTAAGTACTACTATTAGGCGAATATTTATTCCATGAATAAAAAAGATCAATATACATTGTTATAAATAAATAATGATACAAATAATTTGTATTAATAGTTTATTCACCTCCCAGTAAACTCTCAAGTAAGGTAACTCATGAGTAAGCGGTCTGTAAACGTTTATTCACCTATTAGTAAATTTAATCTCATGAGTGATAAATGAGAATAAATTCGTCAAGTAAATTTACTGAACGAGTAGTAGCCGTACAGTTTACTCAAAGATGACTAAACCGGGGCTTAGTCATAATGCTTGATTTTACTATGTATGACAGCGCTTTCCCCATACTCTATCTTCAAAATGGTTAACCGTTTTGTAAAAAATATTTTTAATAAAATTTGAAGAGAATTTTTTGCTTAATCATCTTTACTATAGATATAAATTTCATCGAAACCGTAGGAAGCGAGATATTTGTGAAAAACAAATTTTTTGGGAAATTTGATCTTCAATATCTTAAGATGAGCACACGACATTTTTTAAAACTTTGAGACAACCTTTACTATGCCAAAATAAAGGTTTTTACGAGTTTAGAGCTTTTTATCTCACTCCGAGGCTATTTGACTCTATTTTATCTTAAATGACTGCACTATAGGTCGTATAGCCACGCTTTCTGCCCAGCACCGGTGGTGACGTCACAACGTTTGTCAGGCAGATTCGGCGAACTGAGCAATCCTGGTAGTGTCTATAATCGTTGAGTTAAACCTCCTTCCATGCTGTCAGGGCTGATTTCACGGGACACATCGGTTTTATGACACGGAACGTCGATTTAAGAAACATTATTAGACACAGGAATCGATACACCTCCATACCTCCTGGCCCTCTGCCATCCTGGTACGCGAAATCCGATTTTCAGAAAAGAAATTTCAGTGTATTTCAAAAAAACCTCGAACCTCGAAAACACGATTTAAAAATATAAGTGTAGCGACGGCCGTGACGTCATCGTCACGTGACAGTCACGGCATCATCTCATCTGACAGTATGAATATGAAATGTTTAAAATGTGTGAAATGAAATTGTATATAAGTCCTAATAAATTTTGTTTGGTAAATTTAATGAAACAAAATGTGTTATATATATTTATATATATATATATATATATATATATATATCTATAATATAGTAATATGCTGTTAAGGATGCATCATTAAGCATTATATGCATCATTTTTTACACCATTAGCGTCTGTGTCCCTAGCCATATATGATTCACTCAAGCTATCATCTTCACCAAGATTGATGAATATTGGGTGAAAATGCACCCTAAGCTCTGGCTTTACGTACCAACACTATACCATTTGAACAATCTGAGTTGATGACACAAATATTATTGTTGAGGTTATAAGTTAAACACTCATCCGGAAACATCAATTCTTTGAAGCTGAGGATGCATTGTAAGCTGAGTTCTCTTATACCACTATGAAATCTTTAACGTCAAAATAAATACCTTAAGACGGTTGAATGCCTCCGAAATGAAGATATATAGAAGAATATTGACAATATCCTGGACAGATCATGAACGCAATGAGGAGGTACTTATAGAGCTTAATAAATATTAATAACAACGCCATCCGGAATGGTAGAGCAAAACTCTTGAGATTAATTATCGAAGGAACAATAGAAAGCCAAAGAGGGCTTGGAAGACGCAAACATTCATTGCTAAAAAATATCAGAGATTGGACTGCCTTAGACCTCCGTACACTATTTCGAGCTGCACAAGATAGACAGCGATATTGCTGCCAACCTTCGTTAGAAGATGGTATCATAAAAACAAGAAATACGAAATTTGTGTCAAAACGGTTTTAAAATATGCCTTATAAAAGAAATTGGCGAATTTGCATTTAAATAGATTAGATCTGTGTCAACACTATTTGTATGCACTCACCACTCTATAAACTTAGATGAAAATAAAAAAAAAATTATAACCTTAATATATGTAGTGGTTAGTATATTTTTCTTCTGTCTGATCATCAATTTATTATTTTAATTTGCTGAAAATTAATTGAGAAGATTTATTTCGTTTAAATATTCCACACTGACACCTGGACCACAGTACCTCGACATCCACAGTCCATCATTGATTTTATTGAATGTTTCTCAAAATAGTCTTTTTTTTTTAATTGTAAATCAACTATCTTTAGTATTACTACATAATCTGAAGTGAATTTCGTAACTCTATTGTAAAATTTAATATTTAATAATGTGCTATGTACTGGCCGTCTATGTATTGCTTGTGAATAGATGTGTGTTTGGTAATGTTTAAAAGTAGCAATAATTCTTAGCTTTCTATTTATGTCATGTAGGGGCAATTTATACAGATGGATAAGACCTCTGTTTTTTTTTATAAACCTGTTCCAAGAAGAAAAGTAAAAATGTGTCGTTTATTATATCAACACGTTATTTTGAAATACATTCGACTTCGTATACTTCTACTACTACACTTAACATTGTTTAATGTTCTGACGTAGTAATGTAATACAATAGAGAACAGCTTCAAAGCAACAGAACAAATCTCACGGATGATTCATACTCCTCCAGTTTTCAACCAATGAAAGATGAAACTTGATTCGCCAGTTAATAAATTCGAAATTATCCGAAAACCTCCACTGATCATAAACAGTTCTCGTTAGCGTTACCCTTCCAACCCAATCTACCAGTTCATCGAATGTAGCCATTCGAGAATTGGAATTGGCCAATATCTCCCGATAAATCCATAAACAGCTACTGAAACTACACGAGCAATAAAATACGGATCGTTATAACAAAAATTACAAAAGCTCGATACGAAGTAACGATGTATCCCAGGGAAATCTTGTTTTTAGACTTTTCATGACGTATTAAATTGTATCTGTGAAAATGTGAGAATAAGTTGCACAATCGAAAGACGGTCAAATTAACGTTTGTAATGAAATTGTAAGTTCATTACAAAAGACCTCGTCAGCTTATCAAAGGTTTCATCAACCCAGAGTTCCGACGTAATTTAGTTTCCTTGGAAGGAGGTTAAAGAGAATTAAAATGAGATTTTTACTGAAACAAGTGGAAAGAAAATTGAAACTTCTGGGGAGTGCTCGTGAACAGGTTAGAGTACAACAATATGTATGTGTGTAATGATCACATTTTGAAATCTTCTAGTAATTATTAAACAAGAAAGATATATAAGGCGACAAACTTGTTGAAACTACTTTGTGTATTATAAAAGGCAATAGGTCTTATAAAGACAATATAAGGCATTGTATAAGACAATAGGTTCATTTTAATTGCTTATTAAATTATACTTTGGAAATTAGTTGATACGTTAATACGTTAATACGTTGGTATTAATTCTTTATATTTCGTGGTTCCCTCAATGACGTGACTAGTTTTGAGTTAGTTTGAGAGGAAATGCTGGATAATTTTCCCTCAAAAAGTTGAAAAATAGATTTACATCCGCACTATTACTTTAATTATTTTATTTTATTTATCTATTTTAAATTATTATTATTATACTAAATATAAAACATAATGATAGATTACAGATTTCATTACGAAACTCTGAGCGGCAATCAAAACTCCCCTAACCTTGCTTGCTTTAAAAATAACACGGGGTTTCCTCTTACAAATTGCCAAATTATTCAAAAATGTCGAGAAAGTACAATTTTACAGTCCAACAAACCTATAATTCTCCTAAGACTGTTCTGGATGCATAGACATAGGTCTCTTTAGCTTACTTATGATTGTGCTTAATTAAAATGTGGCCATTACATAACGTACTAACACTGATGTTCTTTTTATCCTTATATCAGACTGTTCCTCATATATTGCAATAATTTTGTAAGCTAAACATATACGTACTTGTCTAAGTAGCATAAATAATTTTAGTTCATAGCAAGGTCGCCAATTTTACAATTTTAATCATGCGTACTAATCCGTAGCCTAAAGTAAGTTCAAAGACAGTTTGGGGTGTATTTCACACAAGTTATTGGACGTCTACAAACAGCTACAAATTTGCTATTATTGTGCGCTGCAGTTGAAACAATTTGGCAGTAAATTACATTTCTGACACCTTCGTTGAATTAAGGGTCGAAAGTGCTATGAAATCTGCAAACGTATGCAGGATGCGTGATCAAAAATCATGACGATCCGCGAAGGTTATCAAAGAATTTTCGATAGTTCGAGATCTTATTATTAAAACGACCAGAAATAATACCGCTCAGAAATGACTATATATACAACGAATAGCGAATAAGAGAAAAAATTAACCGCATTTGGTAAAACCTTGTTCCCGTTCACATAATTTAAATTAATGTTGATTTAATCGAAAAAATATTACTTTCAACTACGTGTTTACGAAGGAATAAATAATATTTTCGTTGGAAGCTTCTCCAGCTTCGGTAAATGGTTGGTATATTGAGAATGGAAATACTCAATTCGTTTTTGGTGCGTCTCTTCAGTGTTATCATCATAAATGAAAGACATGTGATTCAAAAACAGTCTGAAATTCCTGATAGAAGGCGCTTTAGGAACAAGTGGAATTAAGCTGTACGCATTCTTACAAACATAAAACGTTTCCGCCAGGTTCAGTTTTGAATTATGTCCAAAGAAATATTAAATTAGTTCACGCCAATACTTTCAATAATAGTAGTATTAATTTTTTTTTTTAAATTTTTATTTTGAATTTCACAAATTTAACACTGATTGGTTTTCTAAAATACATACTTTGCATTTATGCATAAGTATCTACTAATTGAAATTGTTCAATTATTCCGTTTGGGTATCGAAAACATTCTGGTGAGGAATTGGATCAGTAGGATTATCGCCTCTTTAGATTATTCAGGTAAGAAAAGATTTCTAGTAAGGAAAAAACGACCGCCGCACCAGCTTCTTTGATTGGATATGTTTATTTACTGTTTATGTGTAACCCGTCTAATTTTGCAATAATTTAGCGAAGCTGTATTATACAACTCAAAATAAATGTGCAACGTGAAATTTCCAGGATGCTAATTTGGCGGTGCTTGCAAAATTACCCATTTTGAGGGTAATATAGGCAAAGTTACAAACTGAAACTTATCAGTTACTTACATGAAGATGAAGTACTCTTTAACAGTTTTGAAAAGTTTCATCAGAGGAACAGTAAACTATTTATCAGAGCTTTTGAATGATTCTGTTAATCCTTATTTTCCAACATCAGGTGACTTGGGTCCCTGGACTACGTCCAAATTGTCCAAATGTTAAGTTATTTGGGAAGTAATATCAGCCGGGAATGCGAGTTCTTTATTGACGACAAAATCCATTTAAAAATATAAAGACGAGAAAATAAATGCCTGAAAGACAACATACAATATTTTTAATAATTTTTTTACGCTTGTTATGTACGAAATGATATTTTAATGAAATATTCATAATATTCACATAGACTTTCTCATCGAAGGGTGTTTTTATACATATGAAACTATACTGAAATTTATGCTTTTTCTATTAATTTTTGAAAAAAGTTCATAGCTTACTTGTTTGTTGCAAATTTCAAGTTATTAAAAAAAGCATTTGATTACATACAGAGAAATTGAAAAAAAAATAATGGAAATTAATGAAGGCCAGCCTCCCTCCCCGTTAAATTTCGGAATTGATTAAAAACACACTTATATTACATTACACATTACTTTTTACAATCACAATATCTAATATCTCGTAGAATGTATTTTTTATTAAATAACAGAACGAAAATTATTAGAGGAATTGTTGATGGAGGAAGGTTATTTCGACCAAACTTGTTTTGTTTCGAATCCAATTTGCTACGGGGTATGTTACGAACTTATATTTGGGTCACGGCGTCACGGCTACCGTAACGTGAGTTCTTGGAGTTACATTAAAATATTCTCGTACTTGATATAGTCGACGATGCCATAATATACAGCATAGGCGATAACTGGATACACGAATATTCCTATATTAGTAGGAACAGTCCAATAACAGTGTCAGTTTAAATGTGGTAATAATTTGTTCTCTTGTCAGTTTAGTTTATTAAACTTTGATTTAAATGTGAGATCCATTCTCAAACTGACCATTTCTGTTGTTGTCTAATCGTCGATGATAATCCAGAAATTATTTTAATTCATGTAATTTTCCCCGTATTTGCTCAGATTCTCTATTTAGTATATATATATATATATATATATATATGCAAATTGTGCATATAAGTAATATTTTTCATAAATTTTGCATATTTTAACAAAATCGTCATATTTTCGCATATATTTCAGACAAGCCGTACCAGGCATGCGTTGCAATGTCACGTAAAGTTTAAAAAAAGAAAGATAATTAAAAATTAAAGATGACCCGGTGAACTTAGTATCACCTAAATATATTTTTGAAAAATATGGTCAAAACTTGATGCAAAATTTTTATCTGCATTAGATTAAATGCAACACAGTTATACACATAATCAATTGAAGGCTTTCTGATATACTAAATTTTTTGGCATTTTTGCGGTGAATAAATATATAAAGATGATGATTTTACGACTCGCGAATACGCGACGTATGATTGCCCATGCGAGAAACCGGGAAACTCCAAGTTGATTCCGCAAACTGTCCTTGTATTTGCAATTATTGTATATTATCTTTTTAAATTTTTAATGAATAATTTATCAAAAACTGCCCTGAAAGTAGGTATGAAATTTTCCTGTGCATTATGCCTTGAACCAAAGGACGTCATTTGAAAGCAATTATTATATTTTTGGATGTTGGCCAAGAAATGTTTAGTCATTTCCCACCCCAGAAACTAATGAGCGTAATGGATCTGGTGGTGGGAACCACAAGCGGTGAATCCAGTAGATTCACCGCTGTATTTTAGCGCTTTACAATATTGACAAATGATTGTCATTTCTCCAATTGTCCAATTGTTACAATTGTCTTGTAGGTTTCCTCCATCCTTTTGAAATAGTGTGATTTTATATAATTGTTCTGATCGCCAAACCCAAGTTCATGGAACGCCTCGTTGTTCTCTTGGGCCTTCCCCCATAGTGCTTCTAGGTGATCAATCCCTTTTTGTAGGTATTACTTGGTTTTTCTTGCACTTCCGTCATTCTTGCAATTGTTATGTAGTTATATGATTTCTTGGGCTCTTTTTTCTTGTTTTTGAATCAATTCATCTGCTTGAAGTTGTGAACTTTGTAACTTAGTTCTCCGGGAAAAGTGGCTGTGACTTACTCAGGACTTTGCTATTGTTTTCTTGACTTTCTGCCGTTGTGCTGGCGTCGAAGTTCTTGATGTTTTGGAGTTGTAATCACTGGCGGCTTTTCCTCCGGCTGTAGTGATTGGATGTGTCCGTCGTTTCGAATTTGTAGAATTTGTAGACTCGGTGTCGTGGTGAAGTTGCTTTGACTTACGCAGGACTCTTCTTGGTTACATGACTTCCCGCTTTTGTGTTGGCGTCGAAGTTCTTGAAGTTTTTAAGGTTGAAATCACTGGCGGTTTTTCTTCCGGCTGCAGTGACTCCATGCGTCCGTTTTTTCGAACTTGTATAATTTGTAGACTCGGTGTCCTGTCGATCTAAATGCTGTCGTGTAAGATGTACCCGAACTCGTTCGATTCTAAGCCTATCTACTTCATAATTATTTACTGTTGAACGCAATTCTGTCGTACCAAAACGAATGATATCGTTACCTGTCTCTCGCTGGTCGTCAGTCGTCAGTGCAATTTGCACGTGAGAGCTCGTAGCACATTTTGACTTCGACGACGTCTTCTCCTTGGCATTTTAAAATCAATAAAGTTCTCGCACCGCACTGACAAACTGATTGTAGAATTTTAGAATCGTCTTGACATTTATTTATTTGACAACCAACTGACACTATACTTTCATTTGTTTGATTACATATGTCAAATTACAAATCGTACCTTCTTCAGTATTTCCCTTACTCATTATTTATGTTTTTCGACGAAAAATCTTTCCTGAACTTCCACTAATATTTCAAGATCAAAATTAGCAAAATCGGTCCAGCCGTTCTCTAATTCAAGCCCAGACAAACGAACAGCATTTCATTTTTATATATATTTAATATATATTGTTTCAAATAAAGAGATCTTACCGATCATTCCTATACCACCACAACCGATTACATACCACAACTGCTCTTTTTTATGCAGAACATTTTAATGGATTAATAAAATTGATATTGGATCCAACAGATTCTTCTCAATGTGGGTTAACGTCACAAGCATTATTCTAAAATATTGTACACCAGCAATTACTTTTTATAAAAACTAATTATAGCTTCGTCTCGGAAACGCTAATTCCTTTACAAAAAAAATCTGAGACTCTTGTAGATTCTTTGCAGATATTTACAAAATTCAGAGAGAAATGTTAAAGGAAAAATTGGAAAAAATGCTATAAATTAGAATGTTTTGGAAAAAAATGTGGATTATAAAAAATTCTTACATATTTCTAAAATTTTTGAAGGGGAAACAATGTTAGATGATATTGATTTAAACTACAGTATAATCCGCACATTGAAATATTGTCCCGTAAGATCGGATGATGTAGAGAGAACTTTTTCTGTACATAGATATATTTTAGATGAAAGGTGGCACTCGTTTTTAGTCGAAAATGTTGAAAAGCATTTCATAGTTAATTTATTGGATAATACTTTGGATTAGGTAACGTGTTTGTATTTTTTTTATTATACCCGTATAGGCATTGTACAAGTTAATTTTTATTATTATATTCTGTTTTAACTTTGTAACTGTAATTTCCATCTCATGTAATAAAACCTATTGTAATGTGGTATTGAGTTTTAATTTAAAACTACAAAAGCTTCAAATTACAAAAAAAATATTGGTCTTTTTTGAGCTCGTAGCGTAAATTTGAATATTTGTTATAGGAACTTATAAATATTCCCAGAATTACTCTTAAAAATTGTTATTAAATTTCATTAATGTTTTGCATATATTTTGATTTTATTGCATATAATTTCATTTTATTGCATATTTTATGCATATTTTACATAAAACGGTAGCATATATATATGTGCATAAAATCGTGATTCACTTGTGCATATAATCCGCCCCTTGGTTATGAGGAATCTTATTCAGTCGGCTTAAAATTGTTGATAATAACAATTTATTGTTTATGATTAATATGGAGTTCTTTCTCCACTGCTCATTTTCAGAAACCTGTACTCTAAAAAATCTCGATAGGGATGCATCGATTATAATTAAAAGTAAAATTGGCAATTGCCGACTCTAACTGCAAAACTATTGTAAAAACCATAACTCTGCCAAAAAGTGCATATGTGCAAGAAGTCATCATGTGAAATATAACTTCCAACCCTACTTTGAATATTGCGATACGAAGAAAAAAGTTTTGTTATTTTTTCTATGTTAGCGTAATGTAATAGTCTATCACGCAAAAGACACTACGTGTTGCAAATAAAAATGTTTAAACAATTGTATGCGTTCCTATAATTAACAAAGCAATAACACGAAAACCATTGCGATTTAGAAAAATAATATAGGGAATTTTTGGTGGGGAAATTTATCCCACCACATTTATACAAGTATATCCTTTCATAAGTTTTTGTCATATAACTGCAAATATGACAGATATTTGCAACAAACCACCAGTGTGCACACTAATTGTTAAAAAAAAATGATCGGACGCTTAAAATGGCAATGCGAAAGTGTATAGATACAACATTCCAGCCTATTGCTGATTTTTCCCTAATTAAATCCAAATATGACTGGGTTATTAGATGTAATTCAACGGATTTCACTGATTTTAAAGTTATTTTCTTTTGTATCAAGTAATATTCCAAAAACACGAAAATAATTCGTTTTTCGTCAATGTTTTCATCAAAACAATGAGATATATCCCATTAAAGTAATGTTACTCGAGACAAAATATATCTTCTACAGGGGGCCGACACATCAACAAAAAAAAGTTAGAACATAAAATAAAGACATATTTTCATGGAAAAAAGTATAAGACAAGAAATGAAAATGATTACACAATAGAATAGAAATGAGATAATGGATATTCACCACATAATTGATGAAAAGGAAACGTTATAGAAGCTTGTACCATAAAATAGTTTGTAAGTTACCAACTGAACATGAAAGGATTTTATAAATAGTTGCAGAAGGCTGAACGATACAGGATATTTTGCACATATTTCCGATAAGTCGTACGCGTTTATAATGTACGCATACTAACAACCATAATATAGGACTGTATTGTCACTCCCTTGTTGGACTCTCTCTCTCTCTTCCGCAGCCTCATCTCGTCCACTGCTGGACATAGGCCTCTCTTAACCTTTTCCAATTTGTACGGTTTTGGGCATCCTGAATCCAATTTGTGGATATCTTTTTTATGTCGTATGTCCATCTGGTTGGCGGTCTGTCTCTGCTTCTGAATGCTTCGTCTCTAGGGCGCCACTGTAATATCCTTTCTGTCCATCTGTTGTCTGACATCCTTGCGACATGGCCTGCCCAGTTCCATTTTAAGCGTGTTACTCTATCCACACATCTGCGACTTTACTTCTTCTTCGTATCTCCTCATTTGAAATCCGATCTCTCAGGCTAATTCCCAGCATAGACCTTTCCATGGCTCGTTGGGTCACTTTTATTCTGTTGGCAGTCCTTTGGGTAAGTGTTAGTGTCTCGGAGCCATATGTCAGTACCGGAAGGACACACTGATCATAAACTTTGCGTTTAAGACTTACTGGAATATCAGACGAATGGAATATAAGTGACGTAACAAAAATTTTTTGTATATTTTTTTTTTGTTTTAAATTTTTTTTTCTCACTTTGTTGCATATCGTTGTTTTTGTAATTTTTAGTAGTAATAGAAAAAAAATATTGTGACACCCAAAAACTTTTTACAACGAATTGTTAACTTAATAAATAATGAAATTATAAGTGAAAAAAAATTCTTTTTCCTATTCTATTAAGAGATTTTTATAATGATATTTGAACACAAAATTATTCCTTAACTAATTATTTAAATAATAAAAACATTAAAAAAAAAACGGTTATAAACTATAACAAAATTTTTAAGGACATTTTTTTTGTTTTAAAAATCATAATTAATCCTAAACAATAGAATGGTAAAAAAAGAATTTCAAAAAATATTAAACTAAGCCGTTTGTTTATAAACAATTCTTAAACAAATAGCCGTAAAAAAAATTTTCCAGGATGATTTAATCCTTAGTTTGAATATAAAAACAGCCATGCCATAATATATAAGAGAAAACAAATTTTTAGCAACAATTTCGGGGTTTTGCGTTTTTTGTTGATTTTAAAAATTCGTTGTAAACTAAATAAGAAAATTTTAAATAATTTTATGACGTCATCTTATTGAGGACACTAACAGAAAGGACTCCAAGAAGCAAAATATTTATGGTGAATTTATTTAATCATTTAGCCTGCTTTCAATGAAGACGGAAGTACGAAAATAATTAGTTTATTAACAATAGGTTAGCTTTTTGAAAAATGCATTTAAATTTTTTTTTTCCGACGGGACATTGTTCTTTTAAGTGTGCAGAATACAACAAAGTTTGTTTTGAATTTTAAACTAATACTTGGTACCTTAAAAAGATTATTTTCTATGACGTAGTCGCTTCAGAGGCGGCGAGCGCACGCCGTATCGGTCGTGTAGAGCCTTACTTTCAGCAACAAATTAAAAATATAAATATTAGAGATAGAAATCCGGGAGTAGGGACTTTTTTATCGGAAATTTCCTCCTCTTAGAGGATCTTTTTTGCGAATTCCTCTTTCACTTATGGTTTTTGAGTTGTCATCAAAAAATCGAAAGAGCGTTTTTATTTTTCGTTTTTTGTTAATTACAATTGCAATTTTTCTTAGCAGAAAAAATCCTCAAAACCCATTTCTCAGATTTGCATTTCGCGTCGAATGAGCTATCGCTCATATTTTTCCGAGCCTTCTAACTATTTTTCGCAGCAAACACACATCTTGGCTAGACTATATAAAGCAAAGTAGATAAAATACAACGTGATCAAGAAATACTATATAAGTTGGTAATCCTAAATTTTACTTTAAAATGGTTGAACTGGAACCACTTCCGGTTGCTTGACAGCTACTTCGACGTTTAACAGTGACAGCATTGACAATTGAGCGGCGATTCAAATCTTTATTACAAAAATGGTACTATTTACATTAGAACAGGATATTTTTATTGGCATGGCTTATTTTCGGAGTGCAGTTCATGACCCAATTTCTGGATGGCAATACTCCTAGGAATCCACTTTGCACCAATTTGAAGAAGTGTTTCCTGGTGTTGTGTTCACCACCGACGTTTTTAAACAACACTGCCTGCGCATAGTTCAACGATATTTGAATACAGGCAATGTGAAGAAAGGAAAGCCACCTGGTAGACCCTCCGTACTCACTGAAAATGTGGTGCAAGACGTCAGACCCGATTGCAACAAAGTCTTCGCAAATCGGTTAGGAAGCTTTCCCTCCAAACAGGTTTGATCCTATCAAATGTTCACCAATTTCCACTTATTCCTAATTTCCCGTATTTCGTTTCGTGACTTTACAGGTTTATCATATGGAAGTTGTTCCACTGCGTTGAAGAGCAAATTGAAATACCACCCGTATAAATTTTCGATGGTCCAATCCCTAAATTCTCCTGTACGTCCACAACGCGTCCTGTTCTGTAACTGGTTCAATCAGGAAATGAAAAATGATGACATCCTGGATAAAACCTTTTATTCCGATGAAGCCTGATTCCATCGCAATGGCTATGAATATTCTCAAAATTACAGAATATGATCTGGCGAAAATCCACATGCTGTTAAAACAACAACTTTACATCCTACTAAAGTTGGTGTTTGGCTGGCTGTAGAGCGGCAGAGAGTAATTGGTCCTGTGTTTTTTAACTTCACAGATAATTCTGAACGATACATTCAGCACATTTTCCAGCCATTCGTTTCCCAATTAACCGTAGAGAATGGCGAAACTAGCTACTTTCAACAAGATTCGGCTCGAGCATACACGGCTCGTGCCACAATGCAATATTTGCGGGAAGTTTTTGGGCATCGAGTCGTAAGTATGGGAATCTGGCCAAGTAAGTCACCAGACTTGACACCTCTAGACCTTTGTTTCTTTGGGCCTCTTAAAAACAAGGAGTTCAGTAATGTTCTACATACACGTGAAGAACTGGAAGCTGTCATTATCGAGAAACTTGCAAATATCCCTCCTCAGATATTACATATTAGTTAATGTCTTCGAGAGCCTAAAACGGAGAAGGAATTAATGTTTAGAACATAATGGTGCTCAATATGAGCAGTACCTTTAAATATTGAAGTTTATTCAGGTGTGGTCGTTTAATCGTAAATAAATTCACATAACCTAAAATATTTGTGTTTATTTAGCTGTCGCTGTCATGCAGAGTGTAAAGATTTCCGGTGTAGCGTTGCAAACCCTAAAGGCAAAAAGATCCTCCAGGTAGGATTGCCAACTTAAACAGTATTTCTTGATCACTCTGTAGTATATTACACTTGTTTAATAAGGCGTATTGTCACACTCGTTCCATTAAAGCACTCCTCGCTTCGATCGCCGTGCTTTAAAACTCTCGTGTGACAGTACTCCATCTTATTAAACTAGTATAATAATATACTATCATTCAATTTTGCCATATAAACTGACGTTTATTGACGTCAAATCGAACCTATGAAGTCATTGTTTATTTTGTTTATTTAGGCAGCGGTTTAAAATGTTTCAATACGCTGCCTATTCAATTTTGTCTTATAAAGTGACGTTTTATATGTTTAAAATTGTTTTCGTTGTTGTCAAGATTGCGGCACTGAAGTTGTCATCTGTCAAATTTTCTCTTCAAAATCGGACTTACTCCGCTAAACGCCAGTTTATATATGGCAAAATTGAATAAAACGTTGTAATACACTCGCGGATACAATGAACGTTTAACGAGCGATATGTTTAAACGCCCGCGCGGCGTATATACTCATTTTATCCGCTTGTATAATAAATAACTATTATTCCACTAGAGGAATAAAGGTACTTTATTCCACTGTTTGTGGAAAAACACCTTAGCAACCAGAGCGCATAGAATTCCGAGTTCCACCGAGCTTTCAAGAGAACGTCACGGAACAGAAATTTGATGAGATGTTTCGATAATTTTAATAATATGGCTTGCGATTGTGGATAAAACATTATATTGCATTCGTGTTTTATTCAATTGAGGATATTAAACGCTGTCTAAAACACATATACAATACATAACTATTATTTTTCATCGAAACGGCCATTCTCCAAGCATATTGGTTGTGATACTGCTTTTTGACAATTATTGTCATCATTTCTATACCAAAATCCGTTTTGTTTCACGAGTGACTCATCGCCACAACAAGTTGCGAGTGGCACACGCAAAACTCATAAAATCACATCCAAAGTTCCAGCGATTCGCCGCTTTAGCAAATTTTCAACGTAAAGAGAGAGACAGAGAGAAGCGAAGTTGCCAGAGTTTCAAAATCCACTCTATAAAACATAAGTCGAAGCTCGTAGAATGGCAATATGGAGAAAGTTGTTTACAATACGTACACGTGTCGGATGAACAGTGTCGGTGCCCGGCGAAATACGTCAGTACACGTGTGATATTTGTTTTTATTTTTAGTTAGGCACTATTTCTTCCAGTCATCTGATTTCTGCAATAGCGCTATACTTATTTCAATATTATAGTTGCAAACTAACATTGTTTCATTCCATTAAATGATATAACTTCGATTATTTATATTTCGAAGACAAAATGAAACACACTCCCCTGTTTCTACTTTCCCCTCTCTTCTTCATCCCGCGGAGGACTAATGGCTTCTAGGAATTCACTACGAGATGAATCGAAACTCGGGTATAGGCTGCTACTACGAAGCTCGCAACGAACAAACTTGCCGACGAGTCCCAACGAATTCGCCGTGTTCGCGTCTACGTTCGCGCACCACCAAACACCGTGCAAGAGGCAAGTGGCTGTCCCCGGTCCGCACGTGGTTCGACACTCGGACAAAGAAAGAATTATCAAGCAAGCAACAACGGTCTCACCTTTGGCTCGGACTCTTACAATCGGACTCGTTCGCGTTCGAGCTGTCGTCGTCCTCGCGGCTCGTGTTCTGCGACTTCGGCGATCGGGGCGATTGGAGCGGCGTGTTCGCGTCGTCGGAGCTGCCGTCGTCCGCCCCCGCCGCCCCGACCATCAGGTGGCCCCTTGACGGGCCGCCCCTCGCCCCATACTGTCCGCCGCCCCTGCCGCCGCCTTCGCCGCCGCCGGTCGCACCGCTGGCCGCCCCACCGCTCGGTGGGTCGATCTAGAACAAGAGAAAAAGATATATTCGTTAGAACAATAGATTTTTTTTAAATTTCGTGTACCCCTTTATTTTGTTTAATTAATGTAAGGGGCGGTCCATTTTGTTCAACTACAAATATAGGTGCGAAAAATATCGTGTGTTAACAAAGTGTCACGAACTTTAAGGATGGATGTGGGTATGACTAAGTACCGGCTTATGAGCCGGAATATGCATAAAGGGAATGGTGTGGTTCTGGTAGCTTCTATTATCGCCAGACATAGATACAGATTACACTTTGTGTCGGCCTTCATTGGCTTGTGCCCAATTTTAAGAATTCCATCTATGCATATTAACGACTATAAATTTAAGGGATTATTTCACATGCATATCGTGTATGGTTGTTAATTAAAATGCTAGGGAAGGAACAATTTTTATGTCGACGCTCTTAATCCAAATTTAGTTTTTGTCAGGACAGTACAAACAAGATAGGAATTATTACTCCATTCTTTGGAGAATGCTCGATCCACAGAAACTTCGCCCACTCCACATATTACTAATGCAGGCATTAAATCGATCTGGATAGCAGGCTGGTTCGGTTTTGCAGCTAGACTATCCCTAGATATCAGCTAGATATTAATTAAAAGAGTGGTGAGGTAAGCTTCTTACGGAATGAATTTGTTAATTTCCCCAATGCGTCCAACACCCACACTGCATTGCGCTACCAAGTCGATAGTAAAAATTGAGCAACAAAACGATGAAAACCGGTATAGTTAGAAATTTAGATGTGCGGAGTTGTTTGAAGACTTCTTAGCACACAGAATTAGTTTGCGTGCTCGCCGGTATAAATTGTGATTGAAACATAACCCCTTATAGTTTCTTGTGTGTCTGAGTTATGCCTAGTCTACCAATTTTTTTCCCTGAAAATTTTGATAACCGGGGCTTCCTTTGTCCCATTTCTCCGAACAAACCCATTTGATATTATTTGAAAAAATTTTAGATATTCTATTTTTACAAAGTGCAGTCGGAAGAAAATAAATATTCGAGAAAAATGACGACTTTAAAAAATGTACTAATAATCATCTAATTTTTCTAAATTAATGTTAGGAATTTAATTTTCACAACATCCGACAAAATGTATTTTCGATTTTCTTGTCCAACACGTGGAAAACATCGATTTCATGACCACCTAAAATTTGTTGGGCGGACGCCATCTCGGCACTTTATTACCCCTAGGTAGGAATGTATTGTAAAGTATAATAAGCCAGCTCGGCACTGTGTACCTTACACCGACTAGCCAACTCGGCACCAAGGACAGGCCATCTCGACACCGTGATTTCATATAGGTTCTACTACGATAATAACTTTAAAATAAATTAATACATTTTCCTCCAAGGAAATAAAAAAATGGTTCATTGAGAAATCATTTATTTACATCAAAAGGAGGTACGATTTGGTACAACAAAATAGCATATAAATTCGGAACAGAAAATAGTATAAAAAAGGAACTAAGTCATTATTTTTACAAATGTTTAATTATTAATCTTATATCTATGTGACACAGATCTTACATAATCATACTCATTTATCTGCAAATTTTCCAATTCGACTGTGACTTAACAAGTGGTGTTAAGCGTACTAAGCCCTTAGTGCCGACTTGGCCCATTGGCTAGGGGCATTGGTTGCGAGTACCTGTTTTCTGTAGTGTCGAGTTGGCGTATCGACGTTTATTACCTTAAGGGTAAAGTGCTGAGATGGCCTGGACCCAAATACTAGGCTTTTAGTGAAACGTAGAACATAATGAATAAGTTGTCCGATAGTTAAATATTGCTTTTTGCATGAAAAGCTAACACGAGGTTTTTTAAATTTATTTTAAGAATATTTGAAGTGTAGGTAATTTGACTTATAACTATGAACCAACCCGAAACCACTAGTTCCATGGCTAATACTACTCAACGTATTGCATTATATGGATTTATTTATATTTGAGGTTCTCGGCTAGAGACCAAGTGTATATAAGTACTTAATTAAAAGGGGTCAGAAACTGGTACATTTGAATATGACCAGAATTCGAACCTGGATCTTCCAGTTTCGCTGCAGCAGTGACACCAATTACATCAACTGTTTACTTTCCTATGTTCATATTAAAGACCGACACAGTCACATCACAGGCGAATAGGTTTCATGCAACTCATTCTGTGTGGTCTTGTCTACTTCATTATCATCATCATCATCCAGCTCCCGTATTCCACTGCTGGGCATAGGCCTTCCTCATTGATTACCATTCCTTTCTGTCACGGGCAATTTGAACACAGTTATTAGTCATTCTTGTAAATTCGTAGGTCCATCGGGTAGGTGGTCTCCCTTTATTACATTTATAGGCCATTGTTCACCATTCAAGTTGTCTCTTTGTGCATCTATTATTGGTCATTCTGGCAATGTGACTTTTCCAGTCCCAGCTCTAAAGTAACAGCTATTGCTGCCGTCTGCCTTAAATTTACCTTTGTAATATGGTCTCGCAGAAATATGCTAAGCATCCATCTCTCTATCCTGCGTTGTGCAAATTTCAATTTTCGAGCTATTCCATATGTCAGAGTTACCTGCACCGTAGGTCACAAGAGGTAAAATCCGTTAGTTGTCAACTTCTCATTTCAGGCATTTTGGGAGGATGCTTTTAAATATATCATGGAGTTTACCAAGCGCCGCACAGACGAGAGATATTCTTGTTAATCCCCATGTTTGATTGTCTCTCAAGATTATCATCTCATGTCCTAAATATGTGAATTTTTCGACTAAATCGACGAAATAACGGACTTCACTTTTGTTTTCACTAATAAAAGTACTAAAAGTAGGCTAGGTCGCTTTATTAATTATTGGGACAAGATGAGCGTTTCTCATAAGATATTTTTCTCATATATATTTATGTGAAATGCCCATCGTGAGTGACAATAGTATTGTCACCAATAAGTATAAATGACAAATTTCTATCTCCAGTCTGCTGCGAACAAGAAGAGTTAAATTACATATAAAACGCCCAGAGGAATTAGCTTTTGTTTTATATGTTTCGAATAAAATATGTTATTCAAAGTGAATCTATCACAGAGAATAAATTAATCTGCCATATATTTTTGTGGCAGATGACAAGTGCGTAATTGTCAAAAACTTATACTGTCACTTTAACATTTTCGATCAGGAATTTGGTTCCTCTGGCAAATTTTCAAAATTCAAGTGTTATTTCAAAGTCAGAAAGTGTTTGTTAAATTCTATAAAAATGTCAAATACATTGTATCTGCTGGAGATGTATGTCAACTCCATGATATTCGAGGCTGTATTCGAACCTATGCCGTTGAAGAAGGATATTTTGCTCAACGCGAGGTTTTCGGACATCATGAACATTAATCTATCAATGGGAGATATCTCACAAGAAGAGAAAGAGTTTACATACCCAAAAGGCTTCGATAAAAAAGAGGATCCGGATGAGGAAGTAGAAAGGCAAGTCTTACCCCTAAACGTCGGTAAAACTTACTTATTTATTCACGCTTCCGAGTCTTTGCTGGCTGAAATGTCAATGCATCCATTGGAGATGACATTGGAACTTTTTAAGAAAAAATACGCCGTCTGTAAGCACAAATGGAAGAAATCATTCTTGGACGTGATAAATGTGTATATGGCGACACGATCCGTAAAACCAACGGGGTATCAAATAAAATTAAGTTTCAAGGTCGAAAATGGCGCTACCAACATTGCCACCCTCGATATGTACTTTAGACTGAGTTGTTACGGAAAGCACATCACAACGTTGTACCAATTCGGGGAAGAGCTCGATCCTAATACTTGCATATTTATCAACGAGTACAACAATAAATCACTCGAAATGGATAATCTGGACGCAAGCGGAATGACGGAGGCTAAAATGATGTCTCTCCTTTCGCAAACTGCGCCACCACCAACGGAGACGGGATCGTGGTTGTCATTAGGCATTCCTCTGGATAACAAAGTGCTGGTGACCGGACCGGTCTGGTTTGAAGAAGAAGGTACCTGCAGCCTCTACATGAGTAGCTCCTTCGACGTTATATCGATGGTCGTCAGGCCACCTGAAAAGAAGTTCATGGACCTGATGCAGTACGTACACGCCGAGGTGACCGCCGGCGGCGGACGGACGACCATTGTCACTCTTACGAAGGAGAAGATTCCTCAGAAGATGGCGCGGGAAAAGACGGTGATACAGAAAGGCAAGTGCGAACACGAGACCGAAGATCCGCTCATGTGCCTGAGCAATTCCTGCGAGAACAAGAGTTGCCCTGCAGCATTTCTCTTCAAGAAATTAGGAATGGGCCCGTTGAGCGAGACGAAGGCACTCGGCACTGTAACGAAGGACGTGCAGGACTGTAAATACTTAGGGGTGAGCCAAACGTACGGCAGCGGTGCTTGCTACGGCCCGTTAGGGCTATTGGGTCCTTCTGAAACGGACCTATCGAAGTATTACGACAAAATTGGAGAAACGTCTTCATCGGACAGATCTTCGGGGGAACCGAAGTTGTACTCTTACGACAATGGTCCCATACGCGCTCTGACGGAATATCGCGAAAGACGAAGAAAGAATAGTAATGGCGAATGTTCGTCGTAAAGTTATTGTTAAATGCGTAACAGAGATAAACGTTACAATTACATACTAACTAACATTATATTAAGGTGTAGTTTATGAAATCGTCAATCAAACAATGTTTTTGTAACGGTCTGTTGGGTCTGTGGAATAATTTCCAGGCGGGATCTGCCAAAAAGTGGTTTAGCTTGCTTTATACACTGCCGTTGGTACGTTTCGGAGTATCTTAAGTGATGAGAATTCCTTTATGAACCAGTTTAAACAGTTGGGTGATGGGCTATGAAAGTTCAACTTTTTTTTAAATGACCATTTTTCTTTTTCCATTTTACTCGGAAACTCTTCTTTTTAGAGAGATTCCCGTTGTTGTAAAATTGTAATAATTAAGAGATAATTTTCAAAAAGAGAAGTTGTTTGAGTTATGGCTTTTAAGCGTCTTAAGTTGCCTTATCGTTGCTGCACGTTATAATGTAGAAAAGTTTACAAATCAAGCGCTTTGGTGAATTTTCAGTAGATGTACTATGGACAAACATTATTAGTTGTAGTTCTGAAGACTATTTGCTATGTTTAATGAACACACCAAATTTCATCGAAATCGCTTTTATTCATTATTAATTCTAAAATCGACATATCTTTCCCAAGTAATATTTTGAAATGAGTTGCATGAGCATATTTTTTCGCTGAGAGTCTGTCAATATAAAGTGGTACAAAGAAGGTACATATGATGATGATGTGTATAGGTTAGTTTATGCAGAGTCGCGTAATGATCCGCCTAATATCGGTTACTCCGCCCTTTTCATATCGTTTTTAATCATTTGAGGACCAGTTAGGCTTTGATATGTCACAAAAGAAATCCTTAGATCTTTGCCCAAAAATGAGAGCTTACGTTACTTTATTATAAAAAAAGGAATTTGCTACAAATTCTCATTTCCGTGATGAACAACAAATATACAAAATTTAAAAAAACCGCCAAAAAAGTAGATCAATCCATCACACGAAAACAGTTTGGTTCCAAAAAATATGATGGCTAGGTAATAGACTGTTATCATTTGCTTTCGGACAAAGCATGTTCATGCTAGCACTGTTTCGGCGACACAGAAGGGTTTGTTTCATTTCATAGATTTGTCAGTCTCATCTATGTGTGGATTGTAACATTGTCCTTTTCAAAGTAGTCCCAAGATGTAACAGTTTGACTGTATTTGTTTTGGATCTTCTAGAATCTTTTTATTAAAATATGCAATGAAAATTAGCATTTACTCAATAGAAAGACCGTTGTAGCTTAGTTTCTAATACGCAATTTTTTATATCTCATTTGATAAAAATGTTGCCTTTACGAAATGGTAAACAAGTTGTCATAATAAAATGTGAACATGGAAAAATATACATATATATATATATATATATATATATATATATATATATATATATATAATTTATATACATATATACATAGATATGATATATAAAATTTCTTTATGGTCCGACGGATGTGTGTCGCACTTAACCAAGAAATTATTATATCCGATTAGGTGCAAAATTTCTGTTGTCGTTCTTGGTACCTTAGAGATTCTTCTTCAGCCTCATGTATTCAGGATTTGATTTGGATATATCTGTTAAATATAGTCTCGGCTTTCTATTACTATTTAATGTCTCCCTCTTAAAGTCTTTGGGACTGTACACAGTTTTTTCACAGATCCACACTTCTGAATTCAGCCTGGATTTCATCATTAATCCAGGCCGAGAAACCACGAGACAGTACTTCCTCAAATTTGACATATTCCTTCTCTGTAGCAAATAATGATATTTGCTATTTGTTATTTATTAAGCCAGTAAAAAAATAAATATATAATTACATATTATATATATATATAATATGTTACATACATAACTATACATCCTGCAGAGGTGCACAATTTAGCACCTGTACGCAGCCGGCATCTTAAATCTAGTGGAATCTAAAACTCAAAAACTAATACTAATAATAGTTTTACCATATTAGTGCCATCCATTAAAAAAAGCATTAATCTTTTATATATACTTATGCCAATGCAGGTTCATTTATCACTATGTTATACATATTTTATCTTTATATTTTAATTATCACTTATTGACTAAAGTTGTTTTTAATATAATGATCAATCTTGGGTTTGTAATTAAAGCTGTTAAGTTCTTTTAATCCAGTCGGTATTAGAGAATTAAATATTATTGTAGCCGTGTAAAAATGAGAACGTTGACCTACATTCTTACTACACGTATAGGGAGTGGGATGTTTTCATGCCTGGTACTAGAGGGGTTATTACAGTAAAATTCTTTTAGATAGAGGTAATGATATTTTAATGACACACGTATATTTTAATTGAATTTCAAGTGGTAATTTCACACCTGGGTTACTAAATTGTAAAATTTTGACTATTTTCTAATGAACACTAGTTAGCAATTTCATTGCATTATCTTTTGCAGAGCCCCAAGCGATTATTCCATAGGTGACTACGCTGTAGTAAATACCATATATCACCGACATCAAGTTTTTAGTAGTTAAGATAAAAGAGAATTTTTTTAGAATATATATTATATACTTCATTCTATTAGTGATGTATATGATATATTCTTTCCATTTAAGATGTTGATCAAATATTACTCCAAAGTATTTCACTGACTTTACGCGTTGGATGAGTTCACCTTTAATATTTAATTGAAAGTTAGGGGGTACACTGTCTGTATAATAACCAAAAGTAACACAAACTGTTTTATCAATATTAATCGTTAAGAAGTTATCTATAAGCCAGTTACTTATATTTTCAACGGCCATTTCTAAGCGTATTTTTACAAGTTCCCAAGACTGAGCACTACATACTGTAGTCGTATCATCAGCATACGAATATATTTTACAGTATTCATCACAGTTATCAAATATGTCATTAATATATATTATAAACAATAATGGACCAAGTATTGTACCTTGCGGTACCCCTATTTTTACATCCAAAAGACTGCTTTTTATATTATTCAATTTAACTAATTGCTCTCTATTTGATAGATAATCAGTGACTAGATTTAAGCACATTCCTCTAATCCCTAACTTATACAATTTTTCTTTTAATATACAGTGATCAACCGTATCAAAGGCCTTAGCCAGATCAATACATACTGCAGTTGTAGGAGTACTTTCATCCAATTTCTAATATAGCCTTTTTGTTATTGAACCAAGCGCATCATTTGTACCAAGTCCTCTACGAAAACCAAATTGCGTGCATGATAATAATTTAAATTTTTTAATAAATTTAGATATTCTATGATGTAGTGATTTTTCAAATTTTTTACGAAATTCGATATTAAAGAGATTGGTCTACAATTAGTTGTTAACTCCTTGCACCCCTTTTTGTAAACAGGCACAACTTCTGCAATATTAAAGTGATTGGGACAGATGCCAGTAATAAACGAATTATTAATAATGTACTGCAATGGCCCTAATACAATATGTGCAATTATCTTAATTAAGTTGGATGGTATTCCATCAACTCCACCATTCCTATTTTTTAATGACAAAATCACTTTTAGCACTTCATGTTCATCTACTAAATGTAAAAAAATTGAATTAACAATATAATTTTTAATATCTCTTTTCTTCTTATTTTTAGCTAACTTTTGTTTTATTTTTTCCGCTAGGTTTAATCCAACATTACAAAAATATTCATTAAATACTTCAGCTATTTGGATCTGATACTCAGAATTTGAATTGCAACTATTAATTTTCTCTCTTCATTGCAAGTAGTGGAAAGTTACCATAGAAATTTAAATTTTTGACTATTTTCTTCTAATTTGTATATATGTTACGCTCAAACATCGAAAACGCTCATTGAGCGAAAAAAATGACCGCAACGCGTTACGGACGGTGCCGAACGACCAAATACCGAAATGACTTAATTTTTCGCGTTGTATCCGTTCCTGTTGACGACGACGCGTCGTGGATATTGCTCAAACGGCCACGACGCGTTCTGGATGATTTTGAAAGCTTATAAACCGACCTTTATTGTCTAGTCTAGGCTTGTCAGTGTGTTTACGACTGCCTTCGATTGAAATTATGTCTATGTTATTGAGCGAAGTCGCTACTATTGTAGCTAAAAACGATGATGCGAGAGAGGTGTTTAATGAAAATCTCTTTTGAGAGTTTTTAAACATGAAAAGCATTCAAAACGAAAACAGCTGAAGAAGTCGCATATAATGTATTAAATATTTTTTGCATGTTCGGTGCCCCCTTTATTCTGCAAAGCGACAATGGAACAGAATTTTCTAATAAGATAATCGAAGAGTTAAAGAATCTGTGGCCAGGCCTTAAACTTTTGCATGGTAAGGCCCGCTACTCACAGAGCCAAGGATCGGTAGAACGATCCAATCAGGACGTCAGAGGTATGTTGGTAGCATGGATGCTTGACAATGATACCAAACAATGTTCAGAGGGATTGCGGTTTATTCAGAGCAAAAAAAAATCGTAACTTGCACGAACGGATTAGAAAAAGTCCTTACGAGGCCATGTTTGGTGACAAGCAAAGACTGGCAGACTGGAAAGGGAAACATATGAATCTTTGGAAACGGAAGAAGAATTGGGGAAAATCTTATAAGGAATGACATTCGAAAAAGACCAGGAAGGGGAAGATAATGTAATCAATGCAGTATCCAGTGCGGCAGCATGTTCCATTTGCGAAGATTTTGGAGTTACCCAATCATCAAAAACATGCAGCTTAAAAGTACACATGAAGTGTGGGATTGAAATTAAAGGAGAAATCGTATGTAACCTTTGATGCCAACGTGATGCAATCAGAGAGCAACGCGAAACTGCTAGAGCCGGAATGGAGCAGCAAGCTGGAAAAATTCTGGCGCTGTCCCGTGAAAACGACCTGCTGCTGAGATCGGTCAAAATGTCGTAGTCAAAGTTCCAGATGTCGACAGAGGACGGCTTGCCCCTAGGAGTCTTTAAGCTCTAGTTCTAAGCGTTAATGATTCCAGCTTGTATAAGTTGGGAACCAAAGAGGGCGTGCTGGAAAGACTTTATAGTCGTAATGAATATTCGTATGTAAGTACGAATAGTAGTCGTACGACTACGTAAGTAGTCGTACGCATCGGATATTACAAGTTGTTCATTGAATTTGAGTAAAGCTTCAGCTCTTTGGTCTGGATCAAAATAAGGCTTTGTCATGTGCCACTGTTAGCTTTGTTGTAATACAAAAAGTGCAACTGCAGGGCCAATGAGGTGTTGTACAATTCTAAATGCCACAATAATAGTGCCTGCAAAAACTAGTAAAAATAGCTTTATCTACCTGCGATTCGGTTACCTATATTATTGTAAATAAAGTTTCATGTAGAAATAAGCCTACAATAAAGATTTTGTAATTTTCAGTTCTTTCTGTAAATTTACTTAATATATTAAAAGCATGGTCCATGACGCGTTGTGGTCGACAAGAACGGACACAACGCGAAAAATTAAGTCATTTCGGTATTTGGTCGTTCGGCACCGTCCGTAACGCGTTGCGGTCATTTTTTTCGCTCAGTGAGCGTTTTCGATGTTTGGGCGTAACATATACTAAAACAAAGCGTGCCGCAGCATGGAGTACTCTATACTCGAGAATTTCTTTATTTTTCGTTGATAGATAAAAAGTCATTCATTACAAAACGTTTTAATATTCTTGAAAAGTTGTAAGGAGCGGTTAAATTTACAATTAGCTATAGGGGTTCCGTAAAAAATGAATTCAGAAGTATTATTATTTGGTTTAAAATTAATTTTGTTTAGTATTGTAGAGACGGGTATATAAGAGATATGAACTTTGAACTATGATAATAATAGCCATGAAATTATTTTACTTGGTCACCGTCTACGACCACCCATCTTTCTTATTTTTATCTGAATTCTTCGTACAAAGATGCAAAGATGTCTTCCGTTACAGAATTTAAAATTTCGCTGATATTCTATTTCAATGTTTCAATATCTCTATTATAATGTTTCAATGTCTACATTTACTGTTTTACGTAACTCCAAACCTAGTTGGGCTAGGGGTAATTTTGTTTCAAACGCTTGAATGTTGTGTGAACGTGGATTTGTCTATATTAATAAATTCTTACTTTGTAGGTTTTTCGAAAATATAGGTGTTTCATAAGAATTCCTAAATATTTTAATTTAACAACCAATTTTAGCACATCAAGTCACGAAAATAAAAAAAAACGAGTGCTTCAAAACTAACAACAATGTGACAAATGAGATTCTCAAAAATAAAATGAAATAGATGGTGCCTCATATGTGAAAACATTGAAGGCAATAAACTCCAGACGAATTAAAAGGTCGAATAAAGAATAATTCAACATAATCTCAAAGTAGTGACCTAACGTTACCAAAGCGTCCAAATCGTTGGCGTTACCAAATCTTTTATTTAATTTATAGAACACAGCTTATTGTAACCATGCAAATAATGTTTCTTCAAGTAAAACAAAGGGCGACCACAAGCAAATGCTTTATTTAAGCGACTGATTGAGACATCACACTTTGCAATTTTGGAATTTCCAAGGGAATTTAACAAACATGTTCCCTATTACTATCGATGAGACGCCTATATGTCTTCGATATTATTAGAAACTTTGTGATACCAAGTATTGAAAGTTGACGGTGGATAACACACCACGCAAAGTTTTAATGCAGTAAGAATGTAAAACTTGGAGATAAGTTTCAAAAGCTCTAAAAATTAATCAGACTTGCCCTACTTCAGCATAAACGACAGCAGAAGCATGTTATCCTTACCTGAACAAATCGAACACACTTGGTGGAGGATGGCATTACTTCTCACAGGGCGTTTAGGTAATTATTGTTATAGTTAATTTTAACACACGACAACCGATAGTTTTAAAATCCCCCAAGGTTTCTCAGTTATTCCTTCGTTTTCGAATGAAGTCGTGGAGCGCAATTAAAAGTAATCATAATAACAAATGAGGGAAATGAAGCCGAAGGTATCGAGTAATTCAAAGACGTCCGTCATTTAATTTTTCCTGAAAACTTTTCTGAAAGGTTATGTTACAGACATAGACAGTTTGATATACATACATGTGTATATGATACAACCACAAACAACTTGAATTGTTTTTGATATAACAACGAACGATGAGCAAAAGGAGAGAGAAAGACAGAGAGATAGAGAGAGAGAAGAGAGGAAAGTGGCGAAGCGCCCTTGAGTCTTTCGTATAAAATAATTAAGATTTTATGACAAACATTGTTATTTGACCGGGACGAATTGAAAATTTTGATTGGACTGGTTATTACGGTTCCCACAAAAAAATATTTACGAGCCCAGGCCAGTTAGATTGCTAATAAAACCTAGCTATTCGTGATTTACTCGTGTAAAACGTTAAGTGTATCTTCGAGATGAATTTGCTTATAATTGCCGTGGTTCCTTCAATAATGTCTCTTCTTTTTACCTAGAGCTCAATGTATACAAAAATACAAATAAAAAATTAAAATATTAATACAAAAAAAAAACGTTCTTAAATTCGGTTTCCTGCAAAAATATTTTACAGGTCATAATAGAAAAGGCCTCTCCTCTCGAGATCAAAAATACCCACATAATTGTTTGACCTACACAGTAAAATTGTTCCAGAAGAAAAAGATTTTTAATTTTTTACCTTAAAGAAGGTAAAGTTTTTTACAATCTATTGGAAAATCTATAGATCACAGGAAATACTTATGTACATACAGGTATAGACCAGGGTCGATAAATTTTAAGACCAAAAAAAATTATAGTAGGATGAAACCCATTGAAAAAGGTAGAGAATATAACAAAAATTTAAGGAAAAATAAATTACGGGCGATCTGAGGTCGGGAAGGGGGCGGGGGTGAGTATTTAAGGGTAAAAAACGGTTTAGCTCGATTTCCGGCAAAACTGCAAGCTCTATGAAAAAAAGTTAAATGGCAGAGTTGTAGGAAATAGAAAGGTCTACAACTTTTGTATCAACACTTTTTTCACATAACCTCGAAGTTGTTGTGAAAAATTGAAATAACCAAGTTTTTGGTTTTTTATTTTTAGCTGTTGCAATTTTTTTTTATTTTTTCACGAAATTTGGTGAAAACTTCCATTTTTATGTCCCAAATATACAGTAATTTTTTTGATTTTAAATATTCAGTATTTCACCTTATTTTGAATTTATATCGAAAAAGCACTCTAATTTTCAATCGAAAATTCTCACATCAAAATATCTGCTTTTTTAAAAAAGTCTGTGTGTTTTTTGTTCGATGAAATCTCTACATTCTGATGTTAAAAAAAAAGTTAAACATTACTATGGAAAATGTTCTCAGAAAATGTAAATAATGAAAAAAACTCGAATCCAAAAATTTTTTTTAATCATTATATGTATAACTTTGAGCTATTTATTAAAATTTACACTTTAAATTACTCGAAAAACGTGAGATGTCATGTTACATTGATAAACAAAAAAATTACAAATCCATGAAACATCAAGATTGCAAAAAACATGCGAAAATAGTTGTTCTTATTATTAAAAATAGGATTTAAAGGGGATTTCATCTAAAAAATGTCACTGCTGCAAATTTTTTCAGTAATAAAGTTGATTTGTTAAATTGTCATTACATTTATGTCGTAGAAAATCTCATAATATATAAATATACATGTAAATCGTACTATTAAATTTAAATACTTTATACTGATTACGTTATTCATTATATTTTTAAATACAATACTCTAGTTATTTATAAATACCTTATATTGGCATTCTAATCACTTCTTCATTACTTTTTGTCTCTTTGATGGCATTACTTCATTGTTAGATTCGACAAACCTTCCCGATTCTAGTGGATCTTCAAAATCTTTAAGACCATCACCGTCTTCGTCTTCAAGATTATTTCCGGTCTGCATTGGTTCTTCATCCACAATTTCATCTGAGTCATCAACTTCCTCGTAGGTTTCTTCTTCCACATTGGAGCATGTTTCAGAACCATGACAATTTGAGCATAAATTTGTGCATTTTAAACCATGTTTTCGGCAGCCACATTTCCGGCGGTTCAAAAAAAGAAGGACATAATATTTGTTCCTTGACTGATTTTCCTTGCCCTCTTGCCCTTAATGTTATCGTGAAAAAATGGGATTTCCCGTAAATTTCTTACTCTCTTACCTAACTATTTTTATCCTGGACTCGGAATTTTAATCCTGGGCTCAGTTGTCATTTGGCCTTGGGGTATACCGGGGCTCAATCGTAGGGTGGGATTAGCGTTACCGTTGGAATTTTCCATATATGGAATTTTCTGAACGCGGGGCTTTGTCGTATGCCCGGCTGTTTTGACCGCGGGACGCACCTCGGCTGCAGCTACCTTTTGAAGGGCTAAAATTTTCCGGTCACTCAGGTATATAAGTAATCTTAAAATAGCAATTAATAGGTATATACGCATATAATTTAAAGAAGATTCTAAAACTTTCCCAAAATATTGTAGATGGTTAATTGGTTAATATTAATTGGTTGTTAATTATAGTAGTATATTTCGATTAGCAATTTTTTTGTTTATCAATGTAACATGACATCTCACGTTTTTCGAGTAATTAAAGTGTAAATTTTAATAAATAGATCAATGTTATACATAATTATTAAAAAAAAATTTGGATTCGAGTTTTTTTCATTATTTCCATTTTCTGAGAACATTTTCCATAGTAATGTATAATTTTTTTTTACCATCAGAAAGTAGAGATTTCAACGAACAAAAAACACACAGACTTTTTTATAAAAGCAGATATTTTGATGTGAGAATTTTCGATTGAAAATTAGAGTGCTTTTTCGATATAAAGTCAAAATAAGGTGAAATACTGAATATTTAAAATCAAAAAAATTACTGTATATTTGGGACATAAAAAGGGAAGTTTTCACCAAATTTCGTGAAAAAATAAAAAAAAATTGCAAAAGCTAAAAATAAAAAACCAAAAACTTGGTTATTTGAATTTTTCACAACAATTTCGAGGTTATGTGAAAAAAGTGTTGATACAAAAGTTGTAGACCTTTCTATTACCTACAACTCTGCCATTTAACTTTTTTCATAGGGCTTGCAGTTTTGCCAGAAATCGAGCTAAACCGTTTTTTACCCATAAATACTCACCCCAGCCCCCTTCCCGACCTCATATCGCCCGTAATTTATTTTTCCTTTCATTTTTGTTGTATTCTCTACCTTTTCCGATGGGTTTCATCCTACTATAATTTTTTTTCACTTTTTACCGTTTTCAAAATTATCGACCCTGGTCTAATATATGTGGAATGAAAGCAAAAAATTCTGGACTTGCTAAATTAAAATCGGTTAACAAATAGAAATCTTTCTTCAGAAAAACGTGCGTATTAGGTAGTAAATATTCAAAACTCGCAAAAGATGGTAAAAATGTTTGAGGCTATTTTTAATAAAAAAAAATTATTAGAAACCCGCATTTTAAAATTCAGCATTTAACGGCATTGAAAACAGTTATAAAAAACGGATAAAAATAATAAAGACCCTTATGGTGGTAGTCTGGTTCTCAGTTTTGATTAAATCGATTTTTCAAAAATCTCAATTTCGTATACAATATAAATTTAAAAATAGTGTACTTGAAGAACAGGAAAGCATAATGTAGCATAGTCGAGCAGGCATTGCAGACTATCTTCTTTTTTTAAGATTTCATGTAATTTTCGAATGAAAAACTTGAAACGCGTTTTTCTCCAAACAACGTTTTTCGATCTTGGTTGACACGATTTAACAAAAACCACTCAACCGATTTCGCTCAAATTTTGAGGATGTACTCCAAACACTCTTGTAGTTTTCGCATGAAATATGATTATAGAAATTGATTAACATTCGCCCCTTTTTAACACAATTAACTTAAAAAAGAAGTGCAAAAAACAGGTCGCAATTTGAGAAGCCGGCCATTTTTCTCGGTCAAAATAATTTATCCTAGTTCATGCGATAACCTACGGCGATAACCTCGTACTTATGTTTTAATAATCTCGTGAAATTTATCGTTTCAAATGTTATTAAATGGATAAATCATGTCAACAAAAAAAAGGGTCGTTATAAGGCAGCCGTGTTATCGGGCTCTACAAATCCGAAAATATTTTTTTTTGTAATATGTATTCAATATATATATTATCATATTGTAATGAAGCACATTTTCGAGAGTCGAGGGTAGATCACCCATCGTACAGTTAATCGCGAAATCAAACCCATCTCAGATAGATATCGGCCGATAAGGCACTGTTCAATCTACCATCGCTTAAACATCCAGACTGAATTTAGGTAAGGCAACCGCCCCCTCCAGCGTTCTCTGCCCGAGTTAATCCAAGGTGAGAGCCATTACTTGTCTGTGACAAGCCGTTCGTTATTAGCATTTATCCGTTGTGTTTCTGTCCTACCGACGGATATATGTAATTGTCATATTTGTAATTGTGAACGTTACCGACCGTTAGATCAAAACGACCGAATTTTTTTATTACCGTCTGATTGTGAGCGTACCGCCGACAGAATTATATGTACTTGTGAACGTTACCGCCGTCATATTTTATACCGACCGAACTATTTGTCATATGTTATGTAATTGTCCATTACCGACCGCTAATAGTAAATGTTTTGCTATTCCGTCCCTATATGTTAGCTCGTATTTCGAACCTTTAACCTTGGCAACACCCGTCTCTCTCAGAACCGCGACGAGTTAATTTTTCCTGTCGTTGTAGGGAAAAATTAATGTATATAAAGTTGGCGGACCACCCTCCCCAGGCCGGCAAAACAAAATAGTGGAGGTTTTATGTCTTTTTTGTAGCGAGAAAACGAATTTTGTAGCTTTTGAATAGCCGGAGCTACAAAAGGTGGACTTAATAGTAAGTGAGCGGCCACCGCTATAACTCATACACGGAAAATTTTTGGCCAAGTTTGGCCAAAACTGACAAGATGTTCAATCATCACTCGCGGTTCAATTTCATGATATAGTAGCGATCTTAAAAATCATTTGGCATTGAAAACCTGTTAATTGGCCGAAAAAGCGGGCAAAAATGGCCAGAAATGGCCAAAAATTCGAAAATTACTTATTTCAGCCAAAACATGGGAAATCCTGTATATACGTCGACAGGTCGAACATGTGGTACACAAAGAGCTGAGAAAAGCTAGCAGGGGGTCAATAAAAAGTACCCAAAAATGACCAAAAATTCTAAAATGACTTATTTCGGCTAAAACGTGCTAAATCCTCTATATACCTGAATTGTTCGATAATACGGGCCATGTAATTACTGCAACAATGTGGAGGATTTAGGAGACTCTGTCAGACACTAAAAGTCACTTTGCACAGCGGGCCTGTGGAGCTACAAATTCTAAGAGGACTTATTTCGGATAAAACATGATAACTTCTGTATATACTTCGACACTTCTAAAATGTGGGACCCGGATTTTCAGACACACTGTCGAAGGATCCAATGGATCCTTCTAGCCACTGGAATTTACCTGAAACTGCGGGCCTGTGGAGCTACAAATTCTATAACTACTAATTTCGGCCAAAACGTGATAAATCCTGTATATACTTCGACAGTTCTAAAAAGTTTCAGGTGAATTTCAGTAGCTAGAAGGATCCATTGAATCATTTGACAGTGTGTCTGAAAATTCCGGCACCCACATTTTCGAACTGTTGAAGAATATACAACATTTAGCAGGTTTTATCCGAAATAAGTCATTTTAAAATTTGTAGCTCCACAGGCCTGCTGTACAAAGTGACTCTCAGTGTCTGAAAGAGTCTCCTAAATCCTTCACATTGTTGCTGGAATTCCCAGGGCCCGCATTATCGAACATTTCAGGTATATACACGATTTTGCACGTTTTGGCCGAAATAAGCCATTTTAGAATTTTTGGCGTTTTCTGGGTATTTTTTATTGACCCCGTGCTAGCGGTTCTGAGCTCTCTGTGTACCACATGTTCGATCTGTCGACGTATATACAGGATTTCCCATGTTTTGGCTGAAATAAGTAATTTTCGGATTTTTCGGTTTTTACTGGCCATTTTTGCCCGCTTTTTCGGCCATTTAACAGAAGGTTTTCAGTGCCAAATGATTTTTAAGATCACTATTATATCATGAAATTGAACCGCGAGTGATGATTGAACATCTTGTCATTTTTGGCCAAAATTGGCCAAATGTGGCCAAATTTTTTTTGACCTCGTGACCTTCAAGTACTTATAAAGACACAAATTCCTGCGCAAACCAGAGCATCCTATTACATTCCTTGTATGAGTTATAGCGGTGGCCGCTAACTTAAGTTTAAGATAGCCCATCTTTTGTAGCTCCGGCTATTCAAAAGCTACAAAATTCGTTTTCTCGCTACAAAAAAGACACAAAATCTCCACTATTTTGTTTGCCGGCCCGTGGAGGGTGGTTCGCCAACTTTATATACATGAAAAATTAATTCACCACAATCTTCCGCTCGCTCTCTCGCTCTCACTCTCTCCTAATGTAAACGACCGTTTTACCGAATATTAGACACTGCACGTTTTCCTATCGGCTCCGTATCTAGCTATTTCTCTTTCATTGTGAAATTGTTAGGATAATTTTCCGTTTTCCCATTTTCAATACTTAGAGGGTTTTTTCATATTTCAGATCTTAATTTTATTGTGCGCAAAAGTATTGTAATTTTCCGTTTCCGCATTTTTCGCTTCGCGCATGGTTTTCAACCTTTCCGATTTCATTTAGAATAAAATTTTATTTCACTCCAACTGTGATAATTATACATTCTCGCATTTGTCTGTTTCCTTTCCGAAATACATAAATACTTGTAAATAAGATTTTGCCCGATCTCCGCTCGACGACCTAGCGCCAGCAGGTATTAGTCGTACGAATTGTTTTTCACTGCCGTTTGGGAATAAAACACAGACCATTAATATAACTAGACCCGGTGTTCCCATTAGAAACTGATATTTGTTTACATGCCAACATAGCCGATAGGCGCGGTGTAAAGGGGGAAGAAAATATGGCCGCCTTTGACGAATTTTGACAGCGTACAAAGTAGCTATCCATAGGCGTATCAATAATAAGGGACAAAAAGGAAACAAAATTAAGAAAATAATTTATTTATTATTTAGATCAACGGGCAATGAAACCCTTTACATGCTAGGTAACAAAGGTGCGAAATAAGTGACAAATGATAAATAAGGACATAGATTATTAAAATCATCATGACAGTAATAATGCATACAATAAGTATAGTCCAAGACCCATCTGTCAGAAATTTGCTTTAGATTGGCATAAGAGGTAACCGCAATGTTTTTACATGAATACCTCGGGAATAACGTCTAGAATAAGGATTGACTTATCCCCCAAAGCGCATCGGTCGGGAACATTGTAAAAATGCAACAATTTAAAAAGAAATTAAAAAACGCGTTTTTTCCCGAATTTTTTTGCTTCTAACTTTTTAATTATTGAATTTAGAAGAAAGTTGAAAAGAGGAAAAAGTTGCAGAATCTATTTTTACATAAAATGGAATAGGTTATAAATTCAAAAATTTATTAGCGGTTTTGCCAAATAGTAATAAACAACAAAAAATCGGCCCAAAACAGTGTTTTTTTAACTTATTATTTTAGGCACTTTAAAATGTAGTTAGGACTTCCATATCACAGGTACAAAATCCTCAAGTTATAATAAAAGAATCGAGTAAATTTCGTTTCGATCGGATTATTAGAGTTTGCACAATAATTTTGCAATCCAGAAAAATCGGAAAATATTGAAAATTTTCAAAATTGTTTAAATTTATTTCCACTATTCGATTTTAATAAAACTAGCGGTCATAATATATAAGAGGGAACAAGCTTTCATGTACTTTTGTCAGAATTAAAAAATATTTATTAGAACGGATACAGTCATTGTTTAAAGTTGGTGTCGTTTTTTTTTTGCTAATAAACAAATAGATTATCTCGGCGAATTTTTTGTTTAATGAAATTCTAAAAACATAGCAGGAAAGTACTAGGAAAAACGCTTCTTTTTATTCATAATAAGTTGCTATTTTGCTCCTTAGCTTCTGAGATATAACTCCTCAAAGTTGTTTAGTGTTTAATAAAATGGTTAATAATGGTTAATAAAATTACTATTTTTTCTCATATCTTAAGAAATAATTGTTTCTCACAGTAACCAGTATAATATTTTTGTTGAAATTTACATTGAAAAGATTGAAATTTAAATTCAAAAAATGTCTCGCTTCGAATTTTGACAAATTCATAAATTTGACATTTCTATTAAACACAGTTACAGGGTAGAAATTAATTACCTTGTAGTACTTTTAGGTTTAAAAACTTGATGCATCGGTAATGGAACAGTATCTCTCTTTAAATATCTAGCATTGTCGGTTGCACCTATTTTAGACACAAAATCATCTTTACTGAAATGTTTTGAGCAAATATAGGACGATTTTGTTATGTTAACATTTTCGCTAAGTCCTAAAACAGAAATTCAAATATTTCTTTTAATTGGATCTGCTGGAAACCTAAAATAATAACACTGATAGAACGCCACTGAGATGATACATAACCTCAAAAAATTTCATTAATAAATTTCTTTATTTACCTATGAAAAGACAATCCCGAGGCTTTCCCTGCATCGCTATAAACGTTGCATATCTTGCACCTATTAGCCATTATTAAATGTTTCCTATTTTTATCAAAATTACTCCCGGTTAGTTTTGGTTTGGTTAGGTTAGCGTGTGACAGACTAGGACGCGATGTTGCCACGTTGCCTCTCATAACGAAAGTCTATATTATTTTAGATTTACGTACAACTGACCAACCGCAGGCGAAGTAGGCTGGATGTATAAGCAAATCGTAAGCGAGAATTCTTAATTTGCATTCATGCAACAGCGCAAAAAAACGCTTAGAATGTGCTAAGATCTTGTCAATACATTATTTTGTAAACAAACGGGTCTAGTTATATTAATGGTCTGTGGAATAAAATAATTTAGGATTTTCTATTTTTGAGCGTGTGTTTCATTTCTACTTACAACCCTGGTAATCTTCTGAGTTCGTAAATTACCCAGGCATATTCCCTTACTTAAGAGAAAATCCTTAAAAATCTGGCGCCCGAGCAAAACCGTAAAGCCGACTCTTAAAATTCTTTTCCGAACTCCAGAAATCTGTCCCAGCGCCAAATCTCACAAGTAACCGCAAAAAGCGCGTTATAATATGTAAAAAAGACCAAATGTGAAAATGAATTTGTACATAAAAATAATGTAAAAAAAGCTATTGAGAACCAGACTACCCTTACGACCGATAAAAGTCGAGATAGCACATAACAGAAATCTTCATGAAGAAATTGTGTAGATTGCAGTTGTTAACGTCCATAATCTACGCTGTTATTTTAAAAGAAAATGGCTATCGCGTCGTGTATTGCTCAAAAAAGTGTTTACCTTTTAAAATTCGTATTTTCTTTTAAATGGTCTTTGTAATGAAGCATATTTTTCCCGTGGCTAGAACCCTTGCCTCCCTCTGTTACCGTTTTCTGAAAACCCGTAAATTCAAATAAATAACCATTGTCTCTCTGCCGTGACACCTGCAAATTTCGAAGACCGAGTTTAAAGAAAAGACCACTAGTTGTCTCTTTAATTGCGAGCAGCAAATTACCCCTCCCTGTTTATCTGAGAGCTCTAAATATGAACGAAAAGTATCAAATGTATCTGGTGTAGTCGCCACTACTGTGAGTAGTCCTGGAGTGCCTCTACAGTGCCAACCGTCCGTTTTTGAGCGAGTAGTCCAAGTTCGAAAGTTTTCTCTTCTCCGCCGAACCAAGTGCCGTTCGATCGTTTACTTTTCTCGCGATACGAGAGAATCTCCACCGCCCGATCCGTCGCCCATCTCTCGCGAAGTGAGTTTCCGGTGCAAGTGTCTCCGCCGACAGTTTCATCTACCAGTGTGAGTGCTCAAAATCTGCTTATATTGTCTCTTTTTGGCTTAGGCTTTTCCTTCTCTCGCATAAAGTAGTTCGTAGTAAAGCGTTCTCGGTGAAGTATTCCCAGGACGTCTTTATTACGATAATTAACCGCAATTCCACAAGGCCTAATTCTAACTACGACCCGCACGCTAGATTTCCGCTTCCGCCCTAGAGGTCGCCCTATAGGGCTAACTCCACCCTCGCTTGTTTGCTCCGCTCTCTTGCTAATACCGTTTTCCCTCCGCTTGTTTAAAACCGACTCTGCACGTTTATTTCACCCATCTCAATTAGCTAGCTTGCAGTTCTTCCCCGAGTTCCAATTTCCCCAGTTAAAATAGATATTTTACTTTCATATCCACTCTCTCCTCTCCGTTTTTAAATTGATTATTCAAATTGTATTTCATTTATTCGATTGTTTATTTTTCGTAATTCTCAACCCGTTTTTATCGTACCACCTGTTCTCCCCACGCTGGCGCTCGACCGTGGGGCGCAACGTTGCCGGTTCCTTCCCGAAAAGTCTAGTAACCGGCAAAACGTTGCCTCGGTTGCCGAACCGTCCTTAACTACTGTAAAGAATGTAAATACGATCTTCCGCTTATCCGCTGTTTAATTTAAATTCATTTAGATTTGTGAACTCTTAACTGTAATATAGAATCACCCGTATTTTCCCTGTACTGTGTGTTTTATTTTCACGGACCCCTCTGGCATTCTCCTGAGTTTAAACTCGCCCGTGGCTATGGGGAGTTAACCCTTAAAATCTGGCGCCCGAGATAAACCGACTTTAAACCGTTCCCGTTCCAGAATTCCCGAACTCTGCAACTTGCGCCAATTTAAATAAGTGACGTAACTCTACCTTACCGAACAAAGTACGTTACATCTTTCCATGCCGTTCATAAAAAATTGCTTTAGATTTTTTTTAGAAATAACACAGATACTCTAATTGTTTGTTAAAAAAAAGAGTATTTTTTTTATTTTATAATTAAAAAATGTTATGGTCATTGTTCAAAAATTAGGATTACCAATTAAGATGGATCAAATGTTCAGATTTTAAACTTCAAAACTGTGGTTTCTACAGTTTTTTTTTATTGAAAATTGGCAACTGGACAAGCGGCAAAAATTTTCCATTTTCACCATAACGAATATACAAATGCATTTTGTATTATCAGATTTTCCAGTAACCATTGCACATCTTTTGCATACATTAAAAGTTTTGAAAAATTCGTATTAAAAAAATAGTGTGAATGTGGTTTAATTAATTTTTGCAATGATAACAGTTTACAAGTATGCTTGTTTTTCAGGTTTTTGACAATAACATTTGTATTTCTCGACTGATACTTTTCCCTGCAACCTGAATCACTTTTATGATTTTAGTTTTTTTTGGTTACTAAAATATAAAACTAAATTAATGTCAAATTAGTTCCTTAATGAAAGAAATTCATTTAATATTATAGAATTAACACTTCATTCAAGGAACATAGCTTGATGTAAATTCCTAAAAAAATGCAGCAGTCGTGTTCTGTGAAGGAATTCTTGTTTTATGAATTTCTGAAATTGAAGAAATAATTTGAGGAAAATTTAGTTTTATTATGAATAATTCGTGAGAGAAATCTGAGATTTTACGCAAATTGAACTCTTATAAATTAAATAAGTTGAATAAATTACTAATTATATTAAAAACTTTAATCTCAAAATTAAATTTACATCTTTATCACGTATTTATTGCTAGCGATGGTTAAGTATAGTTTTTGAGAACAAAGCTCTTTCCTTCAACATTAAACTACAAATATGTACCTTTTCCGTTTCCATCGATGAATAGTTGGTCATTAAATATAAAGTGTAAACTTTACAATGAAAATTTGCGCAGGTACAACTGTGGCTGGTTACGGTTAGTATCATAAAAACTTAACTGTGTTTATTCAATTTTGCCTTATAAACTGAAGTTTATTGACGTCAAATCGAACCTATAAAGTCATTGTTTATTTTGCTTATTTGAGCGGAATAAAGTGGCAGCGGATTAATAGTTATTTATTCAATTTTGCAGTATAAAGTGACGTTTTATATGTTTAAAATTGTTTTCGTCGTTGTCAAGGATGCGGCACTGAAGTTGTCATCTTGTCAAATTCTCTCTTCAAAATTGGACTTACTCCGCTAAACGTCAGTTTATATATGGCAAAATTGAATAAAACGTTGTTGATACAATGCTCGTTTAACTCGCGATATTAACGCGCTTGCGGCTGCGCCGCGTGCGTTTAAACATATCGCTCGTTAAACGTTCATTTTATTCACTTGTATGATAAATAACTATTATTGGATACCTATCAGGTCAGTAATTTCTATTTGTTGTCTTGATCATGGTCTTAATGTTTTATTTAATTGACTCATGTCTGAGGTCAGCGTTATACGCTCAAACCGGTCTCCATTTTATGGAAAGCTTTAATATAAATTTCACACATGGCGAAAACTTATTTCTTCCGTATTTTATTAACTACTTCGCCTACAGACAACACAGTTGTGCGTTTTTTTTTTTCAAGACTGATCATGCGTCAGTGAAATTAATACAACTACTACTACTAAATATTAACGACCGAAGGTTGTCCAGCTTCTCTAAGTTGGCCATGGTAATTTAACCAAAGGAACTTTATAAAGCAGTTGGTTAAGACTTGGTGTTTTCCTTTGGTTATACTAAATATTACTTTTATTTCAAAACAAACATTGGATATTTCAATTTATTTTCTCTTTGAAGAAGGGTGGTTAGCTGCACTTTTTTTTAAATTCTGGTCTTGAAGCTTCTCCACAATTACAACGGGTTTCAAAATGATTGTCATCTAGTCGGCTGTGGAATTCCCATGTAAAATAAAGAAACCCGCCTTGCGAAAATAGGAGTTTCTACTAGCTATACATAACCTCAAAATAACCTACTTAACCACTTTTAACTTCTGGTTTTTCTCTGTCAAAAGGAAACGAATTCTGAGTATTTGTCTATTTTAATCTTTGTTTTGGCCCTGAAAAGGGCCGGTAATTACCAGCAGTAGGTACCGATTGCCAGTTTCACAATAAATGTTCGAAATGTCACTTGTTGTCAGAATTGGATAGGTTCAAATCAATAGAGCGCGGCACATCAAAAATTACATGCACAGAAATTCCAACGCCAACTTGATGACAACTATTTTGAAACACATTGTATTTCTTCTATCATTTGCTTTGTTTGCCTTTTCAAGGATCAGAAGTCGGCTAATAAAACCTTGTTCACTGCTGTTGTAAATGAATCATTGGAAAGGCGTGTTTCAAGATGTAGCCCGTTCGATATCTGATGAGTTAGAATTCCAAGAACCTACTAAGCCAATAAACCCCTTCTTATCGGAACTACTGTAACAATATACCGCGACAGAGGTGTGCCTTAAAAATTTCGACATTATTGTCAATGTCGAATGCACGCAAAAGCTAATATGGTAAGTGCTACGACAGCACCGTCAATGACTTTCTAACGCTGCTCATAGTCCGTCGATTGTCGGATACCGACAAAGGTAGCTACGCGTTTTCTTGGAATTTTACCTCATCACATTTTGAACAAGCAGTAGTTAAAGATTCACATAGTGTAACGATAACTAGAGTAAAAGGGTACAGGTTTCATTTTTGGATTCAACGAAACGAAACAAATAATAACTGCAGTATTATTTATTATTCCATTATCTCTCCGCTGTCTGTCTTTATGAAACTTTAACTAGGAACCATAATACGGAAGAATACATTGTAAATCGAGTCGTTGCAAAAAAGCTGTTTTTTAATAAATTCTCTTCAATGCCTCGTGAAATTTTATCTGCCTCCGTAATAAAAAAAAATTTTGCCCATCCACATTAACAATGGTTTTATTTATAGTGGTTGTTTACTGTTTTTACGAGCGATAAAATAGATATCTTCGAAACTATGTATTAGGGAAAAATGAAAATGTATTTTTTAAGACGTCACTATAGCTACCACTAAATTACTCAAGTAGCTCATAAAAACCCTCTCGTACAACAGAAGCATTGTATAAAGCAATGTTTTCATTTCACGACGAACTCACCGTGTAATCCATACTTTTTTAAATCAGGACGTGGAGAGAATCCAATCAACAAAAATTTAAAAATAGATATACCTGATTAATTTTACAAAATTCGTGTTACAAAATGTTGCACAGCGTCATGCAATCCTTGCTACTTTTCAGAAAACAATTTCAAATTTTATGGCGACCGATATTTTACTCTAAAGTTCGTTGTTCGGAGTGAATTAATTTCTCGTTATAAGTATTTATTTAATGGGGGAAACGTAAGCAGATAACAATATACTTTATGTGTTTCTCAATAATCCTCCCATTTAAAACTTTTATTCTCAACAAAGATTTATTATCAATTTTGCGGAGTGGAATATCGATGACCTGGCGCGATTTAAATTTTAAATAAGCGGTTTGATATGGAAATTAAACAATTTTTCAGGGAATTGTATATGTAATGACATATACTGAACGGCTATAATTGCCCACCCCTCTAATTTGGAAGGTAATTTACATTTCTCCTAAACGTTAAAACGCTATGGATCCATAATTAAAATATTTCGTCTTTCATGAGTTTGCTACAAAGTGAGGTTAACGCTATATATAAAGGCGAAATCTGCCGAAGTTGGTAGTTTTCATTATAATGTTAAATATGTACTTAGTATTTGGGTTGAGAAATTTAAATATTTCGCGACATTTTCGCAAAAAAATGTAATTAAGTGGAGAATTCAGAACATACACCTCCAAAAAATACTACATTCTAGAGTTTTACTTGTGGCTAAATTAACGAGACAATAAAATTGTATTTTTCTTACTACGCAATATACGATATCCCATTCACTTTCTCCCTATTAAGTGTTAATGATCATTGCTTGCAATTTATGTTGTGAAAAATTATAGAAAAGAAAAATTCACTTTTTCAACGCTTGATCTAAATAGATATTCATTTATTATTATGATTGTTATCGAGCGATCCTAAATATCCTTCGACTAGTATTCTTTCATCATATGTATGAAGATCTTGAACTTATTCTACAATAGTTATAAATTAATTTTCTTGTCCCGGTATGTATTTTTTCAAAATTCTGAGTACTCTGTACTTCAAATCTGTTCAGGTTCAAGAACCATGACGCGCTAAGGCTAACCCCTCGAAAAATACATCTGAAAAAAGAAACGGTGCGCGATGGTGCCAGTAAATGTTGAGGAAGCGCAAATATTGTGGCCTGCCCCACCTCATACGATACAAAAGCCGTAGCAGCCGTGAGTGAGACACCGAATCAGTTGCCTTGTAATAGGCAGAGTGAATATTTCTGCGCTTGTTATGTGCTTTCTTCATAGTGACTGTGTCTACTATCAGTTGCTCCTTACAGCCTTGCGATTTCTTGGAACAGTTTTTATGTTCCTCTGATAAATATATTGCTTATGTTAAATGTCTGTAGAGAGCAGTTGTTGATATACAGGTTAGTATTTTGTATGGAGATCATAGACACCTGCCGAGGTTATACATGGGTTATACATATCTTGGCTTTGTAAGCATTCCCATTTTTGCAACAGATTATATTGGATACATTATATAATAATGATAATTTTTATTTGTTTCTTATTCTTAGTTCCAAAGAACTAGATTCCTTATTTTCTCTATCTTTATTGAGAAAACAATTCAGTCCCTCTTAACTCCACCATTTGAGTCCACCATTTAAGTCCACCATTTAAAATAGCTCTTGATAGTCCAAAGCATATGTCTGGACCCCCTCCGGTTTAGATGGTTTTCTCAGCTCGATAGATATTCTCTCATATTTTCTTTCTGTTTTCTCATTTTCCCGCTTCTGTTTTGTCTATGTAATGAGATAAGGTTACAGAAATATCTGCTGTTATCTCTGCAGTTTGTAATTATGGGTCTGTCGCAATGGTACAGCATCAGCTGATTCCAGTACCCTCATTTGGAATAATTTATAGTGGTGTTTCAGAGCAGACTAACAGCAGATAACTAAATGCTACCTGTTAATGTACAATTTTGGGCAGCTGATCAGATCATCCAAGTTTACAGAGTCAAAGGGCCCTATCCAAGCTGTCATGATATGCTCTAGACTCTCTCCTAGTTTTCCAAATTTTCGACATTTATTCAAAACATCCGTGTGCTAGCAATATTTCCCATAACTCTTACGGGAAAAAATTGTTAATCAGCAAGACGTCTATGAGACGACGGGCGGTCAACTTTGTCCCTATGCAACAGTTTAGGGTATTTTTCACGCATGGGATGTGCAATTCGATTTAGGCTATCCTGATGAGTTAGCGCATTTCATTCGTAGTAATGCAGATTTAGTATTAAAGGGATGTATCCTCGATCTAGACGATTTATAATTTGCATCAATTGATCACTATATTCCATGAAACGTACCCACATATTTTTTTGTATCAGTTACAGGCAGCTACTGTAAAATTCTGTATTGCCATCTAAGGTAGATCGACATTCATGTCATATATAGCATTAATCTGAGTTGAATTCTGGCTATATTTGTCCAGCCTGGTCATCATTCTACTCGAGTATGCATGGAGGAAGATGTTGTCAACAATACTATCTTCCGGTAATAGTGCCATCATTGCTTTCAACACCAAGTTTTTGAAGAAATGCTTTTGATCCTTTTCGAATTAGGCGTTGTGCTTCTTTATTTTTATGAACTATTTACGGTGTGCTAATCTTACATCTTTTCTTTTTACTTTGTGCCTCATTGAACATAAAGTTTTAATAGTTTTCCTCCATTTGTAGGAGCTGGCGTATGTCGTGCATGTCAATTCGCCATAGCTTTGGATTTCCTAGAAACTTTCTTTGGATTGTTGCCATACTTGCCATTTGGGTATTCGGTAACTCTGCTTCTCAGTTAAGATGTTCCTTTGGCCGCTTTTTCAACGCTGGTGTTTTCGGGTAATGCGCTTGGTTTTTACATATTGATTGGTACGGTTTTCGCCTGTGTAACTCAGTGTTTTGGAAAAAAATTGTTAAGAAATTAGTATATTAAAGTATGAGTGGATATTGAGCACTTTGAAACACGCGCAAGTTTTCATCGAAATAGAGCAAGTGTTTGAAAGAGCAGTTATCCACGAATACATTACGAGATTTTTTTATTGGTACCTACCTTTGAAATCATAAATAGTGTAAAAATACCCAAATACCCAATATAATTAATTCGAACGACACTCGGGACTCTTCGTGCCGGTCCGTCGCCCGTCGTGCCACCAATCAGGTCGTCCCGCTACGGCCAAAAACGCTCTGTTATTGGTTGATTTAGTCGTTGTTGATGCGTTTCCATGGCAACTTTAAAACACACGCGTGCGAAAAAGCCCGATTTATGGATTCCGGATTCCTCGCTGCGGCTCGATCCGACAGTTGCTGCCTGCCCCGACACATTCAGAGCAACAATGGTCGCTTGTTGCCTCGCCGCTTCCACTATATATTGCTGGAGTCCTCCCACGACCGCCTTCACGATGGTCTCCACAGATTCGCGCGTACTCCGCCTCGAGCCCGTTCGTCTTGTGTTCGAGAATTACCACCCATTCGTCGCGGACCAGTCTATGTGCGACGTGGGCTTTCATCCCTTCCGGTGTCTCCATGTTCTCATCTGAGGTGAGGTGAGACACGACGCGTCCTCACTTTTTTCTATGTCCATGTCACGTAATTAAACAATACAGCTCACCATTTTTTCGCCGCTCGAAGTTATTGTTTCTCGCCGTTTGAGGTTAGGTTAGGTGTCAGCTGTCCGAAAGTCTAGACGCTCTCCGATGTTGCCACGTTGACCTCTTTGGTAGCACATGTAAACGCTTTGGCGATCGGCTCGGTTCGCGGGCGCGATGGAAGACGTACACTTTACGTGCATTCTGGCAACACGGCTTTGTCCTCGGATTACTTATCACGCGTGACGCGGTTTTTCGACCAACATCCCATCCCAATGTATACAACGTGAGCAAAGAAGTTTCACTTCAAGAGATTCGCTCATCAATATGATTCGCTTTCATAAAAATTATATTTAATATATATTACTAGCATGACCTCGATTGCAAACACATTCTTGACTACTACCACTCTTTTTACATTACCAATTTTTTATTTGTTATTATTTCCTCCAGTCTATGTATCTCCAACATCTTGTTAATTTTTGAAAAGTTTAAATAGTTTTACAATTAGCTTAAATCACAAACGATTTCACATATTTATATTTCCAGGATCAAGTACAATTCAAAATACAGAACGGGTAGTTTGTTCCTGAAAACCAAAATTTAAATACACCAAAAATTATTTTCTGTCTTTGAAAGTAGAACGCCTCCAGTAAATTTATTTGTCTATTGAGGTACATATTAAGATGGTTTATAAAGTTATTCTAGAAGTTCTAGTTGCAGTTGTTCCTATTATTTTTCCTAAATTACCTTTGATATGATTTTATAAACATGGAAACATAATTTCATAATGCAACAAATCTATTAAATAACATTTAGGTACGGTTACTGAAGCAACCTAGTGCGAGAGGGGATAGAAATTTGGAATAGAATTAATCCACAGGATAGTAAGGATCCATTGTATAGTTTTAAAAGTTGCAGTTCTAATCGTCCGATTTTGTTAACGTAGAACCTTTCCCATTTTTCAAATTTCCACAACACAAATACGCTGCGATGAAATTTAACTATTTTGAGATTCAGAAACATTTCTACTAATTGATGAGTCCCGGCTCGTTATGAGTACTTAACCGAATAACATCCGAAATCTCCCGTGTATATAAATATTCGGGCAAATAAAAGGACAACACGATTAAACTTAAGAAATAGAGTGCCGTTTAAAATGCCTCAGTCCGACTTTGAAGCAGCGACAGGGCCGCCGGAATGAATTAATATGACGCATAGAAAGCGCTTTATTCGAGAATAATGAGAGTGCACGTGCTTAATCTAATATGCAGGTCGCTTTTCATCGGCACTGTAACTTCCAGTAGGTTGCTGTGAGGAGTTTAAAAGTGGAATCTGAAAGTTGAGACAACGTTAAACAAGAAGGTTTTGTACATTTTGCACATTTAATGAACCAATTTCCATGTCAATGTACAAACAATGATACGGTAAATTTAAATGAAATTCAAAATACAACCTGTCCTTCACATATTCCAAAACGGTCAAATCATCAAAGCTTAGAAAGAATCACTCGGTATCACCCACGCATATAAAACTTTTCTCCTTTAATCCATGCCGACTCTATCCCGAAATAAAGTTTGATTTGCCTGCTTCCAGGGACATCGTATTATACGAAAGGTGGTCGCTACGCTTACTCTTTTGATTTACAGCTAATAATTCCTTTGCAAAACCTTGCGTGTTCCGAATTATGCTTTACGTGAACAAGGGAAAAAAGCTCCCTTCTGCAGGAACGTCTACGCAATTTATTAAGTTACCAGGGTATGGTTTTAATATGTGTCGGAGGAGGCATATACGTTGTCGTCACATTTTTCTTATTTTTTTTTTCAGACAGACACTCATTCGCAATCACTCAACTTACGAAGCATGACTTAAAAGAATGATCAAAACGTTGCGCATATATTTCACATCCAGTTTTGAAATGTGGAAGACTTAGGACCCATCACCGGTGAGAGTGTAATTCATTTTTTAGAGCCGTTCAGATGTAACTGAAATTATAAGGATGTCAATATTAGCTATCTAGGATTAGCTATTAGCTTTCCTTCCTTATTTCGAATGTCTAAGTGAAGATAAAAGACGCGGCAAGTCACAGCACCAAGACGGTCTAATACCGCGTATAGGTTTTCAAGTTGAGCGGTTCATGGGTCGTTCACAATAATGTCGCAAGTGTGGACGGCGTTCTGAGCGTAATATACGCCCTTCGATTTGAACCATTTGAAGTCGTTTTTTATTCGGCGAGCACCACGAAGGGATTCTCACTCTCAATTTGGACGGCAGAGAGTTACCCTCGCTAGTGTGTACGTGTAACATAGTTAATATATTGTGACGTTTTTACCTACGCGAGAATTACTACACGACACGAGTTGTCAATTTATTTTCACCACTTAACCGCTAATTTATTTGTACACTTACACTTACACTTATCTGCTAATACTTAATCTAATTTATCTTATCTCACTTACTATTACTCAACTAATTAATTTATATTACACACTGTTTACTTATCTTATGGCCGACATCCGTCGACCAATCTCCTGGCGACTGTTTACTACTACCGGCGACTGACTGCGTCTCGTTCTCGGTCTGCTATTAATTTATCCGTATGGGAAATCCAGAAAAATTGAGGCGTTTCCGGTCCTTTCGAGAACCTTCTTTATAGTACTCGAATACTCTACGTCTTTCCAAGAATTCCACCAGTTCCCCGAATTTATCTCGTTGGAAAGTTCTTTGAAGAGACTCATTCCTACGGGCGCTAATATTTATGGCCGGCTATTTACAATATTAAATCTAGTTAATATTGAGTTTCCTGTTCAGATAACTTGTTCAAAATAGCAACGACACAAACCGAGCGCCGTGTGCTAGCGATCAATATGAGTTCTCATAATGGGCACGGAAGCTCGAGCCTTAATTTATTTCATGAACGGATCAGGAGCGGCTCATAAGGCGCTCAACTACCAAGTCTTGCGCTGCTCGATATATTTTCATTTTTTATTTTATACTATAATATTGTAACGTTTTCCGGGTTCAAAATAACTACACTCCACTAATTAAATGTTTAACCAACTTATTTAGCACTGATAACTATCACTTATTCCTTAATTTATATTTCACAGCTGTTCATTTATGTTCTACGCACGGCCGCTCAGGTTAAAGGTGTTCGTCGCGTTCACTGTTTTATGACTGCTGCCCTGGGGGTCGGCAGTCTCCTTTTACATCTGCCGCCTCATGTCGATACGAATCTTCTGGTCGTTTTTTGAAAAGTATCGAATTCCAGAACAGTCTCGAATTCTAAGGACTTGTGTTTATTTTGTGGGGAGACTTTCCCTTACAATATTATTTATATGATCAACGACCTGCGATAGCGACTTGGTACCGATAGGCCAATCAATTAGGGGTTTCGCCATGACATCAAATCCTCGAGCAGGAGACCCGGATTTTTAGGTAATATAGGCCAACAGAAACAAAACGTATAGGAAGACCCCACGAGACTATGAACATTAGGCATTGTCATTAACAATTAAACGTCAAAAAATGCACTTTTTTACTCTTTTTGTTCTCAATTAAAAACTAAGTCAGTTTTGGGTAAAATGGGCTCACCATCCTGTAGGGAATTAAAAGACCTTTAAAATGATCCTAAACCGACCTCGATATCTTCATTTGTTGCTGAGAAAAATGGTATAGAATATCATAATCGAAAAATTTTTGTTTAACAATTGTTATTGAGAAATGGAACCTGCGACTTTGTTATTTTGCAAAAAGTCGGGGATTATAGTGCTTAATATGAGGTAAAAATTTCCGATCGGTACATCAAATTGTTTATTGCAAAATTCAATTTGTTTATATTTTTGTAATTTTTTGCAATAACCGTCTACGCATAAATAAAAAAAATCGCGATTCTAAGATCATGGTGCCCTAGAGAAACATTTTATCTATCAATATCAATTATTAAATATGATAAAAAGCAATTTTAAGATTGGTTAAAAAATTAAAGAAGAAAAACCTTTTTTTTTATTTTGGCACCTTATGTGATAAGCAATATCTATGGAAATTGGTGACAAATTTTGATGTTTCTTCTTTTGATTTGGGGTACCGTTCTGAGCACCCCATTGACCCCGCACGGTCTTCCGTGCGGTTGAGTTTTATTTAGTGTTCATCGGTAGGGTTCATTGTTTTAAAGGTGTGGGACCTTAAGAAAGAATAGAGTTTGATTCGCGAGGGCTAAGTGAAGAGTTTGGAGTTATTACGAGGGAGTCGTAAGTTTCGGAGGGGTTTAGATTTGGTAAGCGAGTATGAACTGAATATCTGAGTCAGATATATTAATTTTTTTTGTTTCTCGTTTGACTAAACTATTTTTTTAATATAATCTTTTTACCTCGTTCAGTTATTTAATCTTAAAGCGATTAAGGCGGCCATTTGTGAAGCCCCGCTCCCACGCTCACTTAGGAAGCCAATTAGTTTTGAAATCAATCGATTAAATCAATCAAAATTCCACCCATAAGTAATAATCGAGACCTATACTTTGAATCAGTGAATCGATCCTTTAACCGAAAGGTCCGATTATTACAGTAGGTATTGTACTTAACTCCGATAAATTAAAAATATTGAAGCCCTTGTGAGGTTTCAATAATGTATCTAATATATATAGCTGAAAGGATGATTCTGTGTCTGTGTGTCACAAACTTCCAAATGTGATAAGTTCTAGAATAGCTACAGCTAAAAACTGCAAATTTCACAGTAAATTTTTTAATGAAATTCAGTTTCTTAATGGCATATATCAGAAAGGCTTACATCTATGCCACAAAATTAGCGACCGATTTTTCATGAACGTGTACCTAAATAATGACTGGAGATTGTTTTTGAAAACGCAGACAACGATAATTTGTTCCAGATAACAGATTCGAGTAACGAATCGGTTAATATTATTCTTTACTTACTCATAACGTTTCCTGTTGTTTCTATAACTATTTAAAAACTGCAAATTTCCATTACAGCGGGATGAAATTTATACAACGGTGCCCGAATAGCTAGAAATCTTTAGCTATGCGTGTTTATAGCTCGAAACCCCAAATGGCAATGAAAAAGTGTAGAAACCAATAATTCACTTAGCAGGGCATGGAGGGGGAGGTTGTGAAAATTGGGGTGAAATTTATGCGATAGTTACTAAATTAGCTAGAAATTAGAAATTTGATATAGTTTTAGATACGGCTCTCAGGTTGTTTATAAAGATACTGTAAACGAGGGTTTCTCCTCTGAATGAGATCATATATTTGGTCGCGAAAATCAGACCGACCATCTATAAGCGGTTCCCGATCCCACGAGATGTTTCCGTAAGCGGGAGATAAAAAGACTAGCTAGTGATAGCGAATGATCTTGGAATACTACAAGCAACCTTTGAGCGCGACATGACGTTCGAAGATACATAACAATAAAATAAATTAAGTGTTGGGCAATAGTAACTAGTTTTAAACGAATTGGTTAAGAACAGTGTAGTGTACCTAATTATTAGAACGCCCAAAAACGTTTAAACACTATAATTTCTGATTTTTCATTCCGAGGAGTTAAAAATATGAGTGAAATTCAATTTTGTGATCTTTATTCCGAGATGATTGTTTGAACAGTTAGAAATTTTACACTTGATGCACCTAAAGCTTAGGCTCTTTATTGGCCCCAAGTAATTTAAGAATGCCGTAAAGCGCTTAACGAGGGGTGAAAAAGATAATGAAATTTAGGTGATTGTAGATGAATAGCTGCAAACTGGAAACTTGACAGAGTTGATGAATGGACTCCAGTTGGTTTGCGAACTTCCCTTAAAGGTGTGAATTTAAATTTGTGTAGTTATATCTAAGACTCACGAGTGGCTCGGAAAAATTACCAAAAACCCAGAATGTCACTTACTGAGGAAGTGGAAAATTGGGTTAGGTTTATTATGTAAAGGTTGATAAATAACAAGAAATTGGACACCCTTAATGGTGCTCCCAGATGGTACACAAAAATGTGACATCTCAAGTTTCTGAGGGGATGAAAAAAGCGTGTGGTTAGGTTGATCCCGAGCGAAGGGGACAACGTTCTATGCATATTCGTGTTGTAGCATTTTCTGAGAAGTACTTTTGAGGGGCATTTTTATGTTTGTCCGGAAATGTTCAGGCACTTTCCGATTACCAATAGACCTTTATTACGCTAAATCCGGAAAATCCACAAACACAGAATTTCTTTTTGTGAGGGGTGAAAAATAGGATTTACCTTATTTTGTCGGTTTTATTCTTAAGTACTTCTCGAGATAGCCTCAGCTAACATTATACTTTTTAGCTCTTTTCTACGTTTGCACTGATCAAGGTTTCATGGCATCTGAAATAAGATAATCCCTGTTCAATATCCCCGACATTAATGTCTTCTCCGCAGGGTCAGTACAATGCCATACTCCCCAAAAATTAATTGCAAGTGATATCTTCCAAATACATAGGAGACACCATCGTGAACCGTATTTATGTAACCGGAACCTATCCAGTTATGCATATATGTACATATATACGTTTGCAAATGATATCTACCGCATTGTAATTTAAATTGACTTGAATGCGTCGAGCGTAATCAAACTCAATACATAATCCGCATTAGAGTTTGAACGGATTGTTTCCTATTGCATATTCAAACGGCGATTCAGTGATGTATTACAACTTACGGAGGGACGGTGCTGCACGGAAACAATGCACATGTCACTGAATTGCGGAAAACGAAATTTCGCATATTGGTGGTAAATATGGAACAGTTGCTAACCTTACATAATAGCAATATGCAATTTTTCAAATCAAAACAGAAGTTTTCTCCACTGCTCTTTTCAGTCAGAAAATTATATCATCACAGTGCATTTTATTTAATCAAGTATTGTTTCTGATATTATATTTTGCTAATCATATTTTTGTGCGACATCATAGTTATAATATTGTCGCGATGCGGCCCCAATTAGTGAAAATAGGTCGCCGTCTAAGCTTATTCAGCACCGAGGCGACCTTAAACCGAAGGACGATACGACTCTCGGACAGGTACGACATCACGTTCGTAAACATCCCGCTTGTATTTATACAGCTCGATCATAACGATCAGGGGAGTCAGTCTGTCACCTAGAATCACGTCACGCTGCCCGTCTGAGAGCCCGTCCTTTTTGACATGCCGCTAATTGGAGGAGCCTAGCACCTGCTGCCCTTCGTCACTCTAAAGTAAGCAACCAACTCCCTTTTGACCTTTTTTCTCATTTCTTATCATTGGCTCATTTGCCTTAATTTTGTATGATGTTCTCTCCCCTATATTTTTTGATGCTCAAATGTGACAATATTCTTAGTATGTTTTTTGAACATTTAATGCATTTATTGCAAATTTGGGTAAAACGATAAACTATAAATTTAAACAGATGGAAATGTGTTCTCGAAATTAATTCAAAGTGATGGTGTATATGAAACAAATGTAAGAGAATCTGAAAATGAAATTTGTGGCTCAGCCGGGATACGAACCCGGATCTCCCAATATCGCGTCAGGTGTTCTGCCAATTGAACTACCGAGACACATATCAATTTCATTTTCGATGTTCGTGTTAAACGTTTTTGACAGGATGATACGGAGGACGTATTGGTTGTACGCAACACACCGTATCCCTCTCATGTTAATAATGTGGTGTCTTACGTGTTCTCTGATATACAAATGAAACAGATGGAAATGTGTTCTCGAAATTAATTCAAAGTGATGGTGTATATGAAACAAATGTAAGAGAATCTGAAAATGAAATTTGTGGCTCAGCCGGGATACGAACCCGGATCTCCCAATATCGCGTCAGGTGTTCTGCCAATTGAACTACCGAGACACATATCAATTTCATTTTCGATGTTCGTGTTAAACGTTTTTGACAGGATGATACGGAGGACGTATTGGTTGTACGCAACACACCGTATCCCTCTCATGTTAATAATGTGGTGTCTTACGTATCATCCTGTCAAAAACGTTTAACACGAACATCGAAAATGAAATTGATATGTGTCTCGGTAGTTCAATTGGCAGAACACCTGACGCGATATTGGGAGATCCGGGTTCGTATCCCGGCTGAGCCACAAATTTCATTTTCAGATTCTCTTACATTTGTTTCATATAAATTTAAACATTTTACCAGAGTTTACGGAAAGCGGTAACAGTTTCTTCGCTGCCCTATATATAATGTGAATAAGCGTAAATAATACAAGTCAAGTAAAATAACTTACGGTGCACGTCATCAATGAAGAGACAGAACACTGTTGACCAAGTTTTCAAATAATAACAAAATCTAATATCAATAATTTTAACCATATTTTTCGCATGAAAATGAATGCACATGCATTCCGAAATTAATTCACAGGCGACTCAAAATTATTCTGTAGTTCTTAAAAAAACAGTTGGTAAATTAAATACGTATATCGACTTTACTTAACAAAAACTGTAACGTTAAAATCGACGAAAGTAAATTGAACAAGATCAGCTGTTCAGTAAATGCGACCGATCTTACGACGATAAGGCAACACTGCTCATGATTGCGAATATAATAATTGCGGGCGATTTAGAATCTTCATATAATTGATACAATATTAATAATATTAGTATAAAATATAATTTTGTACCCATCACTAGCTATGGTTGGTACGTCTAATACAAAAATAATAGGATTTATAAAACGTTTTTTCGAAAAACTATAGTAGGTACAAGTTTATGTACGCTATTCAATTGTATTGTCTTGATGCCTTAACTTTATTGGTCGACCAACCAATCATAAATCGCTTACCGAAAAACGGCTGTTCCTATTCCTACTGTTTTTTCTTTTCAAAATCGAGTCCAGTAGATATTTAGTCACTACAACGTATAGTGCAGATAAATTTATTGTCTGTTATAATACCAAAACAAACAATAATACAATGACGAAAAATTTAATTCCATACTTATAATGATACAAAAGCAAAGTCACAGTTAATTCTTTGAATGAGCTAGATCTGAAAAAATTATAAAATAAAAGTTATTGACCGGGAATATGTCTTTTATAGAATTTGTAATAAAATGAATTTTTAAATGAATAATTCTTCTCGATAATTTTGCGTCATTAGTATCGGGTGTTTTTTTAAATTTCACCTCATAGTAGGCTGTGGATAGTGTTTGTGAATGCGCCTTACTAAAAAATGTAAAAATTGACATAACCTCACTTTTTTAATAAAAATTGAAACTGCTCCAATCAGTTATTAGTGTCTTGAAAAAGACAGCTCACTCATCTACGCCTAATTAATAGAGCCAAGCTGTCTTTTTCAAGGCACTATTAACAGATTGGAGCAGTTTCAATTTTTATTAAAAAAGTGAGGTTATGTCAATTTTGACATTTTTTAGTAAGGCGCATTCACAAACACTATCCACAGCCTACTATGAGGTGAAATTTAAAAAAAACACCCGATATGAAACTACTATCATACCGATTATTCTTAATTCATGTAAGCGTATATATCTAGTATTCCATTGTTAGCGCCGTTGTCCTAGCAACCACCCTGAGAAAGAGGAACGCACGCACGATGTGTCAGAGTGTGGTTCGCTTGACAGCGTCGAAAGCGAAGATAGTAAATGAACAGTACGAATAAACGGTTATGAAGTGAAGTCAGCCATCAATCCACCCCGAAGGAACCCTACAGATTTCAGAAGCGGGATTCTTATCCGGGTTAATAAGAAGTGAAAATTATTAACCGAAGTTAAAACGCCGAAAGTGAGAGGTATCAAGTTAAGTGTCGAAAGTCACGGGAAACGTCGAGAGTCACGGCTGTGTGCAAATAAGTGACTTGAACGGACTGCTGTGTGCAAATAAGTGGCTTGAACGGACTGCTGTGTGCAAATAAGTGGCTTGAACGGACGGCTGTGGAAAGACAAGTGACGGGTTTCGTGTGTGGTGACAACGAACCGAGCGGTGAAATGGAGGCAGAAAAGAACGATCCAAACACCTTTAAGTTAGCGGTACTGAAGGGGTTCGCAAGAATAGCCGGGGTGAGTGTGTCTGGAACGAAGGCGGAAATAATTGCGCTGCTGGACCAAGCTGACTCGACGAGAGGATGGATGAGGACGACTAGGGAAGAAGGCGAAAGCGACGACGCATCAGAAGAGGAGGTCAATGCAGAAAACATATTGTATTGTATACTTTTTAGTTTTGTTGTAAATGATGTAGAGCCGTTAGGCCGGGGCGGCCTATTGTCAGGATTGGCCGAACTGTAAGCGTATATATCTAGTATTCCATTGTTAGCGCCGTTGTCCTAGCAAGCACCCTGAGAAAGAGGAACGCACGCACGATGTGTCAGAGTGTGGTTCGCTTGACAGCGTCGAGAGCGAAGATTGTAAATGAACAGTACAAATAAACGGTTATGAAGTGAAGTCAGGCATCAATCCACCCCGAAGGAACCCTACATTCATAAATTCTTGTGCGTGACCATCATCGTATTTTTTACTAGAAATCGTGTTTGATGTTGATGCGATTTTTTTTGCGAGCAACACCATGTTTGTTTTATGCGCTACGAGTACAAGCCCATTGTCGTCCATCCAGGAGATGGCTCTACGCATTGCATGACTCAGGCACATCTGCGCAGCTCCATCCGTAACCAACCATAAACATCCTCCGGCATGTCTAAACGCAGGAGACCGTGGCAAAAGGTGTTTTATATATTGGGTCCCAATATGGAGCGCTGGGCTGCTCCATATGTTTGCTCTCTCCTTCTCTCCTATGCAAGCCATCTTGGTTTCGTATATCAGAATGCGCTATTTCCGATAATTCTCCAATTTGTTTGCAAATACAGCGAGACTTTGAAATCACGTTTCGTTGCGTCCAACGCTGTTATACACATGATGGAATTAAAGGCGTTTTTCACGTCTAAGATGACCAGCAGAATTGCCTGCCGCGAGAAATGCCTTGCCCGACAGTTCTACTATTTTTAGAGTGCACCGATAATGAAGCGACCTGGTTAGAAACCAATTTGTTCAGCAGATAGGTCCTGTCTCGTGGTTGCATCAGTTTCTCTAGGAGTTTACCTGTCGTATCCAATATTCCATATAGGAAAAGAAAAAGATACACACCTTAAATGATACTATAGTGAAGGCCCTGACAACAAGCCAAGATAAACATTCCTCAACAACCAAATAGGACGAAAGGATAAGCGAAGAAACTAGAGAACTAATGCAAGAAAGAAGAAACAAAAGAAGTGAAAATGCAACCACATAAGAAGAGCTAAGGGAAATAAGCAGACAACTCTCCAAAGCAATAAGAAGAGATACTAGGAGATAAGAAATTGAACGAACCATAGAGAATAACAAAAGCATGAAGGTACTCCAAAGAAAACTTACAAATGGAAGGAAAGAAATATGCAAAATGAGAAACAAAGATGGAGAACGTACGACCTACAGAAAGGAAATATTAAATATAGTGGAGGAATTCTATTCACTTCTTTACAAAAGTCAATATGATGGTAGTGACGAAGAAAATCCTGAACCCAAAATCTTAACTTCGAAAGGGGGCATTGTCAACCAAGGATCAGAAGAGCTTCCTGATATTACCATCGAGGAAATAGAATTGGCATTAAAGAACACAAAAAACAATAAAGCGCCAGGGGAAGACAACATAGTTACAGACGCAATAAAAATAGGTGGTCAACATCTACTGCTAAAAATAAAAGAGCTTTTTAATCTCTGTCTATTCAATAGCAAAGTCCCCAAAAATTGGCATAATTCCATTGTAATCCTGCTTCACAAAAAGGGAGATATAGCAGAACTATAGAACTACCGACCAATAAACCTCTTAAGACATCTTTATAAACTGTTTACTCGAATGATAACCAGCCGACTGGAAAATAAATTGGATTTCTATCAACCTGTGAAACAGGTAGGCTTTCGTCGTGGATTTGGAACGAATGACCACCTTCAATCTTCAACCACCAAGACAATCGAATACAACAGAGCTTTAGTAATGACATTCGTGGACTTCCACAAAGCCTTTGTACAATAGAGCTAAATGCATTGTGGAATGCACTTCAGGAATGTAGGATTGACTACCGATATACCAAACTCATCCACAATATCTACAAAAATGCAACAATGACGGTAAAACTAAATAAAAATACCAACTGAACGTGGTGTTCGGCAGGGCGACACTATGTCACCAAAATTGTTTATTACAGTAATGGCGAGTGCATTCAAAATTGGACTGGAGTCAGAGAGGTATAAACATAGATGGCAAGAACCTAAACAACTTACGTTTTGCAGATGACATAGTGTTATTCTCGGACAATCTAGAAGAAATGCGACTGATGTTGCAGGACCTGCAGGAGGCGTGTGGAAAAGTAGGTCTTAATATCAACACGTCAAAAACAAAATTCATGACAAACCTTGTTCCCAGCTGTGGCTTGAAGATTGGCGGAGCTGAAATTCAAATGGTAGATAAATATGTGTACCTTGGCCATGAGGTCAGCATCTCAAGGTATAACCAGACATGCGAACTAAAGAGAAGGCTCACCCTCTCATGGGCAGCTTTCGGAAGACTTAAAGACGTTTCAAGAGTGACATTCCCGTCAATCTAAAACGAAGGGTTTTCGATCAGTGTGTGCTCGACATTGTGGTCGATAGTGTGTGTATGACATATGGCTCTGAAACTCTAACACTAGCAACAGCAACAGCTAAGAAACTTAGAGTCACACAGAGGAAGATGGAGAGATCCATGCTTGGTGTGACCTTGAAGGACCACATAAGAAATGAAAATTTGCGAGGAAGAACCGGTGTCAGCGATGTTGTTGAAGCTATTGCAAAGCTTAAGTGGAACTGGGCTGGCCACGCGAGATGATCGATGGAAAAAGAGGCTTCTTGAGTGGAGACCTAGAACGGACAAGCGAAGTAGAGGAAGACCGCCGACGCGTTGGTCGGACGATATTAAGAGGACCCGCAGCAACTGGATAAATACAGCACAAAATCGATTGGAATGGAAAATGATTAGGGAGGCCTATGTTCAACAGTGGACACAGAGGGCTGAATGATGATGATGATGATGATGATCCATTATTCAAGGGGCCTGTACGATGTTGCTTTACCTGCTGTACCTTTTCTCTTGGTAGGCACAAGTTTCTCCTTTTTCCACCGAGCTGAAAATTCACCAGTCTGCACTCATAAGTTAAACATGTAGAGCAAAAAGGAAGTGTGACTGGTTGCTATTGCATTCAATATCCCTGCTGAAACACCCTCTGGCCCTGGAGCATTCAGATTCTGCATTGAACGCATGACTACAGGGAGCTTCTCCTTGTTAAAAGGTGAAGATTCAATGTTGCCGATTATTAGGTGTTCGGCTTGTCGATTGGGATAGGTAGAGAATATCTTACTCCCAATATTTTCCACAGTTTTCACTTCCCCAGGACCTCTTTTGGTGCGTGCTCCTAGTTTGCACATTACGAGCTTATACCCCAATCCTCACTGGTCCTTGTCTACATCCTGTGTCAGGGTCTCGTAGTATCTATGTTGAATGGAGTTGGTGGCTGGTTTTAAATATTTCTTGGCCGCTCTGAGCTCCTCGTCCTCTGTATCTGTCGTCTGAGCCACAAGCAAGTTTTGCGAAATTCCGCGATTTGATTCGTCCGCCAATAAGAAAGACGTCTTCGCTGATTTGGTTTACTTCTAGATACTGCTTCCTCCAGCATTACGAATAATTTGCATTGTGCGTGTCGCAATCTGTTCCACTCATTCTAAAAACAGTATACTTCTTCGGGAATGGTAGAAGGCATGCCACGATTGCGGGCCCAGAAGAATGCTTCAAGATCCATTCTCCTAGTGTTCCACCTTGGTGTTCACGTACTTTGGGTATTAACTTGGTGTTCGCCATGTACACAAAACGTGTTATACTGGTGGTCGCTTCCATGAAGTCTTCGAACATCTTCCAGCTTGTATCTCGCGCTGCCAGTTATTCAGGGATCAGGGAGCTATCTGGTATAGTCTCTCTGTATCTGTCTTTTGAAAATTAACGTTGAGCCGGTGTTAAGCACCACTAGCCAGGTCATAACTTTTCTACCTCGAGAGTCTATGCATTGAAATACCCGCCGACTATCAAATTTATATTCCATAGATATTGAATCCAACTGATAGTATTACAAGTACTTTCACTCCTTTATAAGATAACAAATTGCATATACTAGAACAGTAAGGGTCCTAAGTTGGCAATAAATATTGCCCAATTTCTTTAACGGTTCATACCATTTGTTCGTAGCGACTTGCATTCTACATATTTACTTCTCAGTGTACAATACTGTATAGAGTAGTAATGATGCATGTTCCATGTATATAATTTAGTATTATATTAGTGAATTTTGGGATGCATGTTTTAACCATTATTTATCCATCATACATATTTTCCGGTTGCTGCTTCTAATCCTATCTTGCAACTGAGAAATAATGACCTCACACCTCTTTATTCATGCAAGTGGTAAACTTGACTTCATTCAGAAATATTGTCGCGCCAGTTTCTTTAATATCAATTTTATGAGGATATTTGAGCCAGACAAACTGGGTTAAACGCATTTTGAATAATCCTCGAGGAGTGAATATGCAGACGAGATAGAGCTAGACTAACGCCTTTTATGAGATTCAAAAGCAAATGTGAAGGTTAGGAAAATAACCGAAAAGTGAATTTCTTGTCGAAGCAAGATTGACTAGATTAACGTCAAATTTGAAAAGTTCGTGGGACTCTAATACGAAGTTTCGGTAGTATTGAAAACCGAATATTGCAATTTGTGGCAATACCTGTAAAACAGACGGTTTGGTTAGTGTGGATTCAGTAGGTATTTTCGTCAGAGTTAACCTTCGTACGTGTTAATTTCCGCAGGAAGTGGAAAACGGCAACGGGAAATGTTTAATTAGTGTGACTTTAGGAGCATAAAATAATTTAGAAGTTATTTAATCTAGTTAACTAAGTTAACTAATGAAACACCATTCTGTCTCCTGGATACCCTTAGCCTGTTTCTGGATGATTTATTTTTAATTAAAAGTTGAGGGGAGACAATCGAAGTGCAAAAATTGGTAGAAAATTGGGGGCATACGCTTTTATTAAATTTTTTGTTCCATCAGAATGCATTGACCTTTTGCTTTTATTCCCGCCTGTGTTGTCTTCTTTGATTCAATTTAAAACTATTATTCGTTATAATTGTATTTACGCCTGAGTTTATGGTGGCGTGTATTTTGAGAACGTTTTAATAAATTATACATATTTTAAAAGCGAAGCTGATTTGATTAACATTGGTAAACAACACATCAAAAGTGATTCGACAGATTTAAAAAATTTTCTTCCTGGTATACTAAAGACAGAATTGTACCTACCTTTCTATCACTGCAATTAATTCAAAGTGTTTTTAATAGGTATATTGCATATAAGATCCACTAACGTTTTTAAAATTAGATTTCATTTGAAGGTTTCTGAAATAAAAGTCAATACATTTGAAACGAGCGGTAGTCTCCATTTTCTGGCGACCCGGATTCCTCTCCGGATCCGGATAAACTGATGAGATCATCGATTTGGTTATGCCATTACGAATTTAAGCGTAACCTAAATACTCGCTGTGTGAATCTTCTGTCGGATGAAATATGCTCTCGTCCCTCTAATCGTGTTTTAAAATCACGGTTTAAACTCCTACTGTTTACTTAAATAATCACCGACACTTCCTGGTGAGGGCTCTTCTCGAAATATACACTCGGGCGGTTTTTTAGCCGGCAGCTGTCGCTGCCTATGCAAATTCAAATTCGAACTAATAAATGGATCCTGTCCGGGGAATTTAGTGAGTAAAAAGAAGATGAACGGACGGACACAGGCTAAAGTGACACCCCCTAAGAGCCGATGACAAATGGAAGGGTAACGTCTATAATTTATATGGCGGGAATTTTTGCGGCGGAAGTTTCCGCGGACCGTATTTGTCTAGGATTTAATACTTTGTCAAGGGAGAGATACTCGACGAAAAATTATGTGCATGACAGCAAGATGGAAACAATAAACGATATAATGATAATCAAATGGAACTTTCTTGGCTCTTCAAGTTAAAGACATGAACTCCGCGACAAAATTGACGCATCATGGTAACATCCGATTACTTTCATTTTTTCAAGGTTTTAAATTATATTACATATTGTATATGATTTTTATGTACTATGAAATACCATATCAATATTTAAAAAAACAGAAAAATAAAAGGATGGAACCAAAAAAGCACGGATATCCTTGTTAATATAAAGCATTAAAAATTTTTTGAATTTATATTCGGTTGATCCTCGCATAGTCTTACATTGCTTCCCTTTGTTTGGGCATCCCATGAATCACAATTTGAATAATTTTCTGGCGAATTTCCTTTCTTTCGATATGAATGACGGTGGAGCGCTCGAATTGCGGCCAGCCCAGCAATTGCATCCGGGATCTGCTAGGATGTGTTAATCCTTTGCACGAACTGCGGTACAGTGAGAGAGCAAGTAGATAAACTTCGAACAGGTAAAAATTGCTTGTGCAATCAAATGTTCTGATTTTGAATTATTTATGCCAATGCATGCATTTCTTTAGATATTTGAAATACATTGTATAATTTCTAATGTATTACATTTTCTAATTTTTTTCCTTCGCAAATTCTCCAGGCTTAGGACTGGCAAAAATGATAAGTATTCTTAATTGGCACGTTAAAAAAAGTACAACTGTTTCAAAAAATAGTTTTTGTCAAGTCAATCCAAAAAAGTAACGGAGTGGAAAAGAACTGTTTTAACAAATCAACTTTTGTCATAAAATTAGATGTATAAAAGTATTGGAAAACAGTCTTATAAATTAACTTTTGTCCTAAAACTGCACACACACAAAATTGGTTTACGCTGTACATATATTAATTAATCATATACAATACAAGCTGTATCCGGCATGTGTTGCAATGCCACGTAAAGTTTAAAGAAGAAAGATAGATAAAAATTATAGATGACTTATTGGACTTCGTATCACCTATATATATTTTTGAAAAATATGGTCAAATTTTTATAGAAAATTTTGATCTACATTCAATTAAATTCAACACAGTTATACACATAATCAATTGAAGGCTTTCTGATGTACTATGTTTCTTGTCTTTATTTGCTGTGCGTAAATATGTAATGATCATGGTTTTCGACTCGCGAACAAACGACGTATAATTGCCTATGCGCGAATCAAGGAAACTCCAAGTTGATTCTGCAAACTGTGCTGGTATGTGCAATTGTATATTTTCTTTTTAAATTTTTAATAAACAATTTATCAAAAACTACCATTAAAGTGGGCATGAAATTTTCCTGTACAATATGCGTTGCACCAAATGACGTCATTTGAAAGCTACTATTATATTTTTAGATGTTGGCCAAGAAATGTTTAGAGTAATTTTCCACCCTAGAAAATAATGAGCGTAATGGATCTGGTGGTGGGAACAATTGTGGCAATTTTACTTGACCACCAGCACAACAAAATCCAATAGATTTACTGCTGTATTTTAACGCCGTACAATATTGAAAAATAATTGTCATTTCTCCAGTCGTTACGGATTGGTCGGCACAATAATCTATTTCCGGGTCGTAGTGGAATGCTACTAGTTCCAGGTTTACAGGAATACTGCTTCCGCGGAATCTCTCTATTTTATTGTGTCGTGCTCGCTGCTGTTGTATTTGATGTGTCCCAAGTCGTTCCATTCTAAGCCTATCTACTTCATAATTATTCACTGTTGAAAGAAATTCTGTCATACCAATACGATAGTTATCAGTATCTGTCTCTCGCTGGTCCTCAGTGCGATCAGTCGATCAGTGCGTGAAATAGCTGTCGCACATATGATTGACTTCGACGACTTAAGTCAGGTCGTCTTCTTCTTGGCATTTTAAAATCAATAAAGTCCTCGCACACTGACAAACTGATGATAAATTTTAATAATCGTCTTGATATTTATTTATTTGAGAACCAACTGACACTATACTTTCATTTGTTTGATTACAAAGTCAAATTACAAAACGTACCTTTTTCAGTATTTCCGTTACCTATTATTTATGTTTCCCGCCACTTAAACCTTCCCTGAACTTCGACAAATATTTCAAGATCAAAACTAGCAAAAGTCCAGCCATTCCCGAGTTTAAGCGAGACAAACGAACAGCAATTTATTTATATATATATATATATATATATATATATATATATATATATACATATATCGGTACCTTTATGTCAAGTAACTAAGGGAAACAGCTGAAACTGTTTGAAAAAAGTAAACTAAGTTAATAAGTGCCTACCGACTTTGGTAATCAAGTGTCAATGGGAAGGAACTTTTTAGAAACTTGTTCAATAAAATCTACTGCAACAATATGTTTATTCTGAAGAAGAAGCATATTTTGAGATACATATTATGCTGTTTCAAAAGTTAATATATCCTTTGTTTACTTCGCATTTATATGTATATTTCGCATTGGATATCCAGTAAAGCTTCAATGAACACAAATATATTTGCAGTCGCAGAATAAAATTTAATATTAAATTAAGAATGGGTAGCTTCAGAACCATTCGTCGTTCGCACAACCGAGGTAGAAAAACTAGCACAGATTACAGGTGGAAAAATTGCTTCACGTGTACTATACTTTATCTACTTTGCGTTACTAATTATCTCATTATTACACCGAAAGTAGTGTAATAACATTCATATTATTACACTCATTTTGGTAACTTTTAGGTTTGTTATATTGGTACGTCACTCTGCCACGTAGGGCTACTAGATTTTCAAATTCAAATACGAAACGTCCATGTCAGTGACGTCAGTGTAACCAACCCACGCAAAATTCTCTGGTGTAATACGAAAACTTGAACAGCCAAAATTTGATGAATTAATAAAGCAAAGTAGATAGAATAGTATATTACACACGTTTAATAAGACATATTGTCACACTCGTTCTATTATAGTACTCCTCGCTTCGCTCGTCGTGCTTTAAAACTCTCTTGTGATAATACTCCTTCTTAATAAACTGGTATAATAATATACTATTTCCTGTACATAATCAGTGCTTATTTTTACAGAAAAATAACGTTAATTACCTGCAGACGATAAGCCTATTTGTGTTAATTTAATCCACTATTTCATTTATTGTAACAAAAGGTGCCTGTATATACATACGACTTTCGCTCAATTTCCTTATATATTTTTGACAAAACTATATTTTTATTTCTTGGTCTTTTACTTGGTTTGTGTATTTTTGACACACAGATTAATTTAAATGTTTCAACAACACAAAAAAAAGGAGGAACCCCTAACTCTTTTTTTATTAACTGCTTTTTATCGAGACGCTCTCAAATCAACATTGATTATAATGTAATCGAAAACTTCATTTAAAATCGATTACTTGTTAAGAATTGTTTAAATCCCGCTAGACGTAAACAGCAACAATAAGTGGTATTATAGACAGACCATTAATACACGTTTGATTTACTTCATGCGTACGAATGTTTAAAATATGTAGAGAAAAATGTAACAAATTCAGGTATATCCGCAAACAAAATACGGATTTCTTTTTCAAGGAGACCAATAATTTAGAACTAAATTGAAACAATGTGTAAAATTAAACTCTAGGAGCCTAGAAGCTCTGGATTTAATTTAAACCTGCACACCTTTTATGCGACCTGGCGCAACGACGCCTTCGTCGTATGTTATTTTCTAATTAGTATTTGATTAAAGTTAAAGTTAATCATTTGAGAAGCTTTGCTCTTCGTCTAGAAATAACATATTCCGACAAATCGTTATATTACCACACCGTCTCGGATATACTCGAATTATCTAAAAATTAACAATAACTATATAAGAGTAACGACAGATATAACAATATCTGTCGTTTCTACTAGTTAACAAAAAATCCACTTATTCAATATCATTATCCTTTTTTTCAAGAATGACAGGACTAATCGAATCTAACAGATCATTTCAACTCGTTATTGACGTCCCTGCAAAAACTGAACTGTAATCAATTCCCTGAAATTTAACTTAATTAATGACTTCTCCGTCTCGTCATAACGTCATCACCGCAAAACGCCAGTCCCTGATAACGAATAGTCCCATGGAGGACCCATCGAGAATTCGAGGAATACAGTTTAATTCAAATTTCTCCTTTCTTTACCGAAATATTGTAACTGTTCTCTTTCTAACTGATGCGCTGACGAAGCTAAATTTTAAACGAATTCATTTTGTTTGCCATAAAGAGTATTTACAGTTAAACATTTTCACTGGTAAAAGACGTGGAGAGATTGTTTGACAAATATTTAGTCGTCGTTAAGAGAGGCGATTAAAATGTGGAAATCAACATTTGCACAATTTCTCGTTGAAATATCACTAAAATTTACTGTGAAAGTCGACAATTAGTGAATGTCGGCATCCACCGGTGTATGTTGGGTGTATATCCCAAATATTACAAAGAAAATTATTAATGTGGACTTACCCCGGTAACTATCGGTGTAAACCAATGAGCACGGGATGATATCCGAATATGTTTTAATGATATAAGGTAAAATATCCCTCAGAAAATGGAGATACCTTTAATCTAGCACCTGTGCGGTATTGTCGCTACATGACCTACAAGGTATATTAAATTGTGGTTCAAATCGAAGCGTGTTTTGGTTCTGTTCATTTTATACTGATTTGTAATTAGTCACTCTATATTAAGGTGTTCAGCGCACAATGACTGCAGTAGTATATTTATTTCCCTCCAAAAGCTTTTATAGGTATTATTATTATTATTTGATTGTTAGCAGTTCCGTTGTCATTTATAATTTGCTAACAGTTTGGCTTAAGACATTTCAAACGTGGATTCCCATGGTAAAAGAATTTCACAATGTTACAGACAAAGAAAATCATAAATCCTATTTCTGATGATACAACGCATAACCATGTAAAAACAAAATGTGTCCTATTCTTCCAACTAACTAAAATGGTTACACTCAGATGATTTATCTTCGATGAAGAGACGCATTAGCTTTACTATCTATATCCAATTTAACTAATTTTCAAGCTGCTTATGCTAACTCACTTAAACACCCCGATGTTTTGCTGCCTGATTCAGAAATAAACTTTGAATCAAAAGGCAATTATAAACCGAAGGTACAAAGCTTAAAATTGGAGTTCCCTCAATACAGGCATTAAAACAACGGTTCAATCAAGACCGTAGCTTAAAACAAGGCAGTGAAAAAACAGGACTGATGCAAAATATAATCATCTAACAAACACACTTTGTGTGTTTCAGCAGACTGGGTAATTGCCCAGAATTGATATGTTCCAGAAGATTGGGTTTTGCCGAAGAATATGCACATGGACATATAAATCCATCTCAGGAAGTGTAAAGAAAGATTTCGTAAGTACATTTCACGCATTTACTTGCACATGATGATATCTTCTTCTTCTTCTTCCTCTTCTTCTATTTTTCATGTATTAGGTTTTGCCTGTTCCGACGCTATTCCTTAAGCCACCTTTTCATGGTCTTCCCGGAGGTGTGCTTCCTTTGAGTTTATAACCTCTAATTTGTTTAGGCTATCTGTTGTCGTTCATTCGGTCAATATGGCTTTTCCATTCTTCTTTATTTCGTTTAATTTTGTCGATTATGAAATATATATTTAGTTCTTCTCTTATACCTATATTTCTCATTCTATCTCTTAATGTGCAACGTCTGATTCGTCGTAGGAATTTCAATACTTTAGCTTGAATTCTTTATGTATCTTTTTTTCCGCATCGTCCAGCTTTCACAGCTATAAAGTAGAACGGGCGCTGCCATTGTTTTATAGAATGTCAGTGTTGTTTCGAGTCTTACTTTATTTCTTAATGATCTGTACGATGATATGACGATGTATAAATATAATCATTTAGCTTGACAACTACTCAGGGTAAAACAAGAACTGGTCACTGGTCACTGTTATAATGCGTTATGTACATTATCAGCAATTATTATTAAGACAAATTATTACCCGTATATGTTTTGAACAAGACTATTTAGCCAGAGGATATTTTCTTCAATCATTATCGGGAACTCTTTCGTACCGAATAAAACACGTTTTCGCTGATTTTTTCTTTACATTCAGTTAGTTAATCCTGGAAAAGTTGTCTACAAGAAACAAAGCAGGAGGGTTTATTTATTTGGCATGATAACTCATCAATTTATAAAATGCACAGGGGACATGGAAAGAGCCTCCACGGGCGTAATATATAATAACACGACAACAGAAATCTAAACATATTGCCAGCGTCCCCTGGAAACGTCTGCCCACCACCGGATCAACACCATGTTAACAAAAGACCGGCTCTTTTTAGAGCCAGCATTGACAATTGTGAGCGTGAATATAGAGGGTATTACCAATAAAAAGCAGGATATTCTAAATCTCTGCAGGACGTCCGGCTGCCCAAATTCCCCATAGTAAACACCGGAGCGCAATGTTCACTAACGAAAATTAATTAACAACGTCCGTAGGGTCTACAAACGCAGACAGCATTGAAATACTTACTATATAGATGAGAAATTACACAATAACTTCTGTACACAAGACACCCAAGAAAAATTTCGCCTTTAATGACCTTGCTAACTTCTACAATCAGAACTATAGATTTATACTGGAAGATTTCAACAGCCATCATACCATATACGACTATCTAGTAACCGAAAACAAGGAATAGCTCGTCATCGAATGGGCTGAAACAAATAATCTCGTACTAATCCACGATCCTACTCTACCTCCTGTTACGCTACTCTTTACGTTCGCCTGGTAACAGGATTTGTACAAAGTATCTGCACGCCAGTAAGGCGGTCAAAACAGTTTTTTGCACGGCTAGTCCGCTCCAGACCGTCGCCAATTGAATATCTCGATAAGTACATAAGCTAGATGACTGAAATTTTCGGCTCAGGTGCGAACGATAAGTATGACTAAGGGTGCCGATTTTGATAATGATTCTCCAATCCGTTTGGGGGTAATCGACCGAGGGGATAATTGTTCAGTCGAGGTTACTTTTTATTGCCCTGTTTACAAATTTATCTTCCACGAATTCATTTAACCGTTGGAGATCACGCGCTCAGGAAGTGCCATAAACTTTGGTAGCGAGGAGAAAGTAAACGCCTCCTCAATTTTGGACTGTTCACCGATTGGGGGAGAGAACCGGAAATAACGATGCTAAAATCAGGGATTGGTTATCTGTCAAACAGAATTGACAGAAACGTGAGACGTTCGACAACGTCGGACGGAGGGAAGGGCAGTCAGGTCTGGGCTTTTGAACGCGGAAGACGTACGTTTTCATTTGGACAAACTAATATCCTAAACACCCAAAATTAGAGGGTGATATCTGTTTGTGTTAAGACTATTCTGTAAATTGAAGCGTGCGTGCCGAGTAGTGGTCATAAATCGTCAACCAGTGCCTAAGGAGGTTAAAGTGCGTTGGTTAGTTTGGTGACTGACGACTCCCGACTCAGCCGTATAGTTTCGTCCAGGATTACCGAGGAGGTGTTAGAGGACTCCGCCCGGCGACCGATCTCCCTCACCGAGCCCCCGGTAGCCGATCAGGCCCCGTTCTTCGGGTTACGGCTCTCTACTTGCCGGCGAGTAACGACCACCGACCTCTCGAGCAGACGTCGACTTCCCGTCGGCAAACTTCTGGCTGCGCGCGGCGACTGTGTTATCAGTCACTTTGCCGTTCCCCACCCAGGTTGACTGGATTTGTGAACATCTATCAAGGTAGTGCATTTTTTATCTGGGCCTAGATATAACTCATTTGAATCGATTCCTTAGTAAAGTCTTACCTTCATTTAGTTAGGAATATCCGTAACAAGGCGGCCTTAGTCAGCGATTAAATATTGGTTCAGTCAATTAGATCGGTAATTGGTATATTTGATTAGCTCAGCAGTACTGACTAAGCTCTCCTCTCTATAATTTTGATAAATAAGTGATTGTAAAGAATTATCGTGCATTGGAAACCAACCATTTTGAGTATCATTTGTGTAGCATATGGTTTTCGATTACTAGAGTTTTGTGACCTAACCATTTAATAATACCGAATTGAACGGCTGGAATCTGACTTCTTTTGACTATCTTGCAACCACCCCCAAGCCCTTAGCCGTTTGAGTTAGCCGGCCAGGGATCATCTAAGAATTATATAAGTAAGTATCGATTAAATAACAAACGTTACACTCCCTTCTTTCACAGCCGGATCTGGAAAAAGGGATATAATGCGGATTCATGTTTTGCACGTACTCCCACAGAGGAACGTTGTATAAAGCTGGTGTACTCTTCTAGACCTAAATCTCAGCACAGACCAGTAGGAATAAACATTAATGCTGCTGTGAAAGCCCAAACTATCCATTTCGGGAGATTTAATTTTAAACAGGCAAACTGGAATGAATACAAAACTTAACTGGATAACGATACGAAAAACCTTGATACAATCCCAGAAAACTATTGACTCACATTCACCATAGGACCATGTGTAATGGACTAGAAAACTTAATGCAAAATTACTCCAATCTCTTCGAAAAGGACCCGTTTAGCAAAGAAACAGCAGATACTGAAGTCACCTGGCCGTGCGAGACAAGAAAAATGGGTGGAAAGACTAGAAATGATGGACTTCACCCATGGTAACAAAATAGCATGGAATCTCATCAAGGAACTGAACGCCGACCCCAAAGAGATAAAGATGAGCAATGTTACGGCTGATCAGATAAGCATATACACAGCTTGAAAACGGAAAAACAGAGAAACACTAAAGCACAGAAGTGGCCAGAACCCCAAAATATCAGACCTTTCACATTAACTGAACATTATATTGCAATTTACTCCATGAATAACAGGAAAGCTGCTCGAGTGGACAACTGGTGCATCGAAAAACTTACAGAAATTAAACACTTTGATAAAGGAATTAAACAGTGAATTCTGCAACTAATAACTGCCTGCTGCCTATGTTACAAAATACTAGAATCTTGGAGGAAGGCAAAAAAAATCGGTCTACTTAAACCAGCAAAATATTCAGAGTCACCAAGCAGCTATAGACCAATTTTTCTTCTTTACCATCTGTTTATATTATTTGAGAGACTGACCTTGACGAGAGTCTAAAACTCGATGTATAGTGCACTTATACCTCAACAGGGAGGCTTTCGATCAGGAAGATCCTGCACTGAACAAATTTTGCCCTTTATTGAGTTCATTGAGAGTGGATTCGAACAACGGCTTGTGACTAAAGTCGCTTTCGTTGACCTGTGTGCAACTTACGACAACGTCAACCACAGAAAGTTGATTACAAGGATATACCAAATCACGAAAGACTACCACCTTACGAAAGTCATCGAGTTCATCTTACACATTCGCAGATTGTATTTCACTCTCGAGGGCAAGAAGAGCAGCTGGAGTCTGCAAAAAATACGGTCTGCCCAAGGGTAGTGTGCTTGCACCAGTACTGTTTCATATCTATACAAATTATCAACCTACACCGGACTGTTCTGAGCACTTTCTTTACGCGGACGATCTTGCTGCGACTGTACATGACCGAAATTTCGAAAACATCGAGCAGAATGTTGAGCAAGGATTAGCAACTGTACCCAAATACTTACTATTAAAACATACACTTAGACGCAACCCATCAAACCCCAAATTTGCGAGTTTCCTCTACAAATAAAAAAAACCGAGTTTTACGCTACGGGTGGTATGGGAAGTGTGTGCTCTGCAATATATAGAAAAACCAAAATACCTGGGTGTAACATTGGACAGATCATTGACATACAGGCCCCACTCTCACAAAACCAAACAAAAGGTGTACGCTAGGAACCATCTCCTTAGGAAGTTATGCGGAAACAAGTGATGCGCAAAGCCAATTATTAAGGACAACTGCATAAGCATTGTACTATCCCACCGGTTAATACGCCTTGTCAATCTGTAATGGATCAACACACGCAAAACATGTCGATATGGCCTTGAACGACACGTGCAGAATTATTACTTGTTGTATGAAACTTACCCCAGTGAAGAATTTACCAAAGCTGCAGATTTTGCAGCACTCTCTGCCCGTAGAAAGGAAATCGAATACACAGAAAAATTCCGACACTCCTTTACGAACGAAACCCACTATATGGTACCCAAGCTCCACGAAAACGACTCAAGTCCAGAAAAAGCTTCCTCACAATGGTAAACGGTGAGCCTCCAGACGACTATCCGTTGAAACAGGAGCCTCCAAAGGGCAGCCATTACAAGTGGAAGCTCAGGGGGATCCTAAACAGAATGAGAACCGGAGTGGCACAAGTTAAATCCAACTTAGTACGATGGGGGCAACAACCACAAGATATTCTCTGTGATAATTGCGTAGTTCAGTCAATGAGTCACCTACTAAAATGTCGAAACTGCCCTCCCTCGATAATTTATGGCTCGCAAAAGAAAATGCAGTTGACGTGGCCCGATAGTGTGCCGAAAGAATATAAGAGATCCGGACACGAGGAAGAAAGAAGAAGTACAAAATGCACCGTACAGCACTTCACTTCTACTTGAAGCACGTATAATCGAAGTTGTTGCTAAGCGAGGTAGCTATTATTTGATTTATACAGCAAGTTTTGTGTAATAATATGCAATGTTTTTAAACATTTTGAAATCAAAAGTAGCTAAAGGCGACAAAGCACTTGGCGCGCTCATTCAAAAAGCAAGAGGAATTATAGAACGAACTCAACAAGCGTTTTGCAAAATTTGGTACTATTAATACCTGATAATCGAGAAGACAATTTTGGCAGAGTCTTCCTGTCAATGATATAGCCATTGATTTCAGATTGGTGCTTGATAATATTTAATACGTATTTTTTTGGTCCTGCTTTGGAATTAACAATAAGTTTCAAATAGTATTTGTTTTTCAACGAAATGGACAGTTGAGTTTAATAGTGTTGGTATTTTGTAGCAATCAATCGTTGACAAAGAAATTATTGGTATTTTTGGTTTTGTCAATGCTTTGCGTTGGAAACATAATACAATAAAAATTAGTAACCACCAAATTATAAGATTTACTGCTTTTTCTGCAGCTTATTCTGACTCTCTCTAATAAATAAAAATATACCTTGATTAAAAGCGGTAATACCATTTTAATTATAATTTATATGAATAGTTTATAAGAGTATAATTTGTCGTATATTAAGCAGTTGAACTACAAAATTATCAAGCAATTGGATAATCATAAATAATCCGTGATGGCTCATCTCTGTTTACCAAATCTGCATTATAACAAAACTAACAGTTTTAGAGGTATTAATTTCTTGCTCAGAACGGCAAAATACTCATACCGATAATGATATAAAGAAATTTAGCCAAAAATCATGTTTTTTTCAGTAGCTAATTTGGTTATGATCACAAATTTGATTTTGCGGGATTGTTAAAATTGTCAGGGAAATTGCAGAAATTAAAATACTATTTTTCCCTGTTTCTTTCTTTTTAAAAAATTGTTGCAATAAACAATTTCTCTCCGAATTTCAATTTTTTTAACTGAGTTAAAGATATGTAAGCATATCTTTTACATTAACATATTGCCCAAGTTAGGATTGTGATTTCCAAAAAAGTTTTATTTATTCATTGATTTCTTAACACAGAGTATGTGTGTCGCCTTTGAAATCGATCACCCTCGGAGGTGATTGAGCAGATACAGTTCGCCAAGCTGTATGACGTGAGCCACATCTACAGTCCACTATATATGGAACAAAGAGATAATGACTTAGAACTTAGATGCTTTATCGTTTAAAAAGAATCGATCTCGATTATAATACAATGAATTTATGAAATAAACTTCAGGTCATGAATCGAACGTATCACGTGTAAGGATAACTACGTATTGCTACTAAACCATAATGAACCAGATTGACCGGGCACAAATTTATGAAATTAACTGTCTGGTGCGTGTGCGTGTGTGCTGTCCGCTTTTGCTTTTAGAAGTAGAACGAATCCTTGACCGGAAGATCTTGAAAATCTCTCGGAATCCTTTTATTTTCTGTATAAAAGAAACTATTCAAGTTCTGAACTATATTCTTGTTGCAACAATTAGAGCCGTAATTAAAATTTACAAAGCGCGAAACACCCCCCACACTTGCCTCAATTCCACCTGGAAACAAGTACTATATCTCTTAGCGATTGCTCTCACTTTCTTTTCCTCTCTTAACCCCGGCATCCCTAATAGCCTCCTATTTGCCGTTCTCAGTTCTGCTCCCTTTCTCCTGATAATACAAATTTCATGTGCCGTTGGAAAAAAAGCGTTCCTTAGTATTCTGTACGGTTGGAGGAACAATTTCGGGGCGCTTTTACGTTCCCCTGGATTGTCGCCCGTCGGGTTTTGATGTGGTCAGGATACTAAATCCGTGTAGATATGCCGAATATTCCTGGTAATGGTTATTTTAAATATTTCACGAGGGGAACGTACTCCCATGCTCTTCCGCAGACGGATTCAATGAGTGACCGCACGTCACATTGTCAAAATCGTTAACATTTGCACGAAAAGGTCGCGTACATAAAAAAGACGTGCGGCAGTACAAGCACTTTTCATACGAAGTTTTCATTGTTTTTTGTCAACGGAAAAGTTACCACCAAATATTCGCTGGATTACGAAAATAATTAAAGCATTAGTTCAAAGTAGGGCACAATAAATGTGTTCATATTGATATCAATTATATTCAATCAATTTATTTGTAAAATGATATTTAAACTACAATTTTCCAGTTTTGTATTTTATCTCGTGTACATTTTTAACTACATCTCTGTTGCCAATTTTAATAACTATACATACACCAAAGTGTCTGTTGTGGTGCTATAAATTTCGAAATACAATTCTTATTGATATAGGTTAGCAGTTCATTCTTAGTTCCCTGTAACCTCACATATTTCGCTGCATCATTCAACGATTAATGAGATTTTATTTATTTGTAAAACGGTTATTTTCAAATATTTCTTTATTACGTTGCACTCTGTTATTGTAGGCATAGTATTTATTTCAATATACGTCATTCCGCTAATACTTAGATAAACGTCTCATTGCTTCACTTAGATCTCCATCGAGGCGAATAATAATTCCTTCTGTTATACTCTTCACCCTTCGATGTTTTACAATCGGTCCAGGACTCCTAGAATAGCGTATGCCTGTGTAGGATAGTGAATAAGTATTTCGAAAAATGAAAATTGTATTTCTTAAGTACAAATCATCTCGGGCGATTATTTAGTATTAACAGCCTTCCTCACATATTGTTGCCCTATGTCTCTGCGAGCCAGAAATTTTTTTTCTCCATTCTGAATTGGAGGTAAGAACGAGACCCTGGCTGCCTAGGTGTACAATGCCTGTTACTGAAACCTTTCTAATGATACAGGGCTATTTTCTGTACCTACTTTCTTACTTCAAAGAGATATGTCATATATACTTTAAAAGAACTGGCGGAATGGGGCGGTGATGGGCTAAAATCTGTATCGAAGATTGCAACACAATCGCGGGAAAATTAATTTTTAAAAAATAAGTTGTCATCATCATTATCATTAAATCTACTAACGGATTTGTAGTATTACTCATATCCCATAATGGGATATGAGTCCCATATATACCCATGGGATATATCCCATATGGGTAAATCCCATACCGAAATTACAAGCTTTCACGATTTTTCTTCTACTTCTAAAAATGTAACAAATTCGGCCTTTGTAAAGTTATAGTACGGGAGCTGGTGGTAAGCTGGGAACCTGATATCTGCATTTGTAAGAATTGGTCAGATTTAACGGGGATACCTAATAGCGGAGTACAAAAAAGGGTTTTCTTACAAGTTATCAGTTGCCATTTCCCCCGAGAGGGGGGAATGAAAATTTGGGATCCGGACATATTTTTGCGCTTCTTAAACTTGGCCGAATAGTCAATGGAGATGCCAAGACCCCCTTTGACCATTTTAAGAAGCTTATGGTGTGCCAATTCCGGAAAACGGGCCCGCAAAGTTGCAAAAAAAAATTTGCGAATCGGACATATTTTTGCGTTTCTTAAACTTGGCCGAATAGTCAATAAAGATGCCAAGACCCCCTTTTGACCATTTTAAGAAACTTATGGTGTGCCAATTCCGGAAAACGGCCCCACAAACTTGCAAAAAAAATTTGCGATTCGGACATATTTTCCCACTGTTAAAACTTAGCCAAATGATCAATAGGGATGCCAAGACCCCCTTTTGACCATTTTAAGAAGCTTATGATGTGCCGGTTCCGGAAAACAGGCTCGGAAACTTGCAAAAAAATTGCGAATCGGACATATTTTTGCGCTTCTTAAACTTGGCCGAATAGTCAATGGGGATGCCAAGACCCCCTTTTGACCATTTTAAGAAGCTTATGGAGTGCCAACTCCGAAATACGGGCCCGCAAAGTTGCAAAAACAAATATTTGCGAATCGGACATATTTTTGTTTTTCTTACACTTGGCCGAACAGTCAATAAGGATGCCAAGACCCCCTTTTGACCATTTTAAGAAGCTTATGATGCGCCGGGTCCGGAAAACGGACCCACAAAGTCGCTCCACGGGCCCCTTCGGCCGCTCTGAACTGAAACTGTATGGCATCCCTGGGGAGAACAGTTTCAGGTCAGTTCGGATTATCAAAGATTTTTTTACCGAGCATCTGGAGATCCACTCTATTATGTACTTTTTAAATAGCTTTATCGGCTTATATAGTCCCATGCATTTTTTGATCCCAATCTGGTGAAAAGATTTAGATAATTTGAAGGGCGTGGTAGACACCGCGGCACGTACACTTTTCTGTCCTTTTCAAAAAATGGATACGAACACGAATTTGGTATTTTCATGTCCTTTTATCTAGAAAATATGTCTGAGAAATGGGCGGTTCTGAAATCCTTATAGACAATATCAACAAAGATTCTTAGGAAAACGCCAAAGAATTCCGAGATCCCTCAAATACAGATAATTCCTTAAAATATGATAATTACTTGAAGATTTTAGTCCGTGGTAGACAGTGGTTGGGCGCGGAAATTTTTCTGTCCTCGTTTTTCACTGATTTGAAAAGGACAGAGAAATGTACGTGTGCGTGTACGCGAACCTGACGAATTTTGTTATGTGGCATTCGAGGGATAATATTATAGGGCCAACGGGCTCAAAGTTCGCCTATGAGTGATTTTTACACTTGGGCGGCAAAAGGCAGGATAAAAGCACCTCGGGCAGTACCTTTTGGTAGAAATTTCTGAACCTTCTGAAGAATCTGATGACTCTGATTGGGATGAGGAAATCGAAGAATTTGCGGATAGTTCAGAAGGGTACAGTTCAGATGAAGAAGAAGAAAAAGATGGAGAGACTGATTAAAAAATATTAAAAGACGGATTGTAAATATGTGTTGTACTTGTAAATACCTCATCATAATAATTTCAAGGTAAAAGACAATAAATAACTTTCATTCCTCTCACTAAATATGATGTGATTATATGAAATAAATTAAATCCTCAATCCCTGCCGTAAAGGAAAAGGCCTCTTCATTCGAGCATAAATATTGGAGCGTCATTCCATACAGGGGGCCATTAACAGATCCGCCAAAAATTCAGACAAGTGGTAGATATTCATATCGCCAACAGTTTTTGGTCACGGTTTCGTCAACGCAGACAGTATTTGGAACCTGCCAACCCTGTCCAGCATCCATGTTTCCTTTCTTTCCTTGACTCCATAATGGTTCTGATCCCTCTGCTGGGTACAGATTTTTGCAAGCCCCTTACAAGGGAATTGATGAACATTGGTGAAGAAGTTGGATCCTACTGTGATGAGAAACCAAAACCATGCAAAATCTCCTAATTTGAATAATCCTTCACATCGGGCTAAAAATCGCTGCTGAACTCCTGCTCTCTCCTGTCTGACATCCTCAATTTCTCTGAAAATAGACTACTTTAACCCATTAACGCACCATAGGACCGAAATGGATACTTAAAAATAAAATTGGCTTGCTCAGAGGATGTAAATGCATCTGAAGTGCACATTAGTTTTTGGTGTCAACCCTTCCTAAGAGGTGAAAATCTGATATAAAGCAGGACAAATGACGAAAAACCCGATCCAATAATCGAGGTCATTGTCATGAATATAAGTGTATTCCATATTTTCAGTGTGACTAGTAGGGTCAACAACCCCCAGGATTGTAAACGGGGGCAGAAGTGAGTGCATTTGAGGCAGGAAAAATGTTCGTAACTCGTAACTGATGGGGTTTTTCTACAAATGTCGGAGGTATCAATACGAATGTTCCAGGAATTTTTGGTCACAATTGTGGATTTTTTGGGGTGTCCATTTTTGAAGAACGGAAACTCTTGTGCAAAAAATCTGATTCCTTGGACTCTCAGGACTTTTAGTTGTATACAATGTTACGAAAATAGCTATCACTTCTGCGTGACGGACGATTTTCCTGCCCGCGATGCGGCCCCACTTCTCCCCTCGTTTACACCCCTGAGGGGCTGCGCACGCCCCTGGTCCAACTGAAAATATACAATACAGTTATATTATGATGATTACTGACAAGCCCCCCGTTCTTGGATCAAGTTTTGTCACATATGTCCGTGCTTTTGTTATATTTACAGTTTTTCAGTTATTGGTGGCGTTTTCCGGGATTCCGGGCCCCTTGGCTATGGTGTCCCCTCAGGAACATGCATCCCTCATATTCACCAGCAAAGTTGTGCATGGGCGCCATGATTTCAGAATGGTCTTTGTACCTCGCTTAATTTAAGATCCAAGTTGAAAGTCTCTTCAGATGGGTTGGTTGTGCTACTTTTTTACATTTTGAGCCGTTCTTAACGAGTCTAGGCCCACCTGAAGCTTCTTAAAATGGTTAAAAGGGGGTCTTGGCATCCCCATTGACTATTTCGCCAAGTGTAAGAAAAACAAAAATATGTCCTATTCGCAATTTTTTTTGCAACTTTGTGGGCCCGTTTTCCGGAATTGGCACACCATAAGCTTCTTAAAATGGTCAACAGGGGGTCTTGGCATCCTTATTGACTATTCGGCTAAGTTTAAGAAGCGCAAAAAATATGTCCGATTCGCAATTTTTTTTTTTGCAACTTTGCGGGCCCGTTTTCAGGAATTGGCACACCATAAGCTTCTTAAAATGGTCAAAAGGGGGTTTTGGCATCTTTATTGACTATTCGGCCAAGTTTAAGAAGCGCAAAAATATGTCCGGTTCGCAAATTTTTCAGTGCCCCCTCCCGGGGGGAAAGGCAACAAAATACGCTATAAGGATCATACTTCCCGGTTATTGGCAAGATAGTCGTTAAATGTGTGCAGCTTTTGTGACCGTAAATATGGTGGTCACCCCATACCACTAGCTCCCGTACTATTATATTTTGAACTTGCTTTAAATACAATACATAACCTAAAAAAGGTGACGTTACACGTTACACAACACAACAGTTCCGTATTTCCGCTCCTATTCAGGACCAAAAACTGATGTATCCTTCCCGTGAATTGGTTCGAAATGAGTTCTCATCTTAGTCGCATTTTAGAACACTACGATTACTAGTCCTGGTGGAGACTTCAATATTTAATGGAATATTAAATTGCTTCTGCGCTCCATCTAATTCAGAAATATTTCAATTTTGATATTATAACAATCCTTTTATCTACAGGAAAAACGATAGCACATATAAGACCTAAATTTAGTATCGAGTAGTTCAGTGAGTAAGTCACATTTAAAATGCTTATTACTATTACTAACAATATTATTCAAAAGTATTGGTGCGTTTGTTAAGGGGCGAGTAGATTTTATCCTATACATTCTATATTATCTGATTTCAAATTAATTATCATTTTTTCCTTATATTCGCAATTTAAAAGTGTTTTTTACTGTTTCCTAACAAGGGTGAAAAACCAGAAACAAATATTTTTCGTATGTTTTCGACACGTTTGATAGTCTACTTATATTAGATCTAGCACGTCAATAAGTGAATAAAAATTTTAAGTTTCAAAAAGTTATCTTATCCGTCTGGTTTAGTACTCAATTTCCTACTAATTTTAATATTTACACTTAGTCCAGTAAATGAAGGAAAAACCTAGGTTAAATTGTGCAAAGGGATGAAACCGAGGGCAATTGTAGGTCTCTACTGGGTCTTTTGAAATTCAGAAAGTTGTTGATTCTCCGGGTACCGCGACATGGAAAATGGTCTTAAAGTTCCAAAAATCAGTTTTTCGCCAATATCTCCGAGAATATGGATATTAGAGAATTTTTGTTTGGATACAAAAGGAAGAAGAATTCATTAGCTACAAAAGTGGTCCTTATGATTTTTTCTGAAAACTCGACAGTTTTCGAGATTACGGCCCCGAAACGAGCCCTTTACTTGTTGCTCCTTCTCTGAATCCAGGAAAGCAGAAATGGAGACAAAAGCGGGCGGACAAATTGTCCAATAACTCTAGTAAAAATGGATATTTTTTGATGATTTAAAATTCACGTCAAAGAGAAAACCCGTAGCTATGGTATCCTGGGTTTCGGGCCTCATTTTAATTTATCTTGAATATTGGAAACCCAGGCAAAATTTTTTCTTCTTCGATACTTCTCGATCAATATTTTAACGAGAATAGTAATCTATTCGGGTCTTTCTTGATAATAGGTCTCCAAAACCTATCTAATGAGCCCATAAATGTTGTTTAATTTTTTTTGCATCCCAATAAACTTTGAATATGTTAATTTCTTGACATTTGTGGCATCAATCGGACATTAAAAAAATTATGAATCATCGTATCGGTTCGCAATGTACATCACTGGAATGCTTGAAATGTCCCCTTTCTAATGGTTCCTTCGTTTTTTGTGCCACCTTCAACATTCTTGCCAACCAACTTTCAAAACTCCGGAAATGCGAAAAAATCAACATATTCATAAATACTTTTTATTGGGATGCAAAAGAAAGAAAATGAAACAACCTTTATGGGCTCGTTTGATAGGTTTTGGGGACCCATTATCAAGAAAGACCCGACTAAATTACTATTATTCATTAAAATATGGATGAATTTTCTAAATATCGAGAAATATCGAAGAAAAAAAATTAAACCTGGTTTTCCAATATTCAAGAAAAATAAAAATGGGTCCCGAGACCCAGCACCATAGCTATGGGTTTTCTCATTCACGTGAATTATGAATCATCAAAAAATATCCATTTTTAATCGAGCTATTGGACAATTTGTCCGCCCGCTTTTGTCTCCATTTCTCTAATTTGCTCTCCTGGACTCAGAGCAGGAGCAACAAGTAATGGGTTCTAATAAGTTATCTCGAAAACTGTCGAGTTTTCGGAAAAAGTCAAAAGGAGCATTTTTGTAGCTAATGAACTGTTCTTCCTTTTGTACTTAAACAAAAATTCTCTATATGCCATATTCTCGGAGATATTGGCGGACAACTGATTTTTGGAACTTGTGGGCCATTTTTCACAATGTCGCAGTACCCGGAGGATCAACAACTTTCTGTATTTCTAAAGAACCAGTTGAGACCTACAATTGCCCCCGGTCTCATCCTTTTGCAGTATATAATCCAGGATTGGGAGTTTATCGGCCTTCATTTACTGGACTACTAAAAATATATGTATTAAAAGTCGTTAGAGATACCTCTATTTTTAATCAGGCTTTGATAATATACGATACCATGTATAAAGTGATAAAATAGATTTGCAATAATAATACTAATAATAATGATAATAATAGTATTAATAATAATAATAATGTTGTGAAAATTGTTGTGAAATGGTCGAACACTTATCTGGACGAATTAGACAGAACAACGAGGAGATACTTTACCAAGTCAAGAAACCTTCACCCTAACTCATTAGTGAAGAGGCTCTATTTACACTGAAGACGGAGGCAGAGGCTTACTCAACATGAAAACTTGTGTTTAAACCAAGAAAAAACATGAGACAACATTTTCAAACATCTGATAGTAAAACACTAAAAGCAGTAATGAGAGAAGACAAGGGCTACACACCTCTCAATTTTTCTCAACATAACCCCCAAAACGATATTGTTTCAATGCTAGAGAACCTGTACTTGGCAAGAACAGCCCCTCCATGGAAGATACACCAAATTGTTACAACTAGCTGTACCCGGAAACGGAAGGATTCTTAATGGCCATTCAAGACCGAGTAGTAAGAACAAGTAACAACGAAAAACACTGCCTGAAGCTAAATGTCATTGACAAAAATGTCCGAAGTGTGAGGCCTCAGGTGAAACAATCGAGTACCTATATAATTGCGGGATGCCTCACGCTAGCTGAAAGTGCATATTTAGGGCGACATAACCAACTCGCCAAAATAATACATCAACAACTGGCAATCAAACACAGCCTTCTTAATGCTCCACCTCCACCATACTACAAATATGACCCCTCTCCAGTCTTGGAAACGAACGACCACCTGTTATATTGGGACAAAGTTATAACAACTGATCGGAGTATGGATTACAACAGACCGGATATATCATACTGATACACAAGAGAGAACAAACTGGAATCGTCCTTGATATAGCAGTACCGTTGTCACACAATGTAAAAAAATCTGAGGGTGAAAAAGCAACGCAGTACGAAAACCTGGAATCTGATCTCAAAGCTCAATGGAAACTTCGCAGTATCGCTATCATTCCATTTGTTAAATCAGCTGAAGGTATAATCAGTAAAAATTTCATTGTAAATCTAGCCAAGATTGGACTATCCAATAACATTGTAAATCTAGGCCAACGCACAGTATTGTTACAAACGTGCCATATATTCCGAAAGTTCCTAAGCTAGTTGAGGGGAGTTGAATTACTTTCTCAGCTAGATAGATGACAAAGTTAATTACCGCACCAACTTGTATGTTGAGAAATGGGAGAATAATAATAATAGTAATAATACCAATAATCAAATACGGAAAGCAATTTTAATTCAACTTTAAAAAAACTTAGAGCTATGAAAACTATATTAAGAAGTAGTGTAATTATATGTCTATACCTTAAATTACTGGCATAAGCTTATTTTAATTTCCCTTCTTCAATAATAGGTAAAGCAGAAAAAAATTTAAAACCTTTATTATTGTTTTGGGCGAAAAATTATCTCATCCGAAACTGGGTAAACTCAAATAGTAGGCATGTTCATATTTGGCGACAACTCTGTAATACCTCCATAAGCACGTTTACCTGACGTTCGCAGTGACCTCGTGTATGTGGGAGGCTGCTCCCCCCTCCCCCTCCTTGCAGACAACTAAAGACAACCATGTGCTGTCGCCCAGTGCCGACAGATCTACTCCAGGTGTCGGCAAATGTCAAAGGCATTGAAATTCCCACGGTCATCTAAATTTCCCACGCTCGAGCGACCTCCTTTCTTCTACCCTATAATTATGTAGTGTTATCAATTTTTTAGCATTCTTAGCGTTTTCAAAGGGTTGCGATGTTCTCCTTTTGTTCAATAAATTTATAACCTACTTTTCGTCTCGATTCAGCTCGTTTTGAAATCTGATCACGCAATACTCAATCAAATTTATTTAAAACAGTTCGCGTATAATCAATCTAATCGGGTAAAACGGAGTTAATGAATCGAGCGTTAATTAACTCCAAAATCGATTGAGATCAGTTAAAGGTCAAAGAGCGCCAATTACTCATGTTCGCCCGACGTACCTCCTCGTGTTAGGTAAACGCGAGGCTCATTTAGCCTTCCTAAATTTCCCTTTTTCACAGCCCCGGAATTTCTACACGTTTTACACTCCTCCATGGTAACGATTTGAACCTTCTCCAGACTTCAAAATTATATACTGACGTAAAGCCAATTAAGCAAGAAGCTCTTCGGGAAGTTTTTACTGTGAAACCTCTTTTTACAATATATTTTGTCAGGATTTATGCATTTCGTTAAATTTGAAATGTAGCTTTTTAATTTCCAAACACACCCCTCATTCTAGTAATTGTGATTTGAAATGGCCTAATTCGTCTATTCACTTCTATTGTAGTAATTTCCGTAAATAAACCTAATTTTAGTCCAAAGCGGTGTGTTTCATTTCTATTCTCGTGTATACTTTTCGTAATCAGCCTTGTTTGAGTTAGTATTCAAGTCAACATAAACAAATGGAATGAGCCGGCCCCTCATAGATAGTTACCAGGGAGATAATTTTATTTTTATTAAAAGTTTAAACGTACAACATCAAATGAGTTTTGAAAATATTATGATTAGTGGACGCTCAGTAAAGAAGAGCGAGTTGAGTTTTTGGATAAATGTTTGGGCGAGAATTATGTGGATTCTACACTTTCATTATCGTAACTTCGCGTCTAACAGGTGTAATCTACTTTAATATCCCGATAGAAATAGTGCGCAAATTCAACTATTCATCCTTAAAATTACGTCTAACGATGTGATTCATGCACAACGAGGCGTCTTTACATATAACATACCGCGTTAGAGACCATTCAAACAGACAATTTGCTGGCCACTGTATCGGCAGATATGGCCCTATACTCCGACCCCTAAGAAGTTCCGACCTCAATTGGGTACGTGTTATTGTAGTTTTAACGGGCGGGGTCAACATAGAATATTTTTACTAAATTTTGAAGTAAGTCTTGTCTGAATTACACGTTCAGCTGAATCGACAGAAATAGATTTTATCATCATTTTTTACCCAATGGAAAGCGAAATTCGGAATGTTCAAATTTTTCTCGATCTACTAGGGACCAAAGCTGTAAACGTCGAAAGTTTCAAGCTTTTAGGTGATTGGGTAATTGGTTGCATTGCCACTTTTCAACCCATCATCATATCTTAGACATCAATAAGCGGCAGATCTGGCGATTATGTTAGCCAAAAGAGAATACCGATATTGGCATCAAGAACCGAACTGTAATCGCTGCAACATGCTGATAGGCTTTTGTTGGAGTGTGGCTTTATTTATCCATGGAATGTGCAGTAAAATGAATGAAAATTTCATGAAGCAGTTTTGAGCACCTAAATGGACTCGTAGGAACACTAAAGTCTAATTTTACCCTACATCATTAATACTCTAGTAAGTGATGTCTCACACTCTACAACAAACTCCAAGAACAGCCTTTTTCATTGCAACGCCATGAACATGTGTTAACTTTGATTTAATCCAATCTATTTCTACTAGATGCTGCCTTTTTATTGTTACATGTTATATTTAGGCAATAAAACGATCCCTAATCGTCTGTCTTCTGAAAAAGACAAACCATATGTGTTATTTGTGATTTTTAAGCATTTAAAGGAAAAATGCATTATTCTAAAGCACTATTGTTTGCATGGTCACAAATTATATTACACAAACTAACTTATATTATCCCATAAGTAATATGCCTAATTACTTAGTGGACCACTTTTATTTTTCGTACACGCAGAAAACACTATCACATGATGCGCTAGCCATAATTCAACTGATCTCTGACGTACATCAAAAATTCCTGTCAGGTACAATTCCAAGCAGGTCAATCATATCCACTAAGATCAATACGAATTATTCGTGTTCGAGGCATAATCAAAAATTAACTTAACACGTCGTGATATCGACCCTTGTGTAACAGAAATATCAATTGAATTTACCAGAAAGAACATCGTTTCGTTGTAGAGCTGGTTAGGTTTTTTAAATTGTCTGTCATAGTTGTTAATAAAGTTATAAAGTAAATGCGTACTAGGCGGTTTGTAAATTTTGTTACACAGCACTTAACGCTTCTACTGCGATTATCAAAATCAACTATAAGTTAATAGAGTTGACCACAATAATTTCATAGCAAAAGGCAAAAACATTTAAATTATGCCTTAAACCTAAAATATTTATTTAAAAAAAGGCCTCAATAGTACTAAAGAAACATAATAAAAAGAAATCCGACTTATATAGTCATTGCTTTATTGAGCACTAGCAAATGCAGGTACTCAGGTATAAAATTAATTATTATATTAATAAATAAAAAATTTATTACCATTTATTACATTTACATTTTACATCTTTCGATGGTCTACCTACCTTCTTCCTCCCGCTCAGAAGAAATTTGGTATTATCAGATTTTTCTGAACCACCTGGAAGCCCAATCAGTGACCGTCTCAAATTTCCAGTTTCTAGCTACTATTTAGTGATGTATAACACTACATTTTCCACCACTCAATAAGTAAGATTCGGAGTTTCAAAATTTCTTTCAGTCACTAGGGAGCCTATATTCTAACAAAGCAATTTTTATAGTTTCTAACTAGGTACTCAAGAAGTACCTCAGAATAATAGCGGTAGAAATAATATTTTTCATTTCTTGGGAAAGTGAAATTTGGAGTTATAGTATTTTTCTGAATCATCTTGTAGCCTGACTTTTGAGCACAATAAGTTTAAAGTTACTAACTACTTGGTCGCTGTTATTTTCCTTAACTTTTCTACCACTTCGGCAAGGAAAATTCCGATTTTTAAAATTTTTTTTTGGTAATCGGAGGTATATGCTATAACCGCACCACTTAGAAAATACTCTGGAACAAAGGTAAGATAAGTTAAATTTTCTGTTATTTTCCATCCTCTCAAAAATGAAAATTAGTGATTTTCGGATTTATCTGGACTTATCCACGACCGAAGCCACAAGCGTGCAAAGTTCATGTTTCCAGGAAATCGGGAAGTTCCTATTTATTAACATTAATAACATTACATTATTATAACATTATTACCTAATTGTTTAAGAAAAGCCTTGAAACTGTTTAATATTTCTTTCGTTATTGTTGTTTGAGAGACTTTGCTAAATTATATCTAAGTATATCCCGAAGTAAACACGATTTCTGATTTTCCCGCTGGAATCCATCGAATATCCAAATTGTCTCTACTAGAGCGAGTCGATATCGTCCCTTTCATGTTAAATTAACTGTCAAGATATCTCAGTAAGAGCTCTAACAGAAACTTGAAAAACGTTACTAGATGTTAAATTGTAGAAATTCCTCCTTTGACAATATACTATATTACTGGGATTAAGTTAGATAACTTCAATTTACGTTGCTTGATTAGAGGGAGAACGTCTTATTTGGGAAATGCCATAAAATTTCATCACTTTGCTCGTTTTCAGCGGAAGCTGGCCCAATCATAAGAACAATGTTCACTCCCCTGGTCATTATTTATCCGGATGATAATGATCTGGGGATGATCGCTATTATAAGGGACGATTTAGCGCAAAACGAAAATCCAACGCAATCATCGAACACACTTTTAGGTCTTTTATAATCGGTTCGTTCCCACTGAAATAAATAGATTTTCAGTCCTATAAGGGCAAAAGCACGAAAGAAGGAGAATGCACTCCAATATTGTATCTCATCTTTTATTTAATGTATACTGGAGGAAAATATACGGAGAACCGATGTAGGTACTCAGGAATGATAGAAACTGTACTCAAACAACAGTATTGAAAATAGTTTCAACCTTCACTTCGAAACAAGTGGCATGGGAACAGAAATATCATGGATTTATTACAGAAGAAAAACAATTTCTAACGGAAATAAATCATTTGTGTTTGGACGTAACATTAAAATTTTATCAAAACAACTCTTGCGATTTTTCGAAACAATAATGATTGCTTTTTAGAGATCCATTTACAGGTCTTGTATTTTAATACATGTTAAATACTATTGAAACTGCTTGCTTTATTTCACTGTTGTCAAGATTTTCAGTATCCCTTAAGCCATCCCTTTATTCCATTATTATTCATCCCTAGTAACATATTTATCTATACTCTTATTGAAGTTAATATGAGTGCTCAGGAGAATCTGTTGATAGTCCAATCAATAAAAATACTTCTAAATATTTTGGGACAAACGAAAACTATGCATTGGGCGGTGAAAGGGTGTAAAGTAGCTTTGATGTTTTATAATGATATGTATTGTCCAAAGACTTGTTATGAGTATGTGGAAATATAAAATTAGTTTTTTCAATCATAGAAGCTAATGTATTGATAGCAGAAAATTCCCGTAGTAAGATGTATAGGTATTACAGAAATCTATAGTTTAAGATCTCGTGCAATTCATTTCATTAAATTATTGAAATAGCAAAAAACCACCAAAATGAACGTGTCTCTGATTATAGGATATTTATTCCAAAAACAATTTTTTTATATTGAATGTCTTCAAGGGAATCCATGGTGATGATGATAAAAAATGTCAATTTTCAAGTCCTGTGTTATTTCTATACCATGCTGCGTTTATTGGGAAGAAGTAATAAAGAGGGTCGAATCGTAATACCACCATACCTTCACGAAGGCTTGGAATGAGAGAGAAAGAGAGAGATGGAAGAAGGGTTATTTGTTGACCTGAAAACATTTTTATAAACTTATGTTATGTTAAAGGGAGGTGGTTGCTTACTTTAAAGTGACGAAGGGCGGCGGGCGCAAGGCTCCTCCAATTAGCGGCATGCCGGAAAGACGGGCTCTCAGACGGGCAGCGTGACGTGATACTAGGTGACTGACTAACTCCCTGATCGTTATGATCGAGCTGTATAAATACAAGCGGGATGTTTACGGACGTGATGTCGTACCTGTCCGAGAGTCGTATCGTCCTTCGGTTTAAGGTCGCCTCGGTGCTGAATAAGCTTAGACGGCGACCTATTTTCGCTAATTGGGACCGCATCTTGACAATATAATTAAAAGACAAATAAGGTGTATTCAGTAAAAACCAGATAATTAAACAGACCTATGAATATTCTCTAACCTGTAAATATTAAATAGTCATTTTTTATTCTCTGCTAAAGCGTCACCATCGTTGACACTGCTTAGAACGAATTTAGTAGTAACCTCAAGGCAACCGAAGAAGCCTAATACATCTCGTTTCTGCTCATGTATTCTTCTTATCTTAATCAGAGACTAGTATAGACAAAACAAGAACATAATTTATTTCTACCCACAGATACATGCGCCTTTGCTTTGACAATTGGAGTCACAAATCCACGTTAAAGAAGCTTGGCGATAAAATTTGACGTGCCGTATATCGAATATGTAGATGTAGAATAATAAACGTCATATTATATAAATAATATCAATTTAAAGTACTATTATTTTTGAAGTAATATAATGCCCTTTTACCAGTCGCTCTACATACTTTTTTATATCTCATAATTTTGGAGTTAGAATGGGTAGAATAGGTTTGATAACTTTTCCATAAATCGAGTTTATTATTTATACCGATCTAGCTGGTCAAAATACTTTAGTATATTGTCCCCTCTGAACACTAAGTTAATATTGTATGATGCTATAATGACACGTTCTTGAGTTTTTCCACAATAATTACAGGGTATTTTAAATCGTATCACCAAATGAAGTCACAATTTGACCAGTCACGAACATAAAGGTATACACGATGTGTACGAATTGGCTGAAAATCTACACACAACGACATTCTTAGTAGAATTTTAAAGCGAGAAGTTCAACACGAAAATGTTATACAATGTGTTTCAGAATGATTGTCATCTAGTTGGCGTTGGAATTTCTGTGCATATAATTTTTGATATGCCGCGCTCTATTGATTTGAACCTATCTAATTCTGACAACAAGTGTCCTGTGTTCTGTGCGATTTGTGCAAGTGTCAAACTGATAATCAGTACTGCTGCTAATTAACGGCCCTTTTCAGGGCCAAAACAAATACTACACATAGACAAATACTCAGAATTCGTTTTCTTTTGACAGAGAAAAATCAGAAGTTAAAAGAGGTTAAGTAGGTTATTTTGAGGTTATGTATAGCTAGTAGAAACTCCTATTTTCGCAATGCGGGTTTTTCTATTTTACATGGGAATTCCACAGCCCACTAGATGACAATCATTTTGAAACATGTTGCACAATACGTCTCAGGTCTTCACAAGGTGCCCAAAGTTTATAGGTATTTTCCTTTATTCAAGAAGCGTTAACACTTAATGTCCAAAGATGAATGTTTATAAAGATTTTATCTGTTTAAGCTTGAAAGTATGTTGGGAACATTTATTCTACGATTTATTTCCTTAATTTTCTCTTGAAGTTACATGTGGTAATATTCATGGTTCTATGATACGGAAGAATACATTGAAATTTGTTGATATAGAGAAAATTTTAATTTCCGACACATCAAAATAGAATGAAGTCGATTTGTTGATTTGTTATCTCTAATTTTCCACGTGATTATTTTTGTACTTTTTCTTAGTTTTTGCGTTCTCTTATTTTTTTTTACTTTCTATTTGTTTGTCTTAGTAATAATGTGTTATTCATTACTTTATTACACTTGATTGCAATAGACTTCACTTTTAATTAACATGCTCATTTGTATGCGGTATTCGGGTTTCACAACGAAGAGGTGCATTTGGCAAAATACGAATATCGTGCACATTTGCCAAATCGAAGACATCCCACTGGAAATGTATTTCGAACACTGGACGGCAATGTCTTTGCGAAACTGGATCATTTGTTTCAAGTGTAAATATTGGTCTACCAAGGAAAAGTTGCATAGTGCAATTGGAAAAGCAAGTTTTAGGCGCAGTTCAAAAAGATCCAACCACCAGCACCAGGTAATTATCGACAACATTAAATATTCCAAGTCATAAAACGCCCTTTTTGATTTTAAAAGAAATCTTTTTCGTCCATACCATCGGAAGAAAGTTAATCTCCTCAGTGGAAATGACAACATAGCTAGAATAAATTTTTGCAATACTGTTTTGAATTAAATTGATTAAAATAAAGACTTCCAAAGACGTCTTCTTTGGAGCGGTAAATGCATGTTTAACAGAGATGGTAAGTTCAATGCCTATAGGGGGCAACATCACTGCACCCATTTATTTTCTTGGTCATTTCGATCTAAGTGAGTGCTCAAATTTTTAGAACAAGTTATTCGATGCAGTGTTATTGAATACACGATTTAATATGCTCTACATGCATATTGGAGACCCTGCTCAATATTCACGTAATGTACGAGAGCGGTTGGACTAGTCGTTTCCAAATGTGTTTTCTTTTGAAAATCTTCTGGATCTTCAAAGATGGGGCCTCATCAAACACCAAGTTTAGGGAACTGCTTCGTCGAATGCTGAAATGGTTCGAGCAAGAATAGAGGAAGCAGTAACTGGACACTGGAAAGATTTGAGGGAGGGATTCAATATACATTCAATAATTGATTAATTAATAATAATAATAATAATAATTAATACTATTAATCATAATATTATATTTCAATAATATCAGGGAGCTTAAGAGTTTGTTGACACTCAGATGGTATTCAGTTGGAAAATCTGTTGTAATTTGGCCAATTTTTTGTAAAAAATTAATTAGTTTCTCATGTAAATTCCAGTATTTATTATGTATTTCCGCCGAAATACTCTTCATTTGATTAATTTATGTGACATAAAAAATTTGAACAAAACTTCTGTGTATTACTAGGCAGCAATATTCCGTAAATCTGTCATTACAGTTACTCAATTTATCAGAGCTAGCTTTGTTCTCAACATCATTAATACGGCACATGTTGCCAAAGGCACGTTTCTTAAAAGTGGATCTCGTTAACTGAGCAAAAGTTTTATCATTTTAGTATTAAAGTTTTCGCATTAGAATTTTTTAAGAGAAGTCGTCACGTGCATAGTTTCTAACAATAATCACACACCCTGTATAATCTGCTGTCGTAAACTTTCGACCTCACTGCTTCCATTCCTTAATACATATTATTAGAGTGTTGGTAAAATAATTGTTAAACAATTTTGGCGGTGTAATACAACCTTCTTGTAATCATTTAAAAAAAGTTTTGATGATGTTGTCATGGGTTCTCGTTCTCATTTAAATTGGCATTATAGAATTCTTACCACTTTTGGTAAGCAGATCCTCGTATTAGGTCATTTATCATAATCTGATTCATTTTTCCTGTGTCTACGTTGGCTTTTCTAATATTATCAAAAAGGTTCCATTACTTTAGCAGTTATTTAGCATGAGCATGCTTTTTAGCTGGAAGTATGGGATCTATGGGTCGCATCTGCATTTCCGTTCCTTTCTGATCGTCTCATTTAATAGCCTAATATCGTCGTACACAGTAACCTTAATTGAGTAGGGTGTAAAGTTCATGATAGAAAGAAAAGCGAGCGGAGAAGACAAATAAATTTCAAGACGCAATAGAAGGGTTACATAGTGAGCGCGGAACAAGTGAAAAATTATATTCGCAACCACCAGTGCAACGGTGCGGTTGGTAGTGCGCCTCTAGATGTGTCATGATGTTATGAATGGGTTCACAGGCGCCTATAAAATTTTACATGTCTCGTCGCTAGTAATCCTAAAAAGCACATGAAGTTGAGAGCATTTGTCTCTGTAGTTTTTAAAACAACACTCAAAAATCCAAGGAAAATGAACCAGAAATGTGAACGGAGATTCATTTCCCATATTTATTTCCCACGAGTAGATAGCCGTGAAGCAGAAAAATAATATGTGGAAGTATCTGTGGAAAACCGAACACAGCGTGCTACAGTATAAACAAGAATACCTAAAGTATTATAAAAAATTCGTCAAGAAATTACCGATAGGCCAATCCCTGAAACAATGTCTATCAACATTCCTATCAACTCCAGGAAAGAAAGGCCACATATTTCCTCAATATTTTCAGGCAATGGGACTAATAGGAGATTTCTATTTATTCAAAAAGCAAATTCCAATGTGAAGTAAAGTAGGTATTTAATGCCGCTAAGTAATAAGTAGAATTTTTGTATACATCAGTCACTTTGAATCCATTATTAAAATGAAATGGAAATGTACATATGGATGCAACGTGGGGTCATACCAAAGATTTTAGGGGAAAATCTAAAATTGTCCACTGGAGGCTGAGATATATGGGAGATTCCATGTCAACTGATCAGGGAGTGAATGGGGTGGTTTTTAAATCGCTACTTATCGGAAGTATCTAGTCGTCTTTAATATATAAAAATACGTCCAATCCTACATTTTTAGCCCACAATTTTGCACCATTTTGGATTTGTGACCTATTTTTTGTTTTGTTCATTTTTTTGCGAGCCATGATAAATTTTCGTTTTTAGACTGCCGATGTGAGAATTTGAGTTTAAAAACATTCTGAAAATAGTGGGTCGATGTAAAATCTTCCCAGAAATCCATTTCCGGCGTCAGAAATAGGATTGGATGCTCCCCCGAGCGATAAATTCAAAAAAACAGTTTGTTTTTTTTTCAAAGTGCGATATCTAAAAAGTTTATTTTTTTAAAAATATTTGGAAGCTGCCAAAATCTTCCTTTTTACATATACTTTAAGGACAAAACAAATTATCGGTGTGTATTTTGGTTTTAACTAATAAAACACGCAAAAAACTGATTTTTTTTTGTGGAAAAATGAAATATTTCTGTCTCTAACTCTGTGAAAACTCATTCAAACATTCAATTTTACATTTTTTGACGTTACAGTGTTATACCTTAATTCCAAAGCCTACAATCTTGATCCTCGCTTTTTTTGCAATTTTGGAACCAACAAGGTGCTCTAACTCACTAGTTGCCATATATTCAATTTTTTCACCGGAGGGAGGAGCTCTAGAAAATATACAAATTGATGAGAAAACACGTAAAAAATACATTGTAAAAACCCAGAAATTTATACTTTATTCATCCTATCTAACTGGTACAGAGAATTTCATGAATCAAGCTCTTCAATGCTAACTTTGTTGAAATGTGTTTGAAATTTGTGTGCCTGAGCTTTGTTCAAAGTGAACGTTTTCGGTGATTTCTTTTTTTCAGTGTGCTTCACCTCACAAATAACATGGGGAAAAGATACAGTTAGCCAAATAGAGTCAGGAAAGAAGTAAACTTTTGAGACAGAATTATAGCTAAACACTAACGTCTCTACAACAAGATCATCTTCGTTGCTGTGAATTATGCGACCCAAATGCCAGTTGTTATTGAATAGAAAAGCAACATCCAAATTTTCCTCCCAAAGTTTCACAACTTTACCTTTTAAATCGAAAACCAATGCCAAGTTCTCATCCATACTGGTGTTTTTACGTTTGACGATTTGCTTATTGTGAACACAAAACTGATGGAAAATTTTAGTGCCTGGAATAGTTTTTCCCTCCTTTTGGTCACTGTTTTCATGACAAAATTTAAGTTTCGACGTTTCACTGAAAGAGATAAAATTTTTAAACCTTCTTCAAGGGCTTGACCAAGCGTCAAACTGCTATTGCGAGTTTGAAATGACCCTATGAAAACCAAACCATGACAGTGGACGAACTTCTTAAATTTTTTCATGAAAACAGAGACAAAAAGGAAGCAAAAACTATTCCAGGCACTAGAAGTTTTTGATTCCACAAATCCAAAATGACGCAAAATTAGGAGCTGAAAATGTAGGATCGGAAGTATTTTTATATCCTAAAGACGACTAGATACTTCCGGTAGCGATTTAAAAACCACCCCATTCATTCCCTGATCAGTTGACATGGAATCTCCCATATACAAGAAGACTGTCATAACATTACATCTTTAGATGACACCTTAGCATACAACTAAATAATACTGTTAAAATTCTGTTAAAATGATAAAATAATTGGTACTCATCTTACCCTTTATTCCGGCTACAGTTTAATAATTGTACTTGATGGGTCAAAAGATGAAATTTTACAAGAGGCAGATTAAGTTTTTTGTGCTGGTTTAACCGTTGGCGCGTAACATAATCAAATGGATAAAGACAACATTGAAATTTGGGTGCGTAAAAAACTATTACCTAACAACTCTGTTAGAATTTACAGTAATGTTCCTTACCACCAGAAATTTTAGATAAAGTTGTTTCAAATTGGTTATTAATAATAATGAAGCATTAAATCTAGCCTAGGTGAAATTTGTGTTCTTCTAAATCAATTTCTTAAATATGTCAAAAGAAATTTTTACAAAATTAAGAATTTTCGAATCTATGGGTATACTTTATTTAGATTACCCCCTTATATTCTTCTTCAAAACTCAGTTCGACGTCCCAATAAACATCAATTTTGTTTTTTACATCTTTACGACTGTAGTCGCCTGATACCAATAGTGGACACCGATGTCCTAGTCTTATTGCTTATGAATGTGTGGGAAACTATGATGGATTCTCACCAAATTATATTGGAGTTGGTCGCACGAAATATTGCATCTAATAGTCCAAGACCCATCTGTCAGAAATTAGCTTTATATGGACGTAAGAGGTTTCCGCAATGTTTTTACATAAATACCTCGAAAATAATGCCTAGAATGAAAATTGAAAAAAAGCATGTTTTTTCGATTTGTTTTGCTACTAACTTTTTAAATATTGAATTTAGAAGAAAGTTGAAGCAAGAAAAAAGTGGCAGGATCGCTATTTACATAATATAGCATAGTTTAGAAATTGAAAAATTTATTAGCGGTTTTGCAAAATAGCAATAAAAAATGAATCGGCCCAAAAAAGTGTTTTTTTTTAATTTATTATTTTAGGTACCTACTTTAAAATATAGTTAAGAATTCCATATCAAAGGCGGAAAATTTTGAAGTCATAATAAAAGAATCCCGTTTAGATCGGTTTTGTAATTTTATATTATTTTATTTATGTTTATATCTGGATTTCATTTTTGTAACGGTGTGTAATTCTCTTCGATAGCGTCTTGAAAATGTCCCCAAACCTGGGACGAAATGTCGACGACGAATAAAAGTAAAAAAAAAATACCTCCAGCTGACGGCGAACCGTTGTTTCAATTTCTGAGTGGGGCTACACGGGAAAAAAAGTGTTCTAGTTTCCCACAATTTGATGTTAACAAAACCGGCTGGGCATATATAAGTGGGAACCAGCTTTCAAGCGCTTTTCTCAGAATTAAAAAATATTTATTAGAACGGTCACAATCATTGTTTAAAATTGGTGTCGTATTTTTTTTTTGCTTATAAACAAATAGATCATCTCGGCAAATTTTTTGTTCAATGTAATTCTGAAAACATAGCCGGAAAGTACTCGGGAAGACGCGTCTTCTTATATATAGTAAGTAAGTATTTTGTTCATTAGCTTCTAAGATCTAACTCCTCAAAATTGATTAGTGTTTAATGAAATGGTTAATAATGCTGAATAAAATTACTGTTTTTTCTCATATCTAAAGAAATAATTGTATCTCACAGTAACCAGTATAATATTTTTGTTAAAATTTATATTAAAAATATTGAAATTTACATTAAAAAAAATTGTCGCTTCGAATTTTGACAAGTTTATAAATTTGACACCAAATTTAAACAATAACTGTGACCGTTCTAATATTTTTTCATTCTGAAAAAAGCACATGAAAGCTTGTCCCTCTTATATATGTTCAGCTAGTTTTGTTAAAATCGAATCGTGGAAACAAAATTTTAACAATTTTGAAAAAATTAATATTTTTCTATTTTTCTGGATTGCAAAATTATTGTGCAAAATGTATTAAACCGATGTAAACGAAATTTACGGGATTACTTTATTATGACTTCATGATTTTCCACCTTTGATATGGAAGCTCTAACTATATTTTAAAGGGCATTAAATAATAAAGTTATAAAACCACTTTTTTGGGACGATTCATTTTTTTTAATTGCTATTTTGCAAAACCGCTTATAAATTTTTCAATTTATAACCTATGCTATATTATGTAAAAAGCGATTCTGCAACTTTTTTCTCTCTTCAACTTTCTTCTAAATTCAATACATAAAAAGATAGAAGCAAAAAAAACGGAAAAACACGCGTTTTTTCAATTTTTTTTTTTAAATTGTTGCATTTTAAACAATGTTCCCGACCTCTCCGCTCTGTAGGATAAGTCAATCCTTATTCTAGGCATTATTCCCAAGGTACCCATTTAAAAACATTGCAGTCACCTCTTACATCCCCGTGAAAACAGATGGGTCCTGGACTAAAAATACTGTGTTTTAGTGCTAGGCAAAAAGCACTTTTGAATGTGCTCAGTACATTGACAGTTCTATTTTGTTATCCAAGTGGCTTTGTAAATACAATACGTGTGACTTAAATCTCACGTAAATAATTACAGTAAAAATGTAATAGACAAATATTGAATGAAGTTGGTATTGGATAATGTATGCAAAGCAACTGCGGCTCTCTGGAAAACGTGTATGAAACATGTAACAGTGAGAGTATATGACCAGATTGAAACTGCTGTGGAAAACTAAGGCAACTGTGCCCTTCACGAATCAGAACTCCCTTAACTGCATTCCAAAAGGTAATATTTCTGTAGAGACTGCATGTAATGAAATCTTTACCTGGTGAAGGAAGTTGCTAAATTCCGTCTAACAACGAGATATTTAATTATAAAAATTGTTCTAGAACGTAAATGAACGACAGCTATAATGAACGACAATGGATAGAGAACTCGAGAAGCGTTTACGGAAAAGTATGGAACGTTACATTGCAGAATATTCACGGGAATTCGATTTGTTCTAACGTCATTTGTGAAAGGTGTCACCGGTCAACGAAAATTGGCGCGTGAACATAATTTTTGCGTGTCATTCTTGTGTAAGGGCCATGCTAATCTTCTTTGTATTGTTCCAGTTTTAGTACATGTATCGCCGAAGCGAGTTCCGTAATAACAACACTTATTCCTCGTAGTAACTGAGGTTTAGTTTATTAGGTATTGCTTGTTTTTTATAAACAATATTTATTGTGTACTACTTCGAGTTCGAGGTTACTTTAACGGGAGCTGCATGTCTTCGATATATTTTTTTTCTTTTCCAAAAGAACTATAACCCTACATTGTGAAATACTGGTTGTTGGTTGTTCCAATCACAACCAAAAAATCACATACCGCTGTCTCTTTCTCATATCCTCCTTCGTAGCATCATATCTTTTACATTTATTCTGGTTCCATGACGAATTCACCAAAAATTGGGATGTAGCAGACGAGTAGTATTTATTTAAGAGGCGCATACACTATATTCTTTTCGAAAAATTAAAAAATTTCCAAAATTATTATTTTCGTCACCAGAAACTATGTCTTCTGTATGTAGGAGTCTTTTTAGAGCGTTTCCTGAAAAATTCGGAAAGAAAAACTGTGACCCGCAGGATGCACCATCACCCAAACTAATAGACCGTGGGCCCATAACACCAAAAGTGTCGATAATCTATGTTCGTATGCCCTTTTAGGGACACACTCAGACAGCCCGGGAAAAGTAACTCCGAGCGCCTGTGACCAGTCCTAACACCTGTTATGACCTCCACTTCTTGTTGATGCCGGCATAAATCGAGATGCCCTCTCCGGAATCGTATGCAAATGTCGGAGTACGGTTAATGGGTTGAAATGAGTCGTTCCACCAAAGGGCATACTTTCCTCGATCATCGTCTATCACCAGTGTCTATCACCATATCGCCAAACGGTGAGTTTAAAAAATATTTGAGATTCTTCTCAATCTTACCCACCATGGTAAACGACAATCGTACGATTTATGAAAAGCTGATGCTGAAAAAAATAAACGTAACGTTCGGAAAACAGGGCTCAGGCCCATCAATGAAAGATTCTACATAAACAGTGTACTATATATTTCTTGCTGAAGTATATTCATGCTTCCACTCGTTTCGCTACACGAAAATATTTTTGCTATTTCGTTTCCATTGTCCATGTTCCGTGTTTTCACCATAGAGTTCTCTGGTCTCTTTGATTTTCTACTTAATAACCTTTTATTTTGTTCCATTACTACCAAAATATATTTACTCCAGCAGAAGTCACCTCATCAAAAGATTATTTTTATTAGGTTCGACACTTCCAAATTGAATTTATAATGGAGGTTCAGGGCCTTACGATAAACATCCCATTTATTTTGTTAATAAAGTATTAACCCTTCATTGCCATACATCTGAAATACTTTTATGTGTATATGTTTATCAAATATATAGAGGTGGTTTGTTGCCGCTAGGAATATTTTCCCCAATTCGCACAGATATTGATTTAATAAAAAATGTTATATCAGGGTCAGCAAACATATCCGTGTACCCTTTGGCCCCCGGGGACCTTTTTTTCAAATTTTTTACCCTCTTCTGCGTCATGATGTAAGTTAAGCCGAACAAGTCAACAAAATTCCGTGGCGAATTATTTTTTTTTATAAACGCACATGACATACAAAAGAAACATAAAGAAGGATATGTAAATCTCTTTGATTATTTGTAAAACAAATTGCTAAATAGGGGGAGCATGCTTGTTATTCATGCCATGCAACATCAACGAGCTTAATACCTTCAGTCGAAATCCCAAAATGTTCGATATCATTGCCACTACAAGCGAAAAGTTTTTCCCACTACAAGCGCTTTTGCAGTCCGAGAGTTAATAAGTTTCAATACTAGAGAGATAAAGAGAAATTACCTTGATGTTAACCGTAATTTTCTTGTTAGATAATAACACTGACAGTATTTAAACAGATTATTTTAATGCAGTTTAACTGAAACATGAATTACTAATTAGTTTTACCATTGCTGTCCCTAAACCATTAATGCTTTTGAAATACAACTCGGAATGCCATCGAGCCGGTAATCTGATAAAGATAAGTGGAACAATCCGCAACAATAGGAATATTCGGAAAGTTTCTAATGTACAAGCTTTAATGAGATCATCCTAAAATTTCCCTGAGAGGATTAAATCGAGTGAAATCTAAGTAAGTTGGTGTATATTGTATAACGGGAATTGTTTTGTATTAACTTCGTGGTACAGATTTATGAAGTACAAAACCGGTTAAAGAGGATTTACGATGGGACTTTATTTCGGTGTATAGTTGAAATTGCATGAACGGCGGGATATTCCCAATAATGGTCACAGTACAGCAACTGCAATTAGAATATCCTACGTTATGTGAATTATAGAGATTGCACCCGGGATATCAAACAGGAGAAGTAATAAAATGCGTGGGCGACATCTCCAAATATTCGGAAATTTTACGGGCTTGGATGCAGCGGCTGACGTGTTATATTTGTGTTTTTGAAATTGTGTATTATACATATTTTATCAGAAGTTTTTATATGATGGATCGGATTTTTGTATTTATATAATATATATATATATATATACAACGTGATCAAGAATGACTGTTCGAGTTGGCAATGCTGAATTTCATTTTTAAATGGTACAACTGGTAATTTGAATTTGCTATTTAAAATTCAAATTTCTGGTATTATTTTCAAATTTATTTATTTGAAATGGTTTTCACGTTACAACACGAAATTTTCATTGGAATGGCGTACTTTCGAAGCGGGATTTATAACCCAATTACAGGTTGGCAGTACGCTCTCGAAGCGCCATACCAGCAATTTCAGGAGTTGTTTCCGTAGACTTTGGTCACTTTTGCTGTCTTTCTGCAACATTGCACGCGAGTAGTTGAACGTTATTTAAACACAGGGAGCGTAAGCAAACAAAAATCAACTGGTACACCTTCGACTCTAAACGAGGAAGTTGATGTCGAGGATATCAGAACAGAAGTCCTCCCAAATCCTTAAGAAAGCTCTCCCTTCAAACAGGTTTGGTCCTTATGCCTCCTATTCAACCAATTTTCATTCTTACCCATAAGACTTCCACTTTTCCATGATGTTCTAATTCACGGTTTTACAGGTTTATCATATGGAAGTTGCTGCACTGTGCTTAAAAAGAAATTAAAGTGCCACCCTTACAAAATTTCCATCGTCCAGTCATTAACCCCTCCTGATCACCCGCAGAGAGTTTTATTTTGCAATTGGTTCAATGACATATTAAATAATAATTATATCCTTGACGATACCTTCTTTTCCGGCAACGCATGGTTTCATCTCAACGTCTATATGTGAATAAACAAAATTACAGAATTTGGTCAGGTGTAAATCCTTATGCTATCAGAGAGACACATTTGCACCCGGTTAAAGTTGGTGTTTGGTTGGCAGTCTCAAGGACGCGGGTGTATGGGCCCATATTTTTTTATTATACCGTCAATTCGGAGAGATATATCCAACACCTTTCGAGGCCTTTTATAAACCAATTAACAGACGAAGAGCGTCAAATTGGATATTTCCAACAAGACTCTGCAAGGGCACATACGGCATGTGCTACTATGAGATATTTAAGAGAGAATTTTGGCGACAGAGTAATTAGTCAGGGCATTTGGCCAAGCAGGTCACCAGATCTCACTCCATTAGATTTTTCGGTATTTGGGCTCTCGAAGGACTATGTCTTTAGGAACATATTGCATACTGAAGAAAAGCTGCGAGAGGCAATTCAGGAAGTTGCAAATATTACCCCCAATATGCAGGTGAATATAACAAGAGCCTAAAAAGAAGAGTTAATTTATGTCTGGACCAAAATGGGGGGCATTTTGAGCATTACCTTTAGCTGTTTAATTAAATCATTGTTCTGTATTTCGAGTTTCATTTTGTAAGCGTTAATTTTTATTCACATAACCTACAATCTGATCGCTGATTGTTATGTCAAATTTTTGTCAAATAAACATATCTGGTTGTAGCGTTGCAAACCCTTAGGCAAAAAAATCCTCCAGGTAGGATTGCCATCTCAAACAGTCATTCTTGATCACCCAATGTATTCCCACTTTCGATATTTCGGATTTTTATGATTGAATGGACATTTTACAACGACATTTACATATAATTCACGCGATATAGAAATTGTATAATAATATGATACTAAGTATTTAAATACTTTTCGGAAATTATGTTTAAAGATTTGTTGCTCTACATTACGCCAACTGTATGCATTTAATTATTTGCCAAGAAATTAACAATGAAATTGGAACAAAAAGAGACTGCTAACAGCACATACAAGTGCCATACAATCTTCTTTACTATCTTCAGAATTACGTCGACAAAATAGATCAAAATTAAGTTATTATTCATATTTGGTCATACGACTGGTAAAAAGTGTTGTTTTCAATAAACTTCATTTAAGAAAAAGTAAATTGAATGAGGAATTTTACATATACATATACATAGCATTTAGTTTGGGTAGATCTGTAGTGTCTGATTTTGCAAAATGACTCTATTATACATTTCCTTTATTGAATCCACTACGTTTGATAATTAGCCATGGATAGATACTAAAAATTGGAATTCACGTGATGTTAACCGTATTTTTAGTGTAAGAACACCGGTTCGGTGTGCGGAAAGTTGCTCGCCGACAATTGCTCGCCAACAATTGCTCGCCGACAATTGCTCATTGGGAAAATTGCCCGCCACACATTTACTCGCCACTCAGTTGCTCGCCATCGGGTAAATTTAGATTCAGGTTATACTAACAACTAGACAAAAAGCTCTCCTAATGAACTATTTGTCAACTTCAGAAAATAAACCATTGCTAATTAAATAAATTTAACACAAACACAATTTATCAAACAATTGAACACAAGAATTTAACGATTAGGTACAAATTCACTCATGTTTCGATACATAAAATCTAGAAAATTGAAAATTCTATAAACCAAATTAAAAAAATATATGTTATTGAAGATAGTTCAAATACATCAAAATAATGCAGAAAATCTTTAACAGATACAAAACAAATATAAATCAAAACGTTCTTGACAATATGAAAATACTTGACAAATACGAAATCTAAAATTTAAAAGTTGTAGTTGTGGGCTAAGCCACGCAAATATTCCACTAATGTTCTATTTGCATAGTCATTTACAATGTTTTCTATCCGTTGTGCGCAATCACGATATTTCTTACGTGCAACCTTGGGGTTAGCACCACCTATGTATTGTTCATTTTTCCACAATTAAAACTTTGTTGCCGATGCCAACCTTCACAAAAGTTATTGGTTTTTGGTAAACCATTTTGAACAGTATTGTAACAGTTAACAGTTAAATTTCCGAAAATTGGTAACCAGTATAACTTTACACATTTAAAACCATAAAACAATTTGATTTTGTTGGAAATATTTTGAGTTTGGTATCGATCCATAGAGGAAGAAACAACGATTTTAATAAAAATATATTTGCGTTAATCAAAATTCGCTGGAACATAATATTGAATTATAATCAATTTTATATTGTTTGGTAGTGCGGAGTACCTGACCACTACCTGCGACCGGTCGACAGGTACGATCCCTAACGCCACGCGGAGTCTATAATCGGCTTGGTGCATTTCAAGCACCACCTATAACTTAAATTGAGTCATTTACTGTTAACTAGCGACATTTCAACGCTTTTAACAATAAATATTTTAGGATTACGTTGAAACCTTTAAGGTTAGAGAGTTAGAAGGGTTAATGGAATTAACAATTGTGTATTAAATTTCTTTAAATTCATACCATTTTCTGATAATGTTTAGCTATAACTAACAATAATATTATGAGAAATATTATCTGTTGGCGAGCAATTATGAGGCGAACAATTGGGTGGCGAGCAATTTTCCCGGCGAGCAATTGTCGGCGAGCAATTGCCGGCGAGCAACTTTCAGGGAATCCACCGGTTCAGGTACTCGCGTACCAAAATCGCATTTCAAAAGAGATCTCGAGCAAATAGTGAAGCGGTTTAAAGTAACCAAACTTGTTCGAACACCCACTCGAACATAATTTTCATGCATCAGACGGTGAGACAGGCCAACCATATATGAAATGACAATACATGAACGAGGAAATGAGAGAATGTAATGGATGTTTTGAGATTTAACTTACCACATTATACTTTAAAGAAACTATAATTATGGAAATGAACAAAACAATGAAAATGATATCGTTACTCTTTTTGTTAATTATTAAGTATGCGTACATACATACAAAATCGGAACATGTAACGTCACTAGCATGTATGAACCCAGAAAAGCACATAATATTGTTCAGGAAATGAAAAGAATGAATATCGATATCCTGGGTGTAAATGAAACACGCTGGCCAGGAAGCGGAAAATGTAAAATAAAACATCATTGGATGTATTTCTCCGGTAGCTCCGACTCTCAACATCGACATGGAGTAGGCATAATAATAAAGAAAAATATTTCGCCATATGTCTTAAATTCTCTACCCTTGTCAGAACGCGCAATGCTACTACAACTCATGATGAACATAGGAAGAATGAACATAATTCAAGTATATGCGCCTACCGCAGACAAGGATGACCAGGAGATAGAACTGTTCTACGAATAAATAAATGAAGTACTGAAGCAGGTCAAAACAAGAGATGTCACAATAATAATGGGTGACCTAAATGCCAAAGTTGGAAAAGGAAAGACAAATAATCTAGTGGGAAATTTTGGTTTGGGGGAAAGAGACCAAAAGGGGCAAAAGGTTAATACAATTCTGTCAAGAGAAAAATATGGTTATCACAAATACATTGTTTCAACTGCCTAATAGACTTTTGTATACATGAATATCACCAGGGGACAACAAGCAGAATATCGTTAGAAACCAGATAGATTACCTGATGATCAATGAAAGATACAGGAACAGTATAATATCAATTAAAGCATATTCAGGTGTAGCCAGATCCTCCAGATACATCCAGATGTATCCTCTAACCATAACCCACTGATTGCAAAGGTAAGAATAAAATTAAAAAGAATTAACCATAAAACAAAAAAGATACAATTAATACTGGCAAACTGCGTAACCCAGAAATAAGAGATAAAGTGAAAAATGAAATTAATGCGGCATTGGAAACTTTAGAATGTCTAGAAAATAACACCGAAGGAAATATAAACAACAATTGGGCCCAACTTAAAACAAGAATACTGAGACCGTGCCAAGAGCAACTAAGTGAGGACAAAGAATCAAGAAAAGAATGGATGACAGCTGAGATATTAAATCTTATGGATGAAAGAATACAATATAAAAACAGAGACAAACAAAAATACCGTGATCTACAAATCAAAATCAGGATGAAGGTTCGAGAAGCCAAGGACAACTGGTATAAGGACAAGTGTGAGGAAATCGAAAATCTGTAAAGTAAATATGACAGTTTTAATGCACACAAGAGAATAAGAGAACTAACTAGGAAACCCAATCACAATTACAGCATACTGATGAATGAAAATGGAAACAGTATTATGGACACAGAAGAAAAGTTAGAAGTATGGAAAAAGTATGTAGAACGGCTGTTTGATGACCAAAGAGATGAGGAAAATAATGAATATGTGTGCGACGACACGGGACTAGAGATAACTAGATACGAAATAGAGCACACTATCAGGGAAATGAAAACTGGGAATGCCACGGGACCAGACGAACTACCAACAGAAGTTCTTAATCTCATTGAAGATCAGAATATACACTTTATAGTACATACTTTTAACGGTATATACAAAACTGGAATTTTACCGATAGAGTGGCTACAGTCAATATTTGTAACTATTTCCAAAAAAACCAACGCGAGGTATTGTTCTGACTATCGTACCATTAGCCTAATGTGTCACATACTTAAAGTGTTTCTAAAAATCATCCAGCGAAGAATATATAGAAAATTAGAAGTGGATATCGGAGATACACAGTTTTGTTTTAGGAACGGTTTAGGAACTAGAGAGGCGCTCTTTGCCTTCAACGTGTTAACACAGCGGTGTATGGACGTAAATCAGAATGTATACGTTTGTTTCCTGGACTAAAATAAAGCATTTGACACCATCCAGCATAAAACACTAATAGAACTACTCAAAAGTAAAAACATCGACACTAGAGACATAAGAATAACAAATAATTTGTACTACCATCAGGAGGCCGTAATACGCGTACAGGATAAGGTGACCGACCCAATAAAAATAAAAAAAGGTGTTAGACAGGGCTGTGTTCTATCACCATCTCTGTTCAATCTGTATTCTGAAGAGATATTTAAGATAGCACTTCAAGATGAAACCGCTGGAGTAAAAATTAATGGCTTACCCATTTGTAATGTCAGATATGCCGATGACACCTCACTTCTAGCGGAAAATATAGATGATCTCCAGAGAAACAAAGTCGTAGAAGTGAGCGAAGAATTTGGGCTAACACATAACACAAAGAGAACTAAATTCATGATAATTACAAAGAAACCTATTGCCAATATTAATCTGCATGTGAATAATGAGCAGATTGAACAAGTAAGAAATTATAATTATTTAGGGACAAATATAAACGAAACAAATGACTATTCTAAAGAAATCAGAATAAGGATAGAAAAATCCAGAAGCGCCTTCAACAATATGAGACAAATATTGTGCAGCAGAGATTTAAGCTTAAGTTTGCGAGTGAGAATGTTTAAATGCTACGTTTTCTCGGTCCTCTTGTACGGGGTGGAGGCTTGGACTATAAATAAACAATGCATGAATAGATTGGAAGCCTTCGCGATGTGGGCGTATCGGAGAATTTTGAAAAATTCCTGGCAAGATAGAGTGACTAACGAACAAGTACTTAAAAGAATCGGCAAACAACGAGAAATAATAGACACCATTAAAATAAGAAAATTGCAGTACCTGGGCCATACTAAAGGCGGCGAAAAATATAATTTGCTACAATTGATTATGCAGGGCAAAATTCAGGGTAAACGGAGCATTGGGAGGAGACGGATGTCCTGGTTGCGTAATCTTAGGGAATGGTTTGGCTGCAACTCCAACCAACTGTTTCGTGCTGCGGCCTCAAAGATTCGAATTGAATTGATGGTTGCCAACCTTCGTAGCGGAGATGGTACGTGAAGAAGAAGCGTGAGGAAATCTCATGTTGATAAAATTTATACTCGTTATGAACATATGAATAACAAAACCTGCAATGAAAGTAATTGAGATTGTTTTTGGTATCATGTACATACTTACACACAAATCGTCAAAAGTCAAAATATTATCACTAGCATAGGTACCGTTTTCAAAGTCACTGGCAAACTCAACGGTCCAATTGAACAGACTGCATTCGAGTAGCTGGTACACTTTTTAAACATGGCCATTGTATTAAACGTTAATTTCAATGTGAAAACTCTCCCTTCTTTAAAAGATAGTGACCTCACCAAAGACGTAACCAATATCAAAGCGTTTTCGACAAGGGGATCGAATTTGAAATAGAGACAAATTGCAGTTCAGTTTGAAATAAAAAATAATCGATTTATTATCGGAAAATTTGTAGAAAATGTCATTTATGTATTCAAGAACGTTCCAGCAGTTCCTGTCATTTATATATTTTAATCCTTTAGAACGGTAATATACGGAACCAGTAGCCAATTGATATTATGTGTTGCGAAGTTACTTCAAACATATTCAAACATTTTTGCAAATAGGTTTGAAACCATCGCGAATGTTTCCCAATAAATCTATCCATCGTAACAAAAAACCTTTAGGCAAAAATTGGTCCGAGATTCGATGAAAAAGATTAAATAACATCTCAGAAGAAACGTTTTTAGCTGCTAAATTCTTTATTATAAAAAAAACAAAGTAATGATACTTCTCCCACTTCAAGAACCCGTTAAATTTCCGAATATTTGGCGGAAGCTTCACGAAGCTACGCCATTTCATAGTCGATCTGCCTGATGATCCAACTACTATAATAGTTAGTACAAAAGTGAAAGCAGGTCGAGTTTTGTTTTAATGAACATCATACAATTTCCATTTTTGCATATTTAAATCTCCTATGTCGATTCAGGTCGAACCAAAAGAAATATCAGTTTGGATAAAAAATCCATCAAACATTCGTGTGTGCTATTTGTACTGTATCTATTACAGTCTCGATGTAACTACATTCATTTATCATCTTACGATTTATTAAGGAGAAAACTGAAATGGGTCAGTATTGATCCAAAGAAAAAATAAAATATAAGAACAAACATTTTTTAACCGGGAGTATTCAATTGTTTGTACATAACAATTACATTGTCTTGAGTTCAGAGTTATATTTCTAACTTTGTAAATACAAATTTCTGTGTAAACCAAAAACCTTCTCACGTCTGTGTAATGCAAGGATATAAGTTTCTAAGGCGAAATAATTTTAATGGAATCGTTATTTTTCTTGGAGTCTAGTGTCCCTAGAAGTATCAGTAGAGGCTAATAGTTTGTTATATCTACCTAATGTAGTGGGGAAATTTCTGCATCGCAGCAGGAAACTTCATATAATTCTGTTTCATTAACAACTTGATGGAGAGAGAAAAATGATATTCGAAATGATTTTAGAAGAGTATTCCATTTCATCATTTCCCATGGGATAATTGGAAAGTATTCAATCTAATATATTTTTCCTTCGATTCGAAAGATCATCCATCAATATACACACTTTCAATAAAAAATTTATTAGAAGTTTTGGAGATAATTGCAAAAGTTTTATGAGTATTGCCACTCAATTAAAATAGTCTATGAATTTTGAAACGTCTTAGAAATTGTTCACAAGCACACCGAGTTATCAGTATTAAAATTACAATTCATAACAACTTCGCGTCATCACTTTAGGTACTCGAATACATTGCATATGATATTAACCACTCAAGTTTTCAATAAATTTTTAACAAACTTATACACAAGATAATACGTATCAAAACAATCCATAAATATTCCTACTCATTTTTGTGTGCTTCGAAAACAAATTCGAAGATCCTGTTTGGGTTCACGTCCAATGGCGAAAGTGCATAAAAAGCCATTGTCGAAAGTTTCGTTAGTCTTCGCAGAGAAACTTTCGGATCAATCGCGTGGACGATCCTGCGACGAAGAAAAAGTTACGGAGGCTGACAGAAAGTCAAATTTCCTTAACTTCGGATTTAAAATTGGGCAGTTATAAAACGCCAAGTTTTTTATCGGGTTTGGGTAACGAAATTTGCTTGCATTGCTGTCTGATCCCTAAACTAGTTAGGTGTAGGGAAGAATTGAGTTAACGTTAGATTAAATTTATGGCTAATTAATTTTGAATATATTAATTTCAATATCCATAATTTGCGTAATAGTATTTATTCTTTTACAATATTGTTAGTTGAGTTTTAAATCCGATTGTTGAGTTGTAAATTATAACGAATTTTTAAAATCAGAGTAAACATTTTAGGTTAAAAATACGCATTCGTAGCCAGGAAAGCTTCACTTATTGGTTAATAAAAAGCACTTACATTTGTCGAGGGTATTAAGGGAACTGGTAATCAGATATATTTACTTCGCTAGTTAAACCATAACACAGCAAGAGTAATATATACAATGATATGCTCATTTGGCCTATATCATTTGTAATAGTTCTCGCTCATTCATTTATGAATAAATACTTTTTTTAAGCAAGCAAGCACAGTTATTTGCAAAAAATTTGCAACTTGACTTATTAAAAAGTCTATCAAGCTCACCTCAAAACTTCATAATGATCGCTTAACGCTGATTTTTAAATATTAATCCAGAATCCAATTATTTTGTTTATAGAAAATAAAGAAGCAATTAAAATCAAAGCAAAGCCAAATAACGATTCAATGACAACATGTTTAATTAGTACTATTATTTACGAACCATAAATCTTCCCTAGTACTTCTGCTTTAGTGGAAAAACATGTTCATACCCACTTTGCATTCGGGAAAAGACAAGTAACCGCTAAAAGCTAAGTTATACTCAGAATATCTTAATGGATTTTAATGAAGTTTATTATTAGCATCAGTTAAATAAGCAATTTGTAAAATAAGGGAAACACAAAGTGGCCTATAAATCGATTTGCCTAAAATGTTCAATGGAGATGAGTCAAAATGTTTGTTCTATTCCCTACGAGAATAAATAAAAGAAAAAGTGAGAACAAAATGACTTTAAATGGTATCGTGTACTATATTCCCAATTGATACTTTTCGGTGAGTACTTTTATGCATCAAAAATAAGAATTGAAAGTTTTATGGAAAATGAATTTCGGAAATTACGAGCTCACATTTTTGCAAAGTAATAAAAAATATAATGTTATCAGGCAATGGCATAATATTTCGCAAAAATTTATAATTTCAAAATGGGCTGTTTTTTCATAGACATAAATATTTTCAACAATTAAAAACTTCACCTCAAAAGTCCCTGTGAGGTGATAGCGCTCTACAACAAAATTCCAAACAAAACACGTACAAGTCCAACATTTTTGCGTAATATTATAAAGGGGGAGGGTCTCATTAGTATTTGCCAAAGAACGAATCAAAAGTGAAAAATCCAAATTACGATGCCACAACTCTTTAGTCGAACTTCACGAAACCCCGTCACTCTTCCATGTGATTCCCGACCGACTCACCGCCGAACCTATCGAAACGAACAGGTGCGTTTTCAGCGCGAAACTGAAATACGGAGCACGCGAGTTTTATTCGGCATGGCGCGCCGGCGAACCGAAGAATGGTGCCCATGAATCGGCGTTCAATTACGTTACGTGGGGGTTCACGTGGTCCACATCGAAGGAGAGATAGAGAGGGAGAACGGATTTCCGATAAATTGGATCGATGACGGAAGGGAGCCGTACAAGCTTCGCGACGAGGCGAAAAGGTGGAGCTAGGGGAAACGAAAAGGAGAAGTCGATGTATATATACGAAATTTCTTTAATATTGCGGAAATTTTTAATGAGTGGTTCTTTATCAGACAGTGTGGTGACATTTATTATTACGGTACCACGAATTTTTTTTTTTGAAATTTTCAGAAAACGTTGGAAGGAGGGCTTCCATATACGTTGGAGATAGTTTCCGTTCCGGAAAATGGGTAGTTATCCAGAAATTTGTTGTATTTTTTGGAGGCTGGTGGCCATTGGTATGCTACATTAAGGTGTAACTTTTGGTGAATTCGTAATCGAACCTGAATTAAAAAATGTACATTTCAAGGCCGTATGGATTAGTACTCGATAATGTAGTGTAAAAGTTCTTTAAAAATAGCACAAATACACATTTAAAAAATTAACACTGTATACAAAAAACAAGTTATACCCAACACAGTAACCCCAGTTGTATAATATAGTCTTTACGAATCCAGTGTAACAACCGACTGCCGACGAGAAAGAAAAACACAAACGAGCCGCCTCCATAGGCGCGCGGAATATTTTTTACTCACTTAGTCAGTAAAATTTCATAGAATAATTTTACATGAATTGTAAAGTAATAAAAAAAGTAAACAGGTAAACATAATAGAATAGTGGAATAGTGTTTACTGTTTACGAAAGTTTACTGTCCAGCAAAGACCAGCGAGGAGGTGTGAGTAACCTTTGCCAGAAAAGGATTTGGGATGGGAGTAATAATAAACAAAAATATAAATAGGACTTAGGAGTTTAATAAAATATATAAATAATAAAATAAATAAATAATGGGAAATAAAAAAAAGGTAAGAAACAAAATATAATCCTGCAAAGAATAATTGAGTTTAAACATTAAATAAGTAATCGTAATCTTCAGAAGAAGATTCGTAGCCGGGACGAATGACAATGGGGTTAATAGGTGGTAAAACGTAATACTCTTCCTCTTTTTTAATTACATGCGAAACGCAATTTTGCCAAATTTGTTTGTAAGAATCATCCCTAAAGACGGTTTCAATGTTCTCAAAAACAATTTTATTAAAAGTAGGACTGTGGTTTGTTTTCCGTAAGCGATCCTTGACGCTAACCAAAATTAATTCTATGGGATTAAAAATACAGTAGTAGGGCTGTAGTCGAAGAACACAATGACCTTTATCCTCAGCAAGCTTATCAACAGCATACTTCTTTTTGAAAGTACCCGATTTAACAATTTCAAGAAGCTGTTTTTTTTTGTACGGATGTTTGAAGCTATAGGAATATTTTTGCTGTGAAGAAATTCTATGATTAGTGATTTCCTGGAACTGCTATTAGGAATTTTATTAATTTGACGAGAATGATATGAAGCGTTATCAAGAACTATAACTGTATTGTTAGGAATATTGGGCAAAAGTTTATCTTTAAACCACTTTTCAAACAATTCGGCATCCATATCCTGATGATAATCGGCGAAAGTCTTATTGATATACTTGGCGGAAAGAAGCAAAGCATTAGGCACAAAACCGTTTTCGTTTCCTGCATGTAAAATTACCACCCGATTTCCCCTAGAACTGGGTGTATTTAATTTACAGTTGTTGCTGTCATCAACCCAACCACGTTGAATTACTTCATGGGTGTCAAACCATGATTCGTCTAAATATACAATGTTGCTCGCTGATTCCCGAAATGACTTAATTTGTCTTAAATAATCCTGACGCAAAGCAACAATACGAGGTGACTCCATGATGACCATTCGAGAATATAATTTTTTATGTTTAAATCCGCAACTTAACAGAATTGACCTTAAAGTGTCTAAAGATTTATATTTATATTCCTCAAAAGACTGTAATTTTTTAAAAATTGAAAGTAAAGTGGGCACCTCGTTTCTAGCATAAAAATCGTAAACGGTTCTGCGTATAACGTCTTTAGCAGCGTCATCTAATTCTTTGAACTTCCTTTGTTTACCTAATCTATTTTGATGATGATCTACAATTCCTCGCTGAATTATTTTATAAATTGAAGAATATGGAATTAATGGCAAGTCTGAAATTTCTAAAATTAAGCCGCCAACCGATTGTTCGGGGTGTCTTTGTTGGAGGCGCTTAAACATATTGTTTTTAATTGAGGATGTAGATCCTTATTTGGAGACGAGGAAGAGCAAGAGGGTTGAGTAGTCACGTTTTCCACATCAACTCGCACTGTTTCTGTCACCCACGGTCTCCAAAACGTCATTCCGATTACAATTAATTATTATTATAAATATAAAAACGAACGGGCAAATTACATACTTATGAAATTAAATTAAAAACAAACAAAATACTTCTATAACCTGTCTCGGTGATGTAAACGGCGCCGACACTGGTAAAAGACTGAAGAGACGTGTTTCAGACGTTCCAGGAAAGATCCAATCGTCCAAAACGTTTATGAATCCACTACAGCACAAGCGAGAAAAGTAAACTATTGACAATATTTAGGCGTGTGACTGCTCCGCGTGAATTTGGTGAGGGGGGATTGTACAGGACGAGTTTGCTAAATAACGTATCATGTATCGAGCATGCCGTATATGTTGTTATTGACCGATACCCGTATAAGCTTGAATTATTTGGTTGTTACATTGGTTTCGTAAAGACAATAATAATTACCATTATTATTGTAATCGATGCGGAAGTACATGTACTAAACATAAAACGGCACAGAGAAGGCATGGCATGGCACCTGCCCAAGGGATGAATTCATCAAAGGACCCCGCACATAGTATATGGAAAAGGGTCTTCCGGTGAAATTTGCTAAAAATTTGGGAAATTGTTCGTTTTGTCCCCCTGATCAAAAGTCTCAATGTGGTCGAAGCTCAAAATGCGCATCTTTAGGCTCTACGGCAATTTTTAGTGGCCAAAACGGCAAAAATTCATTTTTTTTTAAATATCATGTTTAATGCTTGTACAGTTCCTTAATTTTTCATTAAATTGTATACGTGTATGCGTATGTGTGTTATGTAGGAATATGTCCATGTCTAATTATATATGTGTATATGTATTTGTGTGAGTGGGTTTTTGAATGTACAATTATACAAGATTTAATACACACCGTCTGAATAGTATTTTGTGGTTTTAATAACCTTCAATGAACTCGGAACTCTCATGCATTTTTTCAAAGAGTTCTCAAGTGTTGTCAAAGATTTTCTAAAGCATTAAACCTAATTTAAAAAAAATAATTTTTGCCGCTTTTGGCCACTAAAAATTGCCGTAGAGCCTAAAGATGGGCATTTTGAGCTTCGACCCCATTGATACTTTTGATCAGGGGGGACAAAACGAACAATTTCCCAAATTTTTAGCAAATTTCACCGGAAGACTTTTTCCATATACTATGTGCGGGGTCCTTTCCTGCCACCGATAAATAATGGTGGACATAGCAAAGCCACCATTTTCACTAACTAATAAAGGTTACGCCGTTGACCAGCGATACCTTTGACAAATGAAATTCGATACTAGGTGTATCAAAACGTTGGAACAAATCGAATTGGCGTCAATATTCTGCAATGTAACTTTCCATACTTTTCCGTGAACGCTTCTCGCCTTCTGTGTGGATTGCCATTCAATATGGCCCCCATTTTTTTACGGTTCAGAGCAATATTTATAATTGACTATCTCGTTTGTTAGACAGAATTAAGTAAATTCCTGAACCATGTAAGGACTTCGTTATACGCAGCCTCCGCTGATATAGTCCTTGTCATAATACAGTTAAAGGATTCTGGTTCGAAAATGATCACGGTCGCCGAAAGAATAGTTAATGCTCTACATAGTAATTACCAAAAAAGTGTATTATTGGAGTACATCCGTTTAGGGGAGTCGGAAAGGTTGTTAATAAACTAATTCATCACATTCCAGTTTAGTGGAACATGCAATAGAGAACAATCACAATTTCGATTTTGAAAATGTTTCGATATTAGAACGTGAATCAATTTGGTTTGAAAGATTATTCAAAGAGGCGGTACATATTTAAACATCAGACAATACTGTAACTAGGTAACAAGATTTTCAAAATTTTGCTCAAGCATATTACAAATTATTCAAATAAATTCAACATATGAAAACTATCACATTTTCAACACAAATATATACAGATTTTATCCTTCATCTTTCATTTTTTGGCGCTAGATTAGCACTCACGATTTTGAAGGTTTCCATTATTATTTATAATGGCCTTCTAATAAATTTTTTAAAACAATCGATATACAGTTATCAAAGTCAAACATGTCAAGTTTTATATCTTATGACATGTAAGTGATACTTTTTTAGATATATAAGAAATACATAACATATTTTTTAGAGCCATGAATATGTTCAGAATTTTGAACGAAACGTCGGCATTGTGAAGTATTCTAACGATTAGTTATTGTTATTATTTTGGGGATCATCGAGAACATTTCTGATTTTATCTCAGCTCCCCGAGAACTTTCTCCCACTCGTTATTTTTATTACATTTTTAAATTAAGAGAAGTAAGAACTACACTATACCCAGTCGAAAACCAGTGGAGTAATAAAATGATTATTTTATGTAAGTTTGTTCAAATCGTTAATTTTCAGTAGTTCACTCATCCATTTTTAAAAATCATTATGTATGGAGAGATTTGCATGAACTATTTTGTGCAATGTGAAAATTTGCATTACACAAAAATTTCAATTACTTTCACAACCAACCAAATGTTATCAACTTTTTTGTAGCTTCATTGATTAATACACTCATTGATTCAATTGCCGTTCCGCCACTAACGTTAATTTTCTCGGTGTCGTCTCATTTCAAGACCTCTCACTTGAGGACCTATACGAAATTTACCTGTTTTTCAAAGACCGAAGGTTGTCCAGTGTCTCGAAGGTGGCCATGGTAGTTAAAGCAAAAGAAAACACCAAGTCTTCACCACCAATTTATTTTCAAAAGAGCGACCGGTTTCGACTATCTAGTAGTCATCATCAGGCTCGTACTAAATAAATGAGGAACATTAGGAATAAAAGGTAAGTATCTTACAAAACAATACTCACATAACAAAACATTTTAGGGCTCCCGCTGAACAATATATGAGACGTCACAGATAAAACAGACAAAACAGTTAAAAATTAAAATTTATTCACACATCGAACAGGACACACATATGAGACATGGAAACAGCCCTAATAGGAATAACGTCCTCATCTCTATAGATGGTTACTACGTGGTAGACCTAACGGGTATTGAGCAGGACTAACAATGGCCTTCTCGAAGTTATTACAACGCGGTGTGCTACACAAAAAATTATGGGGCCTCAATCAAGGGGGGCATGCGCAACATTTCAAAAGTTTCAAAATTGGCGGGTAAAAGCTGAACATTAACAACCAAACACAGAAAACAAAACTCATCGCGGGGTAAAGAGAAGTGACAGATTAGAGGCAACATAACCTAAAAAGGTGTTTAGGATGGAGTGTTTGCTCAAATATGTTAGGTCATTGACGCAGACCACCTCATTGCTTTTCAGTGCCTTAAAAATTTCTGAGGTCTCCAATACGTTCAACCTCGTTGAAAACGAAAACGAAAAAAAACGCTGAAGGTCCTCAAATGATACAAACTTAACCGAGGTCCTCAAGTGAGGGGTCCGCAAATAAGACCGTCCCAATTTTCTCAGAGCAGGAAGTGATTGTGAAGGGGCATAATAAATATTGTTTCTTTTCTCAATGATCGGTATTGTTATGTTTTCAAAATTTGCTCGAATTCCGAATAAAAAAACATAATCACTTTAAACATGATTGTCCAGTGCCGATCCTGTATGTCTATTTATTGTAAGGCAAATAATACTTTTTCTTCGAAAAACAAGAAATAATACACCTGTTCATTAGTGTCAAATCGGATGGTTCGAAATGGGGTACTTAGCGTAAGGGATTATTATGTGCAGAAGTGGGTGCTGTCTAATCGAGTGGCAAATAGGGCATTTCCCCCGACCGTACGCCAGTGAATGGTTATTCCATATGTTTCCAATAGCCAGACACTCAAAATACAAAGGGATTCCCTAAGGCAGCGTGCATGGCATTATTAAACTCTCAAAATTCAGAGGATGCCACCTTGTATCGGTTTTGCATTTAAAATGAGATTTTATTACTCCACCGGTTTTTTTGGCAGAGAATAATATCTGTAATCATCTCATACCGGAATTAATTCTGGCAATGGAACCTAGTGATTTATCCACGGACCAAATATTTAATTGGCATATTAAACAATGCATTACAGCTTAAATATTCTTATTATTAATAATTTAATTATTTTTTATAAACTGATAAATTATTGCTTAATAATAATGATAATGATAATAATAATAGTGATGATAATATTTTTCATAGTGGTTTATAAAAAACTAATATGAAAAAATATAATCTTGTAGCTAATATACGGTAAAGCATATTACAAGGATTTTAATTACACAGTAAATATATAAACATGTTACAATAAACAATTTGTAATGCCTATTGGTAACGACAATAAAATGTGCCAACATTTCATAACATATCACAAGACAATGTAGAGAAAGGAAAGAATATTTATCTCAAGACTAATTCAATTCGATTTGTGTTTGGTGTCTAGTTTGGAACTAAATGTAGACTTTCAATTGCACCACTTAAAGCTCTGGTGACAATACAAAGATGTTTTAACATCATACAGCAAGCGGAAACTTTTCCAAGTTTCCAAGGCGTTCGTGACATTAGAGCGCAAATAAAATTTACGAGTGACCTCCCGGTTAGGGGGGATTCTGATTGTGGTCTTGTGTTTTTCTTGAGTGGGACCAATCGAAGGACCCTCGGGAAGGTTTACTTTCACTTTGGATTCATTTCCCGAAGGAAAAATTTCGAAAGCAAATCAAGGCAAACTTTAGTTTAGGATTAAATCGCGCCTGCTTTGAGAGCTTCGAAATTTTGTGGAAAATTGGATTTAAATATTTACTATAAATCGTAAAGAACTAATTCTGGATTGTACCACAGAATAAGGAATAATCAGCAAAATACGAGGAAGGGGGGTTGGGTTGGTCGCGGAGAAAATTCCGCAAACATCGTCTCGGCGTATAGGTACGTACCTCGGTACGTTGCTAGGGGTTGTTTTCTTTATTAATTTGTCGAAATTAACGATAATTAGATTTACAATTTGATATAAAAATGAAGTGTTTCACCAAAGAGTGTCTTTTTTATATCGCTTTTGTTTTTTGCAGCTTACTATTTTTTATGTCATCGAGTATCAAGTATTTTTTTAAATTATAGACAAATTATTTGGCACTTTTAATTCGTACCGCAAAGTAAGTACAAATGGACAAAATAGGGCACTTAAAGTGTAGTAGTGTGAATAATATTCTACAAAAGAGTGCTAATTAATGTTTGATAGCTTACAAATAATATAACAGAAATGTTGTGAAAGGGATAAAATGTATTTATTCCATTAAAATAATTACGAGTGGTCTGATGTGCTTATAAAGGGTAACATATCACACATAACACTCCTTGTGATTCATTGGCCGGTAAGATGAATAAATATTTTTGATTTGTATACCCCACCCTTAAGTGCCTTATCGGGCCTCAAGCGTGACAGTATTTTAGTTACACATTTATTAATCTGTAATTTTCTTATGCACATATTTAGATATATAATTTTTACTTAGATGTTCATTACAACTATGTAAGGCTTACTTTGTTTTAATGGTATAACCAAAATGTGTACACATTTTAAAGTGCTGCGCACAATTTCAATAATTAAATATAGCAGTAATAATAGACTATAAAATTAAACGAGTTGAAATTTCACTCCCGTTGGATGTCCCCTTGGTCTTAAATTTTGTTATTACATTATGTCCCGAATAACGTTTTTTTACCATTTAATATGTATTAATAGGGAGTATAAAATGCTTATACACATAAACTTATAGTTTAAGGACCCTCTGTGATATTACTCAAATGAAGAATATTGCTAAATGCACGGAGCTGCAGCGTATGTCTATGAGTCACCAAAGACAACTAACTGTTACTGGTAAATATGAAGCCAAGATCAATATTTCCAAAATATGGGGACTGCACTGAAATGGAAATGAGATCTTGCGGGGACGTTTTGAGAATGACATGGAACGCGAATTTTTAATCGAACGTCTCACAAGGAACATGTCTTTGCGAGGCGCTATACGCGTGTCTTCGTAACTCCAGGACACGAAACACAGAATGAGGAAAATGATTCCCATGCGTGCGCATTTGAGGACATTTAAGGGCATTTCAGGATTTTCAGGATGGGTAAACAGTAAGCTGTATACTTAAATAAAACACTGTGGTAGCACAGTCTGTAAAGCAAATGTAAATTTTGATCGAATTTTGGTACTCGGAGTAGGGGAGTCGAGGGCTCTTGGAAAGAAAAAAGTTAAGAGTAAGGGAGTCGGTCAGAGGCCGAACCAAGAGACGGTCGGGGGACTGTACCCTGTCCGGTCGTGGTTTATAGTGAAGGAGCTATTTCAGGTCGGGGACCTTTGAAGATTATTGGAGTATGACGCGCAAGGGCGAAGTCAAGAGAAGGAGCCATTTTCAGGTAGGGGACCTTTGAGGATTATTGGAGTTTGACTCGCAAGGGCGAGGTCAAGAGTAAGAGTTATTTCCAGGCCGGGGACCTTGATGATCACTGGAGTTTGACTCGTAAGCGCGAAGTCGAGGGTAAGAGTTATTTTTAGGTCGGGGGCCTTTAGGATTATTAGAGTTGAATTCGCAAGGGCGGAGTCGCGAGTTAGGAGTTGGTTCTAAGGTCTGGGACCGGGAAGAAAGTCAAAGGTTAATTCGCGAGGGCGTAGCGAGGAGCTTGGAGTTATTATGAAGCGGCTAGTTATCATCTGAGGACTGAAATTCCGACAGTGTTAGACTTTGTACGCGAGAGGCGTAGTTGGTGAGTTATTCTCGTACGCTAGGGCCTTAACACTTTGAGAGAGTTAGGGTTTGAACACCGAGCGACGGAGGGCCGAGTACCGGGCCGAGATCAAAGTAACCGACACCGATATACCGACAGTTGTGCAATCTCGATGATTTTGGTTATTAGAATTTTGGAAAAGCCACTGTCCTCATATCACGTAGGTACAAGCATTTCATATACAGGGGCATTAAGGGTTTTAAGGGAGATTTTACATTGACACTTGGGTTTAGTATTCTTGTTGGGTTTTGTCTGGTAACTAATTAAATTAGTTTTGATTTCATTTTGTTGAATCTTAGACTTGGGGTTGTGTTAATTTTTATAATTTGATTGACTTGGCGGGATAAACAAATTCTTTGTGTTAGTTTAACTTATTAATTTTGTTAATATAATTTTCTATTTTATTCAGTCGTTTAATTCTTTTTGAGTACGATTAAAGCGGGCATTTGCGAAGCCCCGCGCCCATGCTTCACTAAGGAACCAGTTAATTTCTGAAGATAATTAATTTCCTCAATCAATCCCACCCAAACGTAATATCGGTACCTATACTTTGACCAGTAGGTAGATCCTCTCTGTTGAAACCCTCTCATAATCTAGGGGCGGATATTACAGTTATTGTCATATTATGTTGATAAAATTTATTACTGTGAAAATTCATTTTAAAAATACGAAAGTGACTTCTTAAATTCCTTCGAATTGATCGAAATAACATTTTTTTTTATTTACCCTAACAGTAACCCTAAGTATTTGAATTCCTTGAGTATAGTCGTATGCTGCGTGAATTGCTATTTTCAACAAAAAAATCGAAACAATACTACCGATTTTTCACATCTGCAAAATTTAAATCAGGTTTGATTAAACCGTTTTGTTTATAGCCGAAAAAGGCACTTCTTCCCGGTCCTCATGAGAGACAATTTGAACCTATATGAGATCACCTGAAATGAATGCAAACGTGCCCTTCTAGTGAAACAACCATAACCAATAATTCTGATTCATGTAATTCTGATAAAATGACGGAATGTAAAAAACGCCACATTGGACAATCTATGCTCACTTCATTACGACGTTCTCTCTTCAATTGTTAACCGCGGGTGACTTCCGCTCCTATAGGAATTTAAAGAGATGCCTGAAGAACAATTGCTTTAGCCTCGTTAAATTCTGTGCGCAATCAGTTTTAGATATGAAATTTCGGCCATTAATTCCGTATCCGTAAAAGCGATCGATTTGAACGAAATAAGGAAATGTATCTGTTGCTTACTATCTACAAAAACCTGCACTGTAACCACGGCGATAAATGAAATTAATAAAAATTCAGACTTTTGTTTCAGAGTTCCACCCAGAACAATTCTCCAAGCTCTATCGTTTCAGTATTTTATTTGCCTCCAGACGCCCTATGGAGTGTAAATGTTTTATATGTCTCCCCACCAAGTTGGGTTGAGAGTGACTTAATTAAAATGCCCCTCGTGAACATAAAAGTGTCTTGTTTATTTTGGTATGACAGTTTCAACGGCTCTATATGTGTATATGAAATGAAAAAAATCCTAGAAAAGCCGTGATGAAAAATACAGATGTATTTTATGGGATGATATGCCCTCCCACGAATGAGATTCGAATTTAATTTAAGAAACCCTCGGAAAATTTTCGAATCCGAAATTAAATCGTTCTTATTCTCGACAGCTTCAAAAGCTTTAACAATATTTTCATTATGTCTAATTTTATCGAACGAAGCTAAAACGACTTCGCAGGCCCGTTATCCTTTAAGAATTTCTGTACGTAACTTGAAGGGGAGAAAAGACACGCGTACTGAATTAATGGCCTTATATTGGAAATACTTTTGGAAAAAGTTTGACGCAAGGGAAAACGACTACCGGTCGTTAAATTAAAACGAAGAACATTTCCCGAGCTTTATAACATATTATGATTCTTAATTTATGCCTGACGAGGCATTCAGCTATATGTTACCGTTAATGTTACGCAAGTAAGTTTGCAAGGAATTTTACCTTTATAGGCCATTCGTTGAAGTTCAAAAAATTTGTCTGTTTACCTCCATCTACGGTTAATTACTTACTGCCGTTGTTCTTATCACCTCTGAATCCTCGGATTTAGAAGTTACGGGAGTAATTGATAATAGTAGCATTGTGAGAGGGGACATTGGCACTTATTTTTTATGTGTAAGTGTGTAGAGAATTTGTTGACCGAACGGCCACCAACACTCACCGAATTGTGGATTCTATTGTGAAAATCGAGCATGGAGTAATTCTCCTTGTGCCTTAATTTGTGTTGCAAGTGGTAATATATCGGTTTAAACAATAATTTAACGCCACAAGATATAATTACTAATTACTACTAAATTACTAATAAACTAGCTAATCACTAATATACTATCTAATTCTAACTTTTAGTGTATTAACTAGATTGTTAGTGCAAACGTTCGTATTTCTTGGTGTACCAAACGACGCAGTTTGTATGCTAACTATTGATAAAATTTACACGAACAACATGTGGGAATATTGTACTGTAACATGCATACCGTGGTTTGATTTAGCCCCATTGACAGAACATATTTGTAGAAACAATGCAACTCTCGCAAACTTACATATGCAAACGTGAACTCAACTATAACATTCTTTAATTAATGCGAGTCTAGATGGAGTTCGTTATGTAAATTTCAAAGTCGAATAGTGATGGAAATCTATTTAGGCTGCCGGGAGTTATATTATAACAATATCGAGATCGGAAAAGTTACTGAAAACGTGACAAATAACCACCTGTTATTGAATGATTGGGACTATTTTCTTAATCTGAAAGTCGCCTCTCAATCGCACTGCGAATTTATTCCACAACGTCTCCTATTGTTTGTGGAAAAAAATGTGAACTCGTTGTTCAAGGAAAGAGGTATGTTAAAATTATGTGTACATCATGTGTCGTTACAACTTGGTAGCAAATTATAGACTGATAAAATTCTAAAAATGTTAAAAACAGAGGGACAAGGGGGAAGGATAGGGACAGAGAGTTTATTGTTGCGTGATCATGAGATGAACCGCTTCCTAGAACAATGCACCAGCTATATACCTGAATTCAATACGTAAGTTCGACAATAAGTTAGACAACTGACAAATTAATAACTATTACAACCGTTAACACCGCTGTTCCTAAAGTTACGTATTCCTAATGACGCAACGAATCGCCAACAATTTCACATTGGAAAAATTTTAGGCGGAGTTTAACTGATCGAGTTTGTATTCCCCTCATCATTCGTATTTTGATAGTTAAATTGGCAGGAGAATCTCTTAGAAAGGTTGCTAAGCTAAAGTGGCATGTTTTATTCGAAAGTTTAGGGTGTTATTGATCTGTAGAATGTATGTATTGGCGAATTTGGGGATAATTCGAGTATTGCTACCCACAATACGTGCCAAATATACTCATTCGGCAAATTCGGGGAAGAACTCGTATAAAACTTGTCCCTTGCAGAAGTTTTAAAATTGTGTAAACAAATTTAATACGACTTCATTATGCTGAAATATGGAACAGCAGAGGCGGTTTTTACTTTTTCTGAAATACTTTTTTTTAAATGAGACACGATTGAGAGAGAAAAATTTAGAAAATATAAAAAAAAATAGAAAAATTCATTCTTGTGAATGTTCTATTTTCCAGATTTTGAACTCACAAATGACTCCACTAACTAATGCATCCCATATTTATTGAATCTATTATATACCGACAACTTTTCTCCTAAATTAGTTTTTGTATACTGAGTAGTAATGGAACTTAACTCTTGTGAATTTTCGTTTCCTCAATTTTTCCCCCAAAAATTTGACTGCTCACATATATCGTTTTTCATACTTTTACTATATCGTAAAATGTATATAATTCTTTTAGATATACTTTTTTTCATTTAAAATTTTCCCCCAAAAATTTTCACGTACGTGCGTGCGTACGTGTGTATGTATGTGTACGTGGGTGTCTGTGTATATATGTGGTCAACGTTGTCTCAAAAATTATAATTAGCAGAAAGTTGAAATTTTGCATTTAGGCTGGATCCTCTAAAAACTCGCGACCACATAAATTTCGCAATAATCAGTTAAAGGCAAAGAGCATTTTACTCGTCATTTTTAGTTTTCTTTTTTGGATTATCTCAAAAACTGGTTCAACGTTTTTTTTAAACATTGTATGTTTACTTTACTATTCAATCCTTATTTATTTTCCTAATCGTTACCTTGACTGTTCTGCGAATGGCCCTCTACTTTTGTGAATTTTCAGTTTTTCTCACATTTCTCCAAAACGGCTTCACCGATTCTTCCCAAATTTTAGACTTGAACTGACCTATCTAATAGCTATAACTATTATTGAAAATATTTTTTAAACCCTCCTGAAGGGCACTTTACCTCTGAAAATATTCAGTTTCTCAAATTTGTTTTCAAAATGGCTTTGAATGTTTTCACTAAATTTTGTATTTGAATTAATATGTTAAATCTATACAATTTTTATTCGAAATATTTTTTTCCTAAAACTGTCCTAAAGAGCACTCTGTACTCTTAAGAATTCCTATTTCGTACAATTTTCGTTAAAACGGTTTTGGTGATTTATACCAAATCTCACAATTTAAGTTAGCTGTTAGCCAGACGTATAATATACTCACGTGTTCAGAGTGAAATACTCATAATAGAAAGGGATTCCATAAGGCAGCTTTCAAGACATTATAAAATTCAAAATTTAGTGCATGCCACCTTGCATCGTTTTTGAATTTATAATGAGATTTAATTACTTCGTCGGTTTGATTTGACGGGGTATAGTTGTTAACTATTCTTACAAATTATGATGTGTTTCGGATAAAACAACATAAATTAAACAAATTTAGAATGTAAAGAATGCTAAGGATAAGCTGGACAAGCAGAACGACCAATGAAACAGATCTGAACAAAATGAATACCCGCCTACTTTTGATTAACTTTATAAAGCTCAGAAAACGAGTTATCTAGGTGATATCATGCGACACAAAGAGTATGAGCAAATCCAACTAATAATGGAGGGAAAGATCGACGGGAGACGTGGCATCGGAAGAAAGAAAAAAATCTTGGCTCAGAAACATACGAGACTGGACACATACTAGTGGGAATAATCTAATTCATAAAGCCCAGGACAGAGAAAGTTAAGCCATTTTGATCGCCAACCTCAAAGAGAAGGCACCTAGGAGGATGAGGAGAAGGTAAAGCTAAGTTTAAACGTGATTAATCATTATAGAAAGTGTCATTAAAAATGTGTCCGAAAATTAAATTTTCAATTAAAATTTCTTTTCAAGTCTAAAAAGTAAATAGAGAATCTAATGACTTACGTTCCGGAAACACTTATTTTGTGAGATACAGGGCGAACTTGTAACTTACTTTGAAATAAAATACCTGTATTTCGTACATTTTTGTCGATATTTAGTTGTAATTCGGCAAATGTATTACTACGGACAGTATCTTTGAAAGACATATATCAAATATTGAATACATTTACACAATGTTACTTTTTTTAAGTCGTATTCCATTGTACCTCGTGTAAATTTTCTAAAGTGCACCAGTGGTGCGATTAATTGAGAAAATTTGAGTTCACCCTTTATTATCTAACTTTTATGTCATTTTCATTTTTTTAATATTTCAGACCATGGAGCATTTGAGTGGAGCATAGAGCAGAGCATTACTGTTGACGCCAACGTCAACATTATTTTAGGTTAAAAAATTGTAATTTATGGTGAACTGATTTTGGGAACTTTTCAACACGTTTTGTTTTACAAACAGATAATAATCACTGACGCAGCTTAGGTAACAAGGTTTTTGGGATATCTAATTCAACTAAAAGCACGTCTTATTTTACTACGAAGAATAACAACGCAGACCGAACGTCAACAAGTCAAGTTCAAATCACAATAATTAACCGAGTAAGCATAACAAAAACGTTTACGTAACGTGATAACACACGCACCGGTTAAGGTGAGTTTCCGCAACGGTAGGTCATTATAAGAAAACAAAATAATATACCACTTAAACTCATGTAATTGAATGTGTATAAAAGAGCCCGAAAGTTTACAATAAATTAGTATACGATGTATGCTCAAAACGACGTGTGTTGTTGGTCTTGAATTACTTCACCCTAACCTACAAGCTCTCACGTTACGCCCTGAGAGTTCTACGAGATCTCAAGATACTACAAACTTTAACTCCAAGAACTTCAACCCGGACCTGCAAGTTACGCCCTCAGGTCCACACCGGAGAGCACGATACGCCCTCTCTCCACACAACGAGAACTTCAACTTCAAGAAATTCAAGAGATCACGTCAAGCCCTGATCTCCAACTACGACTTCAGTCTCCAGCCTTACAACCTGGAGACAAGATTCTTTTCCGCAGCCACCCACGAGCTACGAGAGAATTTACATACAGTCCACTCTCTACAGAGACCACTTCACACTTCGTTCAATTACAAATGGGGACAGTGTCCCCATGTCGTTCAATTCCCCCTTTTCCAAACTTTCCATCCAAGTACTCTTGAGCGTTATTAAAATGGTGAGGTATGCCACCAAATAAAAACCATATTCTATTTTGATCTGTCAATTCAACGTCTAACCAAACAGGCAACACGTCTCTAAATGAAGTATAAATAGCGTTCACCAGACAATCTAAAATAATTTCTAATTACAAAAATGAAGAGGCTTATGAAATAAATCGAAAATTCCATATTTATCAGAAATACTGGCCCAAGAAAGTGTCACCCAAAACAACTATCTCTACATTCTAAGCTAAATTTAACTTAATGTCGACGTGAAACTAGCCTGAAGACTCTTAATTAAAGAACAATCTCACATGTTTGTTTAAAACTGGATTGTGCCCACACCGAACGCCTATTTCAATTTATGTATTTTGGGTTTTTGAAATTATTATAGAAGTCACATAAACTTTACGTAATATTTGTCATTGCTCTGGATCACAGTGCAGTTAATACCAGGTAAAAATTATGAAAATGGCAGCTAAACGCTACATAGCTTCCAAAAATGAAAGAAACTTTAAAAGTAAGACTATAAAAAGAGGAAAAAGATTTTTTACAATGATCACACCATTGAAGTTTTGTGGAATAAAATTGGGTATAACTCCTAACAAAGTAACATTCTGTAAATTTGTTTATGACTTTATATCTGATTTTTAAAGATACAAACTTTGGAAAGACATACACCGAATTTATATCAGTTATCGACGAAACTGTTATGATATGAAAATGATATGGGTATTACTTATTTAAAAATTAATAGTTCAACGGCATACATTTCAAAAAATAAGTGTTTCCGGACTTATACCCCCTCGTCTTTTTCTAGTTTTTAATGTACCCTGCGCCTCTGAATTAGCCGATATCTTTTTCTACTATCCAGTACAAATGGCCAGATGCATCGGAAAAATCAGCTTACATAGGAACATATGTATGTATGTATTAGTAATTATAACGTTACAACTAATTATTTAGCAGATAAAAACTGAAACATAAGAAGATAGGTTGTCAGAAGACAAATTTAAAAAAAAATAGTTTTGTTGACTTCTTCTATAAAAATCAAAATTCATTGCTGAATATATTTGAAAAAAAAATAACCAAGTAAAGACAAGTACACACAAGAAAGTAATTCACAAGAAAATGACATCCCATGGAAGATAATTCTCAGCATAAACCATAACCATGCTAACATGTGGTTATGAATTTTAATTAATCTTGTGACAAATATAATTACAATTTTAAAAGATAAAAATGACAGTACTGCCTTTGCAATGTACGAAAAAAATAATTCAAAATTTAAGCCTAGTAAAAGATTTTTTAATTATAAACACTAGAAATGTGTCTATTTTACTACAATATAATCAGGATCAATGAGTAGTTTAAATCTAACCTAAATTTCTAAAGTGTAAGATGGACTATAGTTCATTCAACAATGTATCTATAGGTTCTTGTACAATAATCTTTGCACACTACGCACGCGTACACTTAGCCCGCAAGAATGCTCTGCTTTAGTACTAAATGTGTTCACTTCATTAGATCATAGGGTTTTGTCCTCTTGAGCCTTCGTTCTATGTTTGTGTTATTGAGGAGTGGGATGATCTCGACGTTCACATGCCTTAACAATCCTTGTTCATGGCTTCTGGCACATTTTGTTATTACCTGTTCAACTGTTTCTACTTCCGGATCTCGATGAATGCAACTATTTTTTACGTATCACGGAGCATCGACGCTGACTGCACCTCAGCGCCTTGTTTTGGAACCTCTGTATTATTTCAGTGTTGTTCTTGCTGGCGCAACCCCAGAGTTGTGCACCATAGGTCCATACCGTTTTTTGTCATTTATTTATAGATTAGTAATTTGTTGTCTATAGACAGTTTGGAATTTCTTCCGAGCATCCAATACAATTTTCTATATTTTAAATTAAGTTCTTCTCTCTTCTTTCTGATATGGACTCCCCAGTCCCCTAGTCTCTTGTCTAGGTATAGCCCAAGGTATTGGGCAGTGTCTGCGACTGGGACTTCACGGTCGCTTATTTTGATATCATAATATCGCTCCTTTTTACAGGTGACATTGACCTGAACCGATTTTGAGCAATTTCTTTTAATTCTCCATTTCTTTGTACAATGGTGAATTTTATTAACTGAAGTCTGCAGCTTTCTTGTGGCTTCTTAGTGGTCTTCTCCAGCTGATAGTACAACTTTGTCGTGGGTAAAAATTCTTATCATATCCTTTTCAAAGTTTGGAATATCATTGTTATATATCAAATAAAGCAAATATAGTACTCTGACTTGGATATTAGGGTGATACCTATACCACCTGTCCCGGTAAGAGTATATGTTGAGGCTGTCAATTATGTGGGACGTCATTGTCTGGAGATGAACGATCTCGCGTTCCAAAATAAACAAGCGTTTTGATGTTATTTACGCCAAAAGTTAGAGCAACTATTTGCAATTTGGTATATTGCCATTTTGTTATTACTTAGAAACTTCCCCTTAATTTATAAGAGTAATTCACAACTAAGCTTAAGATGACTCTATTTTTTAGTACTTCCATTATTATTAGATTTTTATGTTGTCACAATGATCTGACGGAGACCGGTTTATTACAAGGTCCATCTAGAACTCGAAAAATTTAGTAAGCTGTTGATGACTGTTATGGTGGTAATTACAAATCGCTATACTTGACAAGAGGGTTCCATTCCATTACTTGGTGGATCTTCCTTTTCAAAAGAATGTTAGAGATCAGGGCCTGGGTGAAAATATAATTGAAAACGCCTACTCTCCCAGTTGTAACAATCCATTCATTCACAGAGCCTGTAGGGGTGTAGCATAGATCCACAAATATGGTACTATACTAATGAGACTAGAGGCAAAAAGACTTACAGTTTTGATTTACCTACTTACGATTTTAACCCACATTTTTTGCCACTTATGATCACAATTGCATGAATTAGACTCTCTCTCAGAATATTTCGTAGGTCTATAACGTTAATCGTCAGTTCACCATTTGTAAATATCACTCTTATATATTCACAATAAACAAGGTAAACCAGACTTCGTATTATTCGTTGTCTATTGAAATCAGTCACTCGCCATTAATTTGCCGTGTGACCTGAGCCTGTCAGACAGTAATATTTCAAACCCCAATTGAATTTTTGTTCATAAATAGCTAGGAAAGCAAAGAAGAAGAAGCAAGGAAAGAAAGAAATAGCATAGGTAGATCACCTATGACGGAAGTCGCGGAAGGAGTCCTGATCTAGCCCGATCTCCTGAAGGGAGAGCGGTTTAATGCACGGTTGGGGTAACGGGGTAGTTTGCCACCCTTCAAGGGAGTTATGGCAGGAATCACCAGTAGTCATCAATATTGGACGCCAAACCCCCCCCCCAAGGGATTGCTCCTCTAATCCAAACGCTTTAGAGAGGAACGGGTTATCGGGATCAGTCCTCTCCCTAACCTGAGGCAGGCATTGAGCAAGGCGACCCACGCCGGAATACATATGAGTCGAGTCGCCAAAGAAGTCCTGCTCTAACCAAGTCTCCCAGTGAGTGAACTACTGTGACAGAATTCAAAATAAAAACTATGTACCTGTCGAACTGCGGTCACGTATCTACTGCTGATGAATTGTCGAGTGCCAACGGCTATGACTACGAACCCTCAAATCACTTTTTGGAACTTACTAGTCGACGATAATTAATGACTATCACCCGTGTGGACCAAATATAAACAATTGAGAAAGAATGCGAATATGCAGAGGATGAAATTTAAAATTTCGCGATACCTTCTAAATTTTCAAAGAATTTTTAGTACTGTATACTTCTAAGTGAGAGTGCCGGAGATTTACAGTATTCTGAGCTTACCGGAATTATTCTTAATTGGTAAAGTGGCATGCTTTACTTTACGATCGGACCAATGACCTCCATAAAATCTTATAAAGTAAAAATCGAATTACCATAAAATCTTGAAAGCTTATTGAGGCCCATGAATGCTCCATTTTCAAGTAAATCAGTTTTTGTAATAATTATTAGGCAGTGAAGAAAACAGCATTTTTGACGAATTTTCAGGGATTTCTTGTTAATTAAAAGATCCAATTACACATGTCACAGCTCATTTTATATAACTATTTCTATGCATAGGTTAATAAGCATTTAAGCCATAAGTGACAAACAATATTGTCACGCCTAAACCTTAAAATCAATAAACAATGCCATGAACTGCCCATAGCACTTTTATAATTTAGTACTACCAATAACATTTTCCCTAGACAACCGACACTCGAATTATAAAACTGGGTCGAAGGCTAATTCCGCGCGAACATGACTCTCACTACTGTGGTAAGTTTACTTCGCAATAGCTGATCGATACTAAAATTGATTAGATTTTTGTAACATTAAGAAAAAGGACCCAGTATATGGAAGAGCTAAATTATACGTGATTTTTACGTTTTTTTATTACGTTACATAGTAAGTCGGTAAAGTGTAACATGACCCCTAAAACTTCAAACTGTCAATAACAACAATGCAACAATAATTACATAGCAGCTATTTCAGCTACATAAGTGTTATATACAACTAACCAAAATCCGTTTTTCTTGACGAGTGACTCATCGCCACAACAAGTTGCGAGTGGCACACGCAAAACTCATAAAATCACATCCCAAGTTCCAACGATTCGACGCTTTAGCAAATTTTCAATGTAAAGACAGAGACGGAGAGAAGCGGAGTTGCCAAAATTTAAAAATCCGCTCTATAAAACATATGTCGAAACCCGTAGAATGGCAATATGGAGAAAGTTGTTTACAATACGTACACGTATCGGATGAACAGTGTCGGTGCCCGGCGAAATACACGCTATTCAGTACATGTGTGATATTCGTTTTTATTTTTCATTAGGCAATATTTCTTCCAGTCATCTGATTTCTGTAATAGCGTTATATTTATTTCAATATTATAGTTACAAACTAACATTGTTTCATTCCATTAAATAGTATAATATATACTTACATATATATTACTTATACATATACATACATATATATTATTATATATATATTAAGTTATATACATATAACTTCGATTATTCATATTTCGAAGACAAAATGAAACATACACGCCCCTGTCTCTACTTTCCCCTCACTTCTTCATTCTGCGGAGGACTAATGGCTTCTAGGAATTCACTGCGAGATGAATTGAAACTCGAGTATATAACCTAAAATTTAGTCCATCTTCAATGAAAATATAATTTCGGTTGTATTTATTTTTAACTAATTAAATTACGCTTTTCAAGTTTTACCTGATTAACGCTAAGTGTTGATTTTCATTTTTTGAAGTGAAACTTCTTTGCGCACGTTGTATACATTGGAATGGGGTGTTGGTCGAAAAACCGCGTCACGCGTGATAAGTAATCCGAGCACAAAGCCGTGTTGCCAGAATGCGCGTAAAGTGTACCTCTTCCATCGCGCCCGCGAACCGAGTCGATCGCCAAATCGTTTACATGTGCTACCAAAGAGGTCAACGTGGCAACACCGGAGAGCGTCTAGGACTTTCGGACAGCTGACGCCTAACCTAATCTCAAACGGCGAGAAACAAGAACTTCGAGCGGCGAAAAAACGGTGAGCTGTATTGTTTAATTATTAATTACGTGACATGGACATAGAGAAAAGTCAGGACGCGTCGTGCCTCACCTCACCTCAGATGAGAACATGGAGACACTGGAAGAGATGAAAGCCCACGGCGCCCGGAGAGCAGTGTGGACACCGCGATGGCTCTCCAAGATTGAACAACTTGGGGGCGATCTACGACTGGACAGATTTAGAGAAGAGAACTTTGTTGCAGGCGCGGTTAGCAGGGACGGACCCCAGCGAAGCTCTGGCATCAGCATCTCGACAACTATGATCGACCATGGGCAAAGTAGCGAGCTATGTTAGTGACGTCGTAAATTTCATTTATATATCCTGTCTGTCAGTGAGCGCGCGCGCGGGTGTGTGTGTGTGTGTGTGTGTGTGTGTGTGTGTGTGTGTGCATATGGCCAAAGAAGTTTCACTTCCACCGTCTGGTCCGACGCAGACTTTTATAGTTTTTTTTTAATTATATCTTTAATAACACATAAATATGCAAAATGATTATAGAACAAACTTATCTTAAAACATATCTTTCTGAATTAAAATTGCATTGCTGTCTATCGAAATGAGATAATTAATAATTTGGATGATAACATTGATAACTATAAAAGTACCAGTTGTCTGTCGAAAAGAGGAGAGTAAGAAGAGGGAGCAAAATTGTCTCCCAGGATTCTCCCAAATTTTTTGACGCATATTGTGGTACACGCAGTGTATATTTTAAGAGAAATTCAGAATAAACCAATTTGGTTGAAACGTTTCGTTAGATGAAAAAATTACAATGCCTCGTTTCAATTCGGAAAACCAGTGGTTTTTCCGTTCGTTGAATGGTCGTGATGTTTTCGCTAAAAAGGCCAATTAGGTGCAGAAAGTGGACGCCAAAAATGCTCCTAATAAAATTTATCGGTGTAGCAAAAAAAGTCGCTTTCCGGTAATTTCTCCGCTAAATGTGACAATTCGGCATAATAAAACCGTTTCATCGCTATAAATTGCTCAGGATTGTAGGGAGTGAACCTCTCACTCTTTTTCGCTCTCTCCCCACCATTTCTCTCTATCACTCAGTCTACAGTCTACATCATCCCCATTTTAAACCCCCCCATAAACCTGCTTACTAAACGTACCCCAATTTGTTTCCTGGGCAAAAACACTTACATCATAGTTATCCAACCCTCGTCTTTATTATCACTGCCCTAGCAGGTGTCGTAATTATCCCTTCTGTGCGGGTCGAACATAAAATCCTGCTGCAGAAGTAAGTAGTAAAGTTATTTTTTTTTGGTTTCGCGTATATTATTAGGAATTAATATCATATACTCCGGTAATTTAAATTTATGTGATGTTCACATAGGGATGAACTTTCATGAAACTGCAATTTCGCAACGTGAAAAAGTTTTCACAGAGTTGTTTCCGCTTAAAGTATGAAACGGGAGGGAACGCTAACGCTTTGCTACATTTTATTTTAATACTTTTTGGAGAGTTGTTTGAAACAGTTGGATTGAAATTTATAAACGTTAAAATGTAATATGAGCCCAAAAGGAAAGAGGAAAGCGAGTGTTAAACCGTTGTTTATAACCTGATTCGTATGCAATCATTGTTAAAATGCCTTCTCTTATAGACCAAGAGCTATAGCCGAACTTTCAGCGTCATCAGTAATATGGAATTCGTAAACAGAAACAAACTCTATTACCATCAGTTATTAAAGTTTCGAGCAGACGGACAGTTTACTCGGTGCGGAGGGTAGTTATTTACTATAGCAATACCTGTTTGTTTCGGCAGTTCAACTGGATTAATGATTTTATTCATTGCAGCCAAGTCCCCGATTTCAAAAAAATTTAGTAGAAATAATAAGTGTCACGTTTAGATACTTTGCTTATTTAAAATTGGTAGAACCATGCTAAGTAAAACGGTAAGATTTTAATTTCGATTAAAAGGTTTAAATTTTGCTTCCTTCTTCTTCTTATAGTGCCGTGCACCTATAGTGCGTTGGCGAATTATCTTAAGGTCAGACGTCTCTCCTTTGCGGCGTGCAAAAGCTCGCCGGTGTTATTTATGCCTGTCCAGTCCTTAATATTCCGGAGCCATGACATTTGTTTGCGCCCTACACCTCTCTTACCCTCAATCTTTCCTTCGATAATTAGTTGAGGGATTGCATATTTTCTTCCTCTCAGGATATGGCCGAGGTATCCAACTTTTCGTGCTTTGATTAAATTGAGTAATTCTCTCTCAGTATTTGCCCTTCTCAAGACTTCCTCGTTTCTCACCTTATCTGTCCAAGGTATGCGGAACATTCTTCGCAAGGTCCACATTTCGAAGGCCTCCAACATGTTAACAGAGGATATCTTTAACGTCCATGTCTCCATGCCATATAACAATATGGACCATACGTAGCATTTAACCATCCTGTAGCGTAGGTCAAAGGAAAGATTGCGGTTGCATAATAGCGGTTTTAATTTAATAAAAGCTTGTCTAGCTTGTTCGGTGCGGCTTTTTATTTCTTGTTGAGGATCCCATTGGTCATTTACCATCATTTCCAAGTATTTAAATGTTTTCACCTGCTCGATTGGAGCATTATCTACTTGCAATCGTACTCTTAAAAGTGCGTTTTTTCTTATTCCCATGCATTTAGTCTTTCCAGCATTAATCTTTAAGCCATATGTTTTTCCTACGGCATTTATTTTATTTAGCATCAACTGCATATCATTTTCGTTGTCTGAGATTATCGCGGTGTCGTCGGCATAACGAACGTTGTTTATCGGATACCCGTTGACTTTTATACCACACTCAGAGCCTTCTAATGCCTCTGCAAATACATTCTCCACGTAGAGGTTGAATAGCACCGGTGACAGAATACACCCCTGTCGCACCCCTCTTAAAATTTCGAATTCCTCTGTATTCAGTGAATTGTTTAGCCTTACTCGTGCTTTTTGATTCCAATAGAGATTCTGGATAACTCTTATATCTTTCTCGTCCATGTTGGCGTTGTGTAGCATTTTTATCATTGCATCATGCTTTACGGTGTCAAACGCTTTTTCATAATCGAGGAATGTGATGATTATATCCTTTCGTTGGTCCATGCAATTTTGTACAAGCGTATTCAAACAGAGGGCTGCTTCACGTGTACCCAATCCGCTCTTGAAACCAAACTGTGTCTCGCCGCTTAGCTCTTCCAGTTTTCTGAATATTCTTGTGTGAAGGATGCGAAGGAATATTTTAAGCAAATGGCTCATTAAACTGATCAGTCTGTGGTCTTTACATTTTGCCGCTCTTGGCGATTTAGGGATCATTATAAAGGTTGAATATAGCCAATCCGTTGGAATGTGGCCGGTGTTATATATGGCATTGAAAATTGTTACCAGTATATCGATATTGTCATCTTCCAACAGTTTTATGGCTTCCGTAGTAATGCCGTCCGGTCCAGAGGCCTTGCCCAGTTTTGCTACTTTTATTGCATACTCCACCTCGGTACGAATAATGGGAGGTCCGGATAAATTTTCCGTAGGTAAACTAGTAGTAGGCAGCTTCGGTCTATTATCTGTAAAGAGGGACGAAGCATAGTCCGACCATATTTTAGCTAGATCTTCCTGGGTACGTACATAGTCTCCTTGATCATTCTTCAGACGAGTCTCATGGTACTTCTTGTATACACTTGCAATTTCTTTAACCTTTTTGTGTAGACCAAAGCTGTCCCCCTTTTCTTGTAGTGATTCCAATTCCTCACAACGTTCTTTTATCCAGTTTTCCTTGGCGATTTTAATTCTTGTCCTTATTATACGTTGTGTTTCTTTATACTTTTGATGGTTCTGATGTATTTTGTACTGTCTGCGTTGTTCCATTAGATCAAGTAAATCTTCCGTCATCCACTCCTTTTTCCGATTTCTTCTTATTTTACTTGCGATTGCTTCGTCAGCATTGGGTATAACCGTTTTTATTTTTTCACAGGTTTCCTCTATGCAATTTACTTGTATATTTCTCAGATTCTCGTTAATGTGCTTACTGTATGTGGTTCTACGAACTTCATCTCTCATTAATTCTCTCGTGTTTATGTATTTTTTGATAGACGGTTTTTTAACCTTTGCCAATTTAAGCCTTACATTCGCGATTAGGGGATTGTGATCGGACGAAATGTCCGCACCCGGGTAAGCGGCCACTCTTTTTATGCAGTTGCGGAATCTTTTGTTTATCAAGATATAATCAATTTGATTTCGTACAATGTGGTTTGGATGATCTCCTGGAGCTCGCCATGTATACAGTCTTCTTGGTGGGAGCTGATACCACGTATTGGATATGACGAAATCATGTTCTTCACAGAATTCAATTAGTAACTCACCTCGCTCGTTTTTAATACCCAGACCGAAATCTCCTACCGTGCCACCACATCTACCCTTACCGACTTTGGCGTTAAAGTCGCCCATTATGACGTTGATATCGTTTTTCTTTGTGCACTTTAACGCTTCATGTATGTCCTTGTAGAAATCTAAAATTTCAGTTTCAGGTTTGTCAGCTGTGGGCGCATAAACTTGGATTAGGTTGATATTAATGGGTTGACCTGCTAACTTCACTACTATTACTCTATTTGAAATTGGTATGTAATCTAAAACAGACATCGCGATTCTATTATCAAGCACTATTGTAACTCCATGTCTGTGGTAATTATCCGCTTCGTCGCTACCGGAATAGTACATTGTAAAGTTGTCTTTGTGAAAAATACCTGAGCCAGACCACTTTGATTCACTTACCCCCATTACTTTCACTTCTAGGCGACGCATTTCTTTGAGCAGGTTATGTAACTTTCCTGCGGGGCACAAACTATTGACGTTCCATGTCGCTAATTTACGGATAACATCTTGAAGTCGAACCCGGGGGATTCTTAGCACCCTCGGACCATCTAAGGTCTGCCCGGAACTGAGGGCCCTTGCTTCATTTTTGTCCGACATATAAGATAATTATTCCAGGGATATCCATAGGGATCTTTAATTTAGTGGCTTCCCCTTACCTTCTAAATTCTTATGCCGTTGACCAAACTTTTGGTTCATCCGCCTTCGGGGCCAATTTCTTAACCCCTGGGCAAAAAAGTGCCCTACCACTTACCAACTCATCCGCCCGAAGCCGTTGATCGGTAAGTGGTTGATTGCTATACCGGCAATCGCTCGGTGTTCTAGGATATGCTTATTTAATGGCGGCAATACTCGCCATGTCACGATACTGTGCTTGGGCTTATGTGGTATTTTATAAGATATACTTTCCTAAGGAATACCCACCACGCCCTCTAGTTTTGCTTCCATGACAATTGAATTAAATTAGAGATAAAAACATAATTTGTTGAGAACTCGACACGTTACATTAATGAGAAAATACTTCTTATTTTTTTTTAAATCTCTAAAAATATCGAAATAAATAAATGTGCCTTTCTTGATAATGTTCGCTGATTTACATAAAGTAACTATACAGTAGTGGTAAAGTAAGCGTACAGCAATTACTCTTGTTTATTTCATACGTTGATGCAGGTTATTCAGTTTGTAGAAAATATTGCAATAAAAAACAATTTTATTAATACATTTATGTGTTAGGGTATCACAAATGAGTATTAAATTATTTTATTTAATTTTTCCATATAAACTGACGTTTATTGACGTCAAATCGAACCAATAAAGACATTGTTTATTTTTGGCAGCGGATTAAAATGTTTTATTCAATTTTGCCGTATAAAGTGACGTTTTATATGTTTAAAATTGTTTTCGTCGTTGTCAAGGTTGCGGCACAGAAATTGATCTTTTCAAATTTTCTCTTCAAAATTGGACTGACTCAGCTAAAGGTCAGTTTATATATGGCAAAATTGAATAAAACGTTGTAATACATTCGCGGATAAAATTAACGTTTAGCTCGCGATATTAACGCGCTTGCGGCTGCGCCGCGCGTGCGTTTAAACCCATCGCTCGTAGAACGTTCATTTTATCCGCTTGTATAATAAATAATAACTAACTATTAATTATAAGAACAAATAAGAAATTAATCTAAACTGTGTATTATATTCAAAACATAAAAATAGCTGGTACTAATTAGGCCCTGATTAGGAATTCGAAGAACCTATTTTTGGAATTATCTTTCTCCGAGCGGGGTAACGCGTCCGTTAGTCTGTAATCAAAATTCTTCATAAAACTTAAGAGATTTTCATGAATTCTTATATTTAAGTTCTTGCCCGGCGTACCATGATTTGAAATATTCATGTTATTAATAGGTTTTATGAAGACTTTAAAACGAAGATATCTCTCGAAAATATGTGGACGGTCGTGTATTAGCATATCAGCTAGTTATATTTTATTGTATCAATTATTTCGCACTAGGAACTAGTAATGCCACTACCTGCCGGATTATAGGACAGTAATAAATCTTAAAAAAATTGGGAAACCTACGCTGCTATTGAATGAATGCATTACTGTCGAATATGTCCATTAATCCATCTATTCGATTCACAGTACTTTTCGAATGTCGGTCCAATAATAAAACCCTTGTAAAATTGTAACAAAACGAAGTCATTGCCGTAAAATGCGCAGTTATGTCGATAATATCTGCAAAATTTACCATTAACTGTCGTTACTGGTTTAATGGTCCAATGAATAAATTTGCCGGAGGTCGCATTTATTCCTCCTTTCCCTGTATTTTCGTCATGCATGGCTTTTAGTCGCGTCAATTTAGCATGAAAAAAGTGAAAACTGGCAACTTTTTTCGAAGAGATCCGATTAACATGCGGTTTTCTGCAAAATGGTCAGGGGATCGTCTATAACAAAAGGTCCATCTAACCTCTGTACGCTGGCAAATTTTTAATTGTTTATTTAACAAATGACCCATTTTTGTTAGAGTATTGATGAACATATGGTATATATCACAAACGGTTCAACGAAAATGTCTGGGAAATGTTCTCTCGGGGGTTTTGAAGCTCTCTCTGTATCACCTTAGTGTTAAGTTTATTATTTATTGCTAAATTGTTGTAACTTGGCTAATTAACAAATTAATAACTCAACTCCCGAAATCACTAGGAAACCGGAATCTTCGTTGAACAGTTTGTAATATTTACCATATGTTTATCAATACTCTAACAAAAAATGGGTCATTTGTTAAATAAACATTTAAAAATTTGCCAGCATACAGAGGTTAGATGTACCTTTTGCTATAGACGACTTCCTGAACATTTTGCAGAAAAAACGCATCTCAATCGTGTCTCTTCGAAAAAAGTTGCCAGTGAAATGCTAATGTGGCGCGACTATTTGGGTGCTTTGCAAACAGAAGAAAGCAGATATAAATTTTGAGATTACGAGACTTTTCGAGACGAGACCAAAATTAAATCTCGTCTTGGAGATATGGAAATTTCAACATATAATCTCGCCTTATCTCGAAATTTTAGACGAAATGAGACCAGTAAAGAACCATCACTCCTATATTTATATTAATTCCAACTTTTATTAAACTGCTTTGTATAAAATGAAATTTGAAACATTTTTATTCCCCCTGGAATACCTATATATAGAGGGATTAATAAAACTTGCGGTGCCGTCATCAATGACGTCGAAATCATTACCAACTGCCGTTGGTGTAGGATAAAAATTTGCTTTAAACAGAGCGCACTGTTATCCCAGTTAAAAAGAGATAGCACATTGTCGGGTGTTAGCCGATAAAATGTAGGTTGGTACCCGTGGGCACTGTTGCCGGACGATTCACGTATTGATACGAAAGTTTTGTTATGCTTTTGAGGTTATAAACGCGTTCTTCGAAAAATCCGTGTTTGGGTGTTTTCGATAGTAAGGAATTGCAATAAAATGCCTAAACCATTGAATAGTCGGTGTCGGCCTCGTCTCTAATCAGTTACTTTGAACTTGAACGATATCATGTGGGCCCCTTATTGTCGTTAAACTGCGTTAGAGAGGTAAAGTATTGATACTATTGGTTATTAAGCTTCTATGGCTCTTATTGGAAATATTTTAGCGTGTTTCAGCTGCATTGAAGTTCAGTATGTGTACTGTAAGTAGAATCTCGCAAAAAGTGAAGAGTGATGTGGTGTTAAAGTCGCCGAAGAAAAACCGTACACATGTGAAGCGAGTCACAAATCAATATCACCTTGATATTGGCTCTATTCGCAATTAAATTTACGAACTGTATGAAAGAAGGAAGAAGGTTTTTTTACATTGTATCGTTGATTGTATTCACCATATACAATATACAATGAGTGATAATTTAATGTAATTATTTCAGAGAAAACTGTTACTCTTGAAAGTATTCATCAAAAACATGAGAAAATGAAGCTCTTTGAGGGATGTAAATCCTCACTTCGTACCCTTTTACGAGATATTGGTTTCAAATGGAGTAAGGATAATCCACGAAGGGGGCTAATATAACTTCCAGATATTACATTTAAAAGAATACAAGTTTTGAGAATGTAATGTAATTTAAGGGATCCACATTCAATTTTGGTTATTTGGATGAAACTTGGATATTCCAAAATGGAACATTGGGTCACTCGTGGCAAGATGATAACAGGAAGAGTGTAAAGATCACAAAAGTTGATGGGAAAAGGTTAACGTTAGAATGCTATTTGATTGGGTTTTGTTAAATTCATTATTTGTTAGTAACTCATCGCAGAATTGGTGTGAAAGGTTTAAGTAATAATTAATAGTAATTTATTATTGCAGAAATATCATTCTTCATGCTGGTAACAAGAATGGTTTCATTCCTACGGCTGAATTAGTGTTTTCCTCTAAATCCAAAGATGACTATCATGGGGAAATGAACCAAAACAACTTTTTGCTGTGGTTTGAGAATCAACTTTTGAAAAAACTTGGAGGAACCGTCAGTTATTATTATGAACAACGCACGTACCACAGTACTTGTAGATAAGGCTTCGACAAGTGGATCGACAAAGCCTGTTATAAAGGATTGGCTTACAAAACATAACTTTCAATTTGAAAATACAATGTTGAAAAGTGAACTACTTCAAATTGTTAATCAGTAAGGAGAAATGAAATGGAAACTTTTGTGTTTATTTAATTTTTTTTCTAGAAATAAACCGGAAAAAAATACCTAATGGATCAGATGGCTAAACAATATGGCCATAGAGTGTTACGTCTTCCTCCCTATCATTGTATATTCAATCCAATCGAGTTGATATGGGGCGTGGCGAAAAATTATTATAACCAACACTTAGGTCGAGATGGAAATGTAAACAATAACTGTTTGGACATGTGGAAAGAAGCATTGTCTACCATTACACCTGTGGTCTGGATGAACTCTATCAGGCATACAGAACAAGTAATTGAGAAATGGTGGAATCGTGAACGAATGTTTGATAGAATGGAAGTTAACAATTTAGTGATTGACTTGAACAGTGACTCAGAGAGTGATAGTGATTTTTAGGAAATATTTAACACTACGCGAACATGTCATCTGTAGTGACTGTGAATCTAAAATCGAGCCTGATATGTCTGGTATCGCACCTTTACCTATATCAGATTCTGACTAAAGTAAATACATCTTACTCTAGTTATGTGCACAGAATGTATTATTAGAATATTATTATATTGTAACTGTAGTGCATGAATATTTATACAGTAAAACTTTTTTTTAGGTGAACATAAAATGAAGGCTCGATGGACACATGTAAAGCTGCCAATAGAGAGTTGATATACCTTATTATATATTACCATATACATATACATTACCATATACCTTACTCATACTAGAACACATGATCCTATTTGAATTGTAATTAGTGAATATAAATGTGTTTGTAATTAAGAATTTCATAATTTCTAATATAATTAATATTTTAAAATCTTAATATCTATTTTGTTTGTAAATAATTGTATAATAGCATAATAGTGTAATGTAATATGCATAATGTAAATGTATAATAATACTAATAAAATCACACTGACTAAAGGAGTAAATTCCATATTCTAACTCATCCTAACACATTATGATTCTGTTTTATTTCTAATTATTGGTGTATAGTAATATGCTAATACCTATGTATTTTTAATTATTTAAGAATTTCACAATAATCTCAGAGCAAAATTCTTGAAGGACGAAGAAAAGGTACACTTTTCAGTTATAAATTTACTAGGCAAACCAACAGTCATGTCAAATAAAAAAAATGCTGTGGCAACATGGCGACGTGCTGACGTCATAAATTTTGATGACGTGCACCGCAAGTTTTATTAATTTCTCTGTATGTTAGAGTAAGTCGTTTTCTCAAAAGTGGGATTTTTTCCAATCACTCATGAATTATAATGGTCACAGACAATTTAACTTTAAAATTAGCTCTTATTTTGTGTAAGGCTCGCTTAAGTAGAAAGCTGCAGGGTTCATAATGCATCCAAATTTATACCGAAGTTCACTTTTATGGAACAATTTGTTATATGCAAAAACTTTTTAGTATCGAAATGAAAAGCAAGTCGAGTTTTCTTAATGCCTGGCTTGTCTGAGAGATGATAACGTTACACAGAAACCAAGTGATGTTCTCAGGGCAGCTCAAACACAGAAGGAAGGTTGTCTCAAAAAAGCCCTTTTTATAAAAGATTTATTATGTCGACGTTTCGCCTACAATTTGAGGCATCATCAGGACAACACAGTATGTACGTTGTGATCTTATTAAAACGGATAATTACACTAAAATCTTCATCTTTGAGAATGTATCACAGTGATTATTAATTGATCTTTTCACATGCTATCATTCAGCTGTAATCAATTAATAATTGTAATCAATTAATAATCACTGTGATACATTCTCAAAGATGAAGATTTTAGTGTAATTATCCGTTTTAATAAGATCACAACGTACATACTGTGTTGTCCTGATGATGCCTCAAATTGTAGGCGAAACGTCGACATAATAAATCTTTTATAAAAAGGGCTTTTTTGAGACAACCTTCCTTCTGTTACACAGAAACTTTTTCATTTTATTTTCAAAACTATTTTCTTTTAGATAATTTATTCAGGTAACATAAATGTTTTCAACAGTAATTAGCAATTTCTTTCTATGCCATAAAAAATGAGACATGTGGGCCTTGTGGCATTCCTAAGTAGCTGTATAAATTTAAAAGGCGCAAGCAATTGCATAGGACATGAAGCTTTATCTCGTCACAGAGATGATTTACGTTATCACCAGGGCTTCAGTAAAGGCGTTGTACCTACCACGTATTGTGTCGTCTACGAGATTTCTTGATAAACTCCCAGTAATTCTATAAGAAAACACCACCATTCCCCTCGTTACACTTGCCGGTACACTCCGCCATAAAATCCCCGGGAAAACACCGACTTCGCACCCGATTAACGACCTCTCGATCCGGACATTCCGTTTCGGTCCGATTGAATTGTTTCGTATTTCTTTTCTCTCCAAAGCAGTCCTTATCGTCCGGAGGAAGTCGGGGGAAGGTCCCATTATTTTATAGTGCTAAAAAGGAAGAGCTACCGGTGGCGCTACCTTTATTGTTCGGTCCTCTTTATCGGGGCGACCTGGCGGGATCGGCGCCATGCCGAATCTCTGCTCTCGTCGTCCTGGAAACGTAGTTTATAGCAGGGGCGTAGAAGCTAAAGGAGAAAAATTCGGGAAAGTTCAGAAAATTAAACTTTTTTTATAATTTTTCTACCCAATGTGCATTTGTTACGAACCATCGGCAGTTATCAGAATACACAATCGAATGATAAAATAAATCCAAATAACAGAGTTCTTGGGTAATAGGCCGTGAGCCGAGTCCAAAAAAGTGACTCATAGGAAACCACTTCAAATTTTAAACATAGATTGACCTTCACATGAATGACCAGAATGTGCAAGTCTGGCAGCTTTGCAGTGGGGCGTTTAATGGGGGCATAGTGTCAAAGTCACCCCAATTTGAGTGTACTAAAGTGCGATAAGAAACCAAATAAAATTTAATAGGTTGGTTTGTTCGTGATGCACAATTCATGAAATAAATAATGCCAGACATATAGGGTGGGGCGATCACCCCGCCAGACATCCCCAAACAGAGCAATTTTAGCGACCCCCATTGACTGATAGGAAACCGGTTCATCTTTTCAGCATAGCTTGATTTTGTAATGAATTACACAAAAATAAACATGCCAGACACATAGGATGGGCCCTTCGGTATGCCAGACACCCCTAAAGTGCGCCATTAACCGACTTCGGTAGAATCATAGGAAACCACTTCAAATTTTTAACATAGATTGACCTTCACATGGATGACCAGAATGTGCAAGTCTGGCAGCTTTGAAGTGGGGCGTTTAATAGGGGCGTAGTGTCAAAGTCACCCCAAATTGAGGTCCCAAAGTGCGATAAGAAACCAACTAAAATGCAATCGGTTGGTTTATTCGTGATACACAATTCACGAAAAACATTTTGCCAGACACATAGGGTGGGGCAGTCACCCCGCCAGACATCCCCAAACAGAGCAATTTTAGCGACCCCTTCGACTGATAGGAAACCGGCTCATCTTTTCAGCATAGTTTGATTTTTAAATGTATTACACAAAAACAAACATGCCAGACACGTAGGGTGGGCCCTTCGGTATGCCAGACAGCCCTAAAGTGCATCATTTACAGACTTCGGTAGAATCATAGGAAACCACTTCAAATTTTTAACATAGATTGCCCTTTAGGCGTATAACCAAATTGTACAAGTCTGGCAGCTTTGAAGTGGGGCGTTTAATGGGGGCGAAGTGTCAAAGTCACCCCAAATTGAGGGTCCCAAAGTGCGATAAGAAACCAAATAAAATTTAATGGGTTGGTTTGATCGTGATGCACAATTCACCAAAAAAATAATGCCAGACACATAGGGTGGGGCGTTCACCCCGCCAGACATCCCCAAAGAGAGCAATTTTAGCGACCCCCTTTGACTGATAGGAAACCGGTTCAAATTTTCAGCATAGCTTGATTTTTTAATGAATTACACAAAACCAAACATGCCAGACACGTAGGGTGGGCCCTTCGGTATGCCAGACACCCCTAAAATGCGCCATTTATCGACTTCGGTAGAATCATAGGAAACTGTCTGGCACTTACACATTGTATTCATTATGATATAAAAGTACCTTACGATGAATGCCAGACACGTAGGGTGGGCCTTGGCTATACGAATTTTTAAATCTGCCATACATTTTGGCAGTGTATTGTCTTTAAATAATTTCGTGTCTTGTTTTTTCCCACTTCTACAAAATACACAAAACTGTTCTTGGTTCGACATTATAACAACTGCTTTTCCATAGAATACGATGTAGATTGTAGACTAAATGAACTTTTCCCTTGCGACTTGCGAACCGCAGAAACACGTGTCCACACATAGGCACACGCATACAAACGGTGTAGCATCGTAAAGCAGTGCCGACATGATGTTTACATTCTTATGAAGGAATGTCCGGTTCAAAAGCAACCCAGAAAATTGGTTAAAAATGCTCCGCTATGCTCACCTTCTGTTCGATACTTATTTATGATGTACTTATGATTAAAGCGGCAAATTTTAAAATATACATTAAGCATTTCATTTGTAATCTATTTTTTATATATTTAGCCAATGTCAAAATGCATTTATGTCCTTTTTAGAACATACAATGCCATACAACAAAAAAAAATTCAGATATTCTCCTAAATAAAATAGCCTTAAGGTACCTGCCTGGCTTTCTAGTAGTATCTAGAAACATACCTTTAGGTGACACTGAAATACAGCAAGTGACGTCCTATAAATACTTAGGTCATGAAATTCGCATAGGGCGAGATAACCAGACGTGTGAAATTTTCAGGAGATTAGGCTTGGCATGGGCAGCATTTGGCAATCTCAGAGATTCACTTAGGTCTGACCTTCCTATATGTCTGAAGCGTAAGCTTTATAACCAATGTGTACTGCCTGTCATGACGTACGGAGCCGAAACCCTAACACTAACCAAAAAGTCTATTAATAAAATAAGAACAACACAGGCAGCAATGGAAAGATCAATGCTGGGAATTTCGCTTAGAGATAGGATACCTAATAGAGAAATACGGCGAAGGACAGGAGTTACAGATGCAGTAAAGAAAATAACTTCTTTAAAATGGAACTGGGCGGGGCACGTTGCGAGAATTAAAGATGAACGATGGACTAAGAAGATTATCGAGTGGAGGCCAAGACAAGAGGCATATCGAAGCAGAGGGCGACCCCCAACAAGATGGACGGATGACATTAAAAAAATTAGGATGAACTGGATGCAGGCTGCACAAAATAGGGAGGAGTGGCAAAATTTGCGGGAGGCCTATGTTCAGCAGTGGACGTTACAATAGGCTTATTGATGATGATGATGATGACCTGCCTGGCATTTATACAGTAGAATAGAACTCTTCCAAACCGAGGTGTCAGTTAAGAAAAACACGGGTATACCTACTACGTACGATTCTACTGAAGTCGGTAAATGGTGCCCTTTGGGGCTGTCTGGCATACCCAAGGGCCCACCCTACGTGTCTGGCATGTTTGTTTTTATGTATTACAATTAAACATCAAACTATGCTGAAAAGATGAGCCGGTTTCCTATCAGTCAAAGGGGGTCGCTAAAATTGCTCTGTTTGGGGATGTCTGGCGGGGTGACCGCCTCACCCAATGTGTCTGGCATAAATTTTTTAGTGAATTGTGCATTGCGAACAAACCAACCAATTACATTTTATTTGGTTACTTATCGCACTTTGGGACCTCAATTTGGGGTGACTTTGACACTACACTCCTATTAAACGCCCCACTTCAAAGCTGCCAGACTTGCACATTTTGGTTATTCGCCTGAAGGGCAATCCATGTTTAAAATTTGAAGTGGTTTCCTATGGTTCTACCGAAGTTGGTAAATGATGCACTTTAAGGCTGTCTGGCATACCGAAGGGCCCACCCTACGTGTCTGGCATTCAACGTACTGTACTTTCATATCATAATGAATACCATGTGTAAGTGCCATACAGTTTCCTATGATTCTATCGAAGTCGGGAAATCGCGCACTTTAGGGCTGTCTGGCATACACAAGGGCCCACCCTACGTGTCTGGCATTAATCGTACGGTACTTTTATATCATAATGAATACAATGTGTAAGTGCCAGACAGTTTCCTATGATTTCTACCGAAGTCGGTAAATGGCGCACTTTAGGGCTGTCTGGCATACCCAAGGGCCCACCCTACGTGTCTGGCATTCATCGTACGGTATTTTCATATTATAATGAATACAATGTGTAAGTGCCAGACAGTTTCCTATGATTCTACCGAAGTCGGTAAATGGCGCACTTTAGGGCTGTCTGGCATACCCAAGGGCCCACCCTACGTGTCTGGCATTCATCGTACGGTACTTTCATATCATAATGAATACAATGTGTAAGTGCCAGACAGTTTCCTATGATTCTACCGAAGTCGGTAAATGGCGCATTTTAGGGCTGTCTGGCATACCCAAGGGCCCACCCTACGTGTCTGGCATCCATCGTACGGTACTTTCATACCATAATGAATACGATGTGTAAGTGCCACACAGTTTCCTATGATTCTACCGAAGTCGGTAAGTGGCGCACTTTAGGGCTGTCTGGCATACCCAAGGGCCCACCCTACGTGTCTGGCATTCATCGTACGGTACTTCTATATCATAATGAATACAATGTGTAAGTGCCAGACAGTTTCCTATGATTCTACCGAAGTCGGTCAATGGCTCACTTTAGGGGTGTCTGGCATACCGAAGGGCCCACCCTATGTGTCTGGCATGTTTATTTTTGTGTCATTCATTACAAAATCTAGCTATGCTGAAAAGATGAGCCGGTTTCCTATCAGTCAAAGGGGGTCGGTAAAATTGCTCTGTTTGGGGATGTCTGGCGGGGTGAACGCCCCAACCTATATGTCTGGCATTATTTATTTCGTGAAATGTGCATCACGAACAAACCAACCTATTAAATTTTATTTGGTTTCTTATCGCACTTTAGGACCCTTAAATTGGGGTGACTTTGACACTATGCCCCCATTAAACGCCCCACTGCAAAGCTGCCAGACTTGCACATTCTGGTCATTCGTGTGAAGGGCAATCTATGTTTAAAATTTGAAGTGGTTTCCTATGAGACACTTTTTTGGACTCGGCTCACGGCCTATAAGGACGTGCACACTTCCTGCTGCGCTTTAAGCAGTGATCCAACGAAAAGAATAAAAGGAGCATGTAATTTATGTTATTAAATCTGTGCAGTGCTTTGGTACAATTTAATTAATAAAATAATGATAGATACTGTGTCATCAGTGCGATTCGTTTCAGTTTTTGATACACGAAATTTCAAAAGTGTATTATCTTAAATATTGTAAATATGCTAAATGTTCTAGTAACGGTAGCCTTAATATATAAAAACGGCAGACTTGCGGCCGCAGCTCTCGACTGTGACCGCTTTATTTACAAAATCTTCTCTATAAACGTTTCGCAACAAAATATAGCTGTACTTGAGAGCATCCAGCATTTTCGAAAAACTATCACCATTTCTATCAATAGTCCATTATTCAGGTAGGGTACAATAAAGACTTCAATAACCCACCAAAATTGAACTAATGTAATCATCTGAATGGGCAATATCGTCTTACGCAAGTTAATCTAAAATTCTATAAATTTTTAAGGTAAAAAGATAAAATTATAGCCCCTCTACTTTCAATAGTAGCGCCTTCCTTTGATGTTGCCGCTGAAGCAAAATCACGTTGGTTGCACTGAAAGTCACTAGGATTTCAGCAAAACAGTTGACATTGACAGTACTGGCAGATTGGTGTTTGCATTTAAGTACATATTTATCTGCAAAATGCCCGGTTGTTGTGCACGTAAATGTAAGAACAGTGGGGCAAAAGGGTTCCAGCTGTTTTTAGGATACCGAAGTGTTCAAAGATGGAAAAACTGTGGATAAAGTGCATTCAACGAACTGATTGCTAGCATTTAGTGAATCTGACCGACAGCAGTAATTTGCGAGATTGCAAATCATTTCTCTTCTGTACGATTTCTGTGGTTTTTAAATTTCCCTTATAAAGATAGGGACTTTTTTCGTCTCGACGTTGATATTAGTTTTGGTCCAAAGATGCGCTACTATTCAAAGTAGAGGGGCTATAGATAAAATATTACTACGTATTCACATTTAAGATTGGTTTTAATCTGAAAAAAAACCTTTTACATTAATCCATAATGATGAAATGCCAGTTAAATATAAATATCACTCTTATTACTAATAATTTAATGGCAATAGGTATAGACATTAAATAATCAGCATTGATAATATAATTAATAATAGTAATCATTACAGTTACTGAAAATAATCGCTGGAACTTTACACACTGCTGTTTTCGGTGTATGGTTGAGACAATATATGTTTTGAGTAGTTTGGTTGTTACGTTTATTATAAATAGTCCTATGTACTGAAGCTTGACACGTGCAAGTTATATTTTTTTATAAATTTCTTTAAAATTTTGATTCGTCTGTACAGTCAATTGTTAAAATTATCATAAATATTACGTTCAGAACTGGTGGAGGACTTCCATCCTACAATCATTCTCGCAGCGGTGGTGACACCGCCACCGTTCACAAAAATGGTACCCGATGACCTCATTTGCAGGTTTGCACATAAAATCACACTATTTCGAACGGTCGACTCTGATTATATCATAAACTATGAAACACAGAACACAAAAACTGACAAAATCCGACTCATTCTGTTCACTGGTTGTTTTGATTTGAACATTAAGAGGACAATAATGGTATTAGTCCAGTGGTACTCATATGCCATCATTAGGAATTTCATTGATAAAAACAATCTATATCCATTACCTATCAACAATTGAATTAATTATTGAACAGTTGTAGGTATAATGGTATATAATAGGTACATTCTTATATAGATGAAACAGTCTCCTGAAAAAACTTAATTTTTGAAACGTGGTGGGTGCAATAGAATTGGGGCCAAATAGGGAAGGAAACGACACAGAAAGATTTTTGAGATACCCCTGTATCTTTGCTCTGCTGATTGAGGCGATGCTCATGTCTTTAGACACTCTTGGGATTGGCATATTAAGAACGTCACAATTAATTAAAATATTGACCATATTACAATTGGTATAAAGTAGGAAAAGAAGAAGATACGCTTAGATGCATAAAAGGTTATTGAAAGGGAAGGGATGAAAAATAATATCAATGAATACCCTAACAGAAAATACTTACCACATCGGAAAATAGCCCATATGAAGTCGTATGTGGAAAGGGGTTTACCCTATTAAACTTAGAAAAGTGAAAATCGATACTAGAAATTGTAGTCTATAGAAATTACCCAGTCCATTACCGCAGGAAAGTTTACGCAGCTCGCCTTGGAACTCATTTACAGTTTGAAGAAGCAGATGCAATGTAAAATTTTTCAGTACATGATGCAGAAATTTTAATACTAACTTTAATGAGATTTTAATATCACTAACTCGTTTACTTGCGTAAGTTAGTCGTCGTATTTGTATTTCATGTTAAAGTGTTACGTGTATCTATGTCTACGTGGACGTCCTAATAGCCAAGTCTGTGTAGTCATTTTTTGACGTTTTACCACATTAATTCAGTACCGGATGGTAGTGGTCAAATGTTGTAGGCTCTGATTAGTTGATCATGCCTATATAGTTTTAAACATTCAAAAAGTGTGCATTAACAAATGGGAGGGGTCCAAAGTTAGCAAAAACAAGTTTTTTAATTCTACAAAGCAAAGTGCATATGCATTTTGGCGAGAAAAGTTTCAAACATAAGTTGTAGAGAATTTGAAAACCTATAATTTGAGCTGTAGCACGATTAATTTTGTTAAATATTTATCCCAAATATGCAAAAAAACCACTGAAAATCGTCATTTTGTTTTTGAAAAATTGTTTTTATCATATTTTCTTAACGGGATATGAAAACTTGGTTATTTATGAAGAGAATAAGCCTTTGTGCACCTCGAAATGTTTATCCAAAAAGACGTAACAGCTATAAACATTATGCGTCTTGAGATAAACAAATAGCTCAGAAACAAATTAACCAATTGACTTTTATAAAAGTTGTTTAGGTTTGAAATTTTTTCTCGCCAAAATGCATACTTTGCTTTGTAGAATCAAAAAACTTGTTTTTGCTAACTTTGGACCCCTCCCATTTGTTAATGCACACTTTTTGAATGTTTAAAACTATATAGGCATGATCAACTAATCAGAGCCTACAACATTTGACCACTCCCATCCGGTACTGAATTAATGTCGTGAAAAGTCTACACAGACTGGGCTATAATAAGTAAGAGTCGTTTCGCCTTTTGCACTGATTTATCAGTTTATATGGCGAGATGATGATCCTGTAATCAAGACCGGTCACTTGCAAATTGAAAAGAACATATGTACGATTATAAAGAATTTTTTTTTTATTTAACACAATACCAAATATGGAAATGGACATATCCTTTGAAAATTTAATACTAATGTTAATAAAAATTTAGAAAAACTATGATAATGGTACAATCATTACACCATCACCGTTATGAAATTTTATTAGTCTGGTAAGAAAAGAACGCCATTCTTTATTTTATTAACATTTCCAAAATGCGCGAAAAAACACGTTTAATATAACTTACTTTATTTTTACATATACCCTTGTTTCAAGGAAAATAACTGGTTATCCGCAAACTTCAACTTCCTAAAATCTTACTTAATATACATGTTTATATTTGAGTCGTCCAGTAGCACACTACGACTAATAACCGATAAAGCAACGAAACGAACGTTCGTTTTTAATCCTGAAAAGTTACCGTCGATTTTAACACAAGCTCTTTCTCGCATCCCTACACCTAAAATTCATCCCATTTTGAATCCAAAATTGGTTCATTCCCTGGTGTGCCACCGCTGCGTAGATAGTGTTGTTTTGGCGTTTTTCCGTCGGCTGGGCCAGGGAAAAGACACCAAACGAAGGCAAGAGTATATAACGGAGTCCTGAATGAATTTCCTCGATAATATCTGTTAGAGAAATCGATGGCGTTTTTTTTTCTCTCGTCTCAGACGGCATTTCCCAGACGAGGCGGGATATTTCGATTTCATTTCTTGATGATTGATTGAGAGTGACGGGAGCATTTGATCGGACAGTGGAATCGAAAGAAGAAAAAAGGCGCTAGCGGAGAAAGAATTAGAGAAGTAGTTGGAATATTCCGAGGGAAATGTAATTATGTCAATGGGAAATTTTTTTTCTTGGGATTTTTGTGGTCACGATTTGTAAAGGGGTTGGAAAATTATGTTTCTGTTAATCATATAATTGGCAACACGCCGCTGGGACCTTTCGCTAAAAACCAATAACCGCTTACTCTAATTGACCTATGTGTGTTGCATTTACCACGGATTTTCTGTCAAAGTAATGGTAATGAATCAAAATTCTTCTTTCATTTTTATTGTCTCTTTAACTATAATTTTTTAAGCACTGTGGGATGGTTTTTCTGGTGGGATTATTAAGTGATATTAAAAAAGTAAATTGTTATTATAACTTTTAATGCAAAGTTCTTGGTCTAAATATAATGTAATAAAATGTGACTACCTAAATAAAATTAAACTAAATAGAAGCTCAGCTTAATACCTAATTACAAGTTTGCTCTAAAACAAAAAAAAAACTTAGTTTACTCATTCACCGTAAAGGAAAAATATATTTACGATAAAGTTTTTAAATAAGTAACTGAACAATGACAAACTTCTTTTTTTTTTTTCTCTAAGATGTCCTATTCCTCTGTGACTATGCGACTATTTCTGTCAAGTCTCCTTCTTTAGCAGTTTGGTAAAGTATTTCAATGTTGATTTTTCCAGTCTCTTATTTAATGGTGCGTAACTAGGATCTATTTGCCACTGATTTTCCTCTTGATTTCAATTTTCACTTGAAGAATAAATTTGGGTATAACATACACTGGTATGTAGCGTAGGAAACCTATCTTACGTTTTTTAAATAGCTGAAAGAATTTTTAAGTGTGCCAACTCACCTAAAATACGTCATCAATATTTCGAATGCTACTAGTTAATTTAAGGTTGCGGTTTCTATAGCATAAAATACCATAAACATATATAATATACCATAAATAACACACAAACATTCTGTACCTGATTTATAGGAAGAAGTGGTCACTACAAAGAAAGGGGATACCTCAGCGTTAAAATTTGTGAAATGCCCTCTATCCGGAATGTTGAATTTAACTAAGCAAATATCTTTGGAGTACTTAAGATAAGATTTGGTCATATTAGTAGCTTCGGTGATCTCGGTACAACCTGCGTATAACCTAATCATAAACAATTACTTTTATAAGTTATATTTTTTTCTATGAATATATAAATGGTATATTTGTGAAAAAACAGGCTTATACAACAAATTACAAAAACTATGTGTGATTCTTTCAAGTGATGGCATACAATCTGAATTACCTGGGTACCATGTAATAAATAATAATGAAAAAAATAATTAATATATAAATATATAATTATGTTATTTTATAACAAATGCAATGGTTAAATAAAAAAATGAATTCCGTTGCAGGCCTCGCACAAAAATAAAAAACTGAATTTTATTTGTTTTTCTTTCTAAGATTTAGAGTACATTCCACGCCGAATTTAGAATTTGTTTTAGATGTTACCCAAAATGAAGGAAAATGGTCCTTTTGTGCCCTCGAAACTCCCCCTAAATTTTTATGGCTCAAAGTGGAATACAACTCAAGTTATGGACAATTGAAAACTGAAATTTTCAGGTTTGGCTCCAAATCCAAAAATTTTCAACCATCCATAACTTGTAAAAATACCCATTTTTATGAAAAAAGTTTCAAACAAAAGTTGTTTGCAATGCTTTAATCTTTTGGAAACTGCTAAAAAACAGTTCATCCGACATGGTTCACTTTTGACGAGTCTGGGCGCCATTAGTCGTCAAGCCACCAAAAAAACATCATCAACATTCCTGACCAAAAAAATCTGGAGCGTAGTTGGATTCGATACAAAACTTTTGAGCCCAAACAAAAGTTAGCCAGACCTAAGGGATCCGAGAAAAAAAAATGGTTTTCAGGTTCGGCTCCAAAACCAAAAATTTTCAACCATCCATGACATGTAACAATACCCATTTTTATGAAAAAGTTTCAAACAAAGGTTGTTTGAAATGCTTTAAGCTTTTGGAAACTGCTAAGAAAAGTTCATCCGACGTGGTACACTGTTGACGGGTCTGGACGCCATTATTCGTCAGGCCGCCAAAAAAAAAAGCGTCATCAGCGTTCCTGACCAAAAAATCTGGAGCGTACCATATATATATATATATATATATATATATATATATATATATATATATATATATATATATATATATATATATATATATAAGAGAAAATTCACGACTTACCCGTCTAATCCCGTTATGAAACGGAAACCACCGACACGTGTTTCTGCTTATTAGCTTCGTCAGGGTGGTATATCCAAGCTCTGAATGATAACGATGTTTGACACTTGGAAAAAAATTATACAACTCAAAAAGAACGTCAACAATTGACAGCAAAGCACATTTGCGCCTAACATAGGAAAGACTCTCCATTCGAGAGCAACAAACCGTCTGTGACGCGGAGGCCAGCTAAAGCCAACTGTCACGAATCTTTGGTCGGTAAAGGAATTTAGCAGTGAAATTAACGACGGAACAAATGTACAAGAGAAAATTCACGACTTACCCGTCTAATCCCGTTATGAAACGGAAACCACCGACACGTGTTTCTGCTTATTAGCTTCGTCAGGGTGGTATATCCAAGCTCTGAATGATAACGATGTTTGACACTTGGAAAAAAATTATACAACTCAAAAAGAACGTCAACAGTTGACAGCAAAGCACATTTGCGCCTAACATAGGAAATATAAAACATAGGTTTGTTGCTCTCGAATGGAGAGTCTTTCCTATGTTAGGCGCAAATGTGCTTTGCTGTCAATTGTTGACGTTCTTTTTGAGTTGTATAATTTTTTTCCAAGTGTCAAACATCGTTATCATTCAGAGCTTGGATATACCACCCTGACGAAGCTAATAAGCAGAAACACGTGTCGGTGGTTTCCGTTTCATAACGGGATTAGACAGGTAAGTCGTGAATTTTCTCTTGTACATTTGTTCCGTCGTTAATTTCACTGCTAAATATATATATATATATATATATATATATATGACAGGAAATTCGTGGCTGACAGGAATACTAGACAGTGTGTAGTGGGATACAGCCAGGTGAGTAGGGCAATGACACTCTGTTTCTACTTCATTAGAAAACTTTCGATTTTATAATTTAAATCTTCTTCAGCAATGCTAAAAGCAAGATTAGGTAAGTATAGACTAGTTATGTTACAATGTAATTACAAAATTATTCATCTTAGACTTACTGTATGTGAGAATCATAAAACAACAAGCAGTTACATGAGACCAGGGGAGCCAAAAGTACCAACAGGAGGACTGGAGGCGATCCTCATCAACTAACGTAAGCGTAGGTGTTCAGCCGAAAAACTAATTTTCAAGTAAATCTTAGGTTGGTGTGCAATACAGCAAAAATATATGCAGGTATTATCAAGTTAGGACCAATAAACGGCATAAAGTAAATTACTTTCCGTTTTCGTAGACGTGTTTAACCTACTAAGCACGGTTCTCAATATTAGCAGGTTAAGAGTAAGCCCGGGAAATCATAATTTCCTTAGATAACAAACATACTAGGTACATCATAAATAACGAACATTACCATAGGATATTACAATTAATACAGCAACAGTCAATGTATTAAACAGGATAGGAAGTGGAATTCCAATTCTAATTACGATAAAACATACACAATATTCCTTAATTAGCAACAAACACACACTGTTTATTCAGTGGTGTGTATCCTCCTTTTGAGAAAAACACATACTGCCACTGTGTGTAATTTTGGACACTACTCTAGAGTCACCCAACTGTAACGCCGCACCGTATTTCATACAGGGACGTACTAAGAAATGGTAGCGTCTGCCACCAGCCCAGAAATTATTTATTTAAAATGTCGCTCTGAACGGACGACACTGTTTGTGGCCCAGCGGAGACAAGGTTTCTGACCAACCTCTACAGGAACGCGAGCCCCAGGGCTTCGCAAATGCCTGTCGATTTCAGTGGGGATTCGGTAGCAAAATAATACCCAAGTGTTACGGTTGAATGAAATTAAAGTTTATATTGACTAAATAAAATTTATGACTATACAGTGAACAAAAAAAATGAATCAATTAAATAAAAGAAGTTAAAATAACCAGGTAATCGTTCACATAAAAAAAATAACCGAATTCAAATAGACATAAAATTACGCATGCTACCATTACAAGAATGCGTACAAGATACACATACATTCCCCAACAATCAAAAAATATAATAAACTCCACCCTATTTGGGAAAATCCTCTACCCTGTACCTAGATCAATATTTGATTCTCTACTATTCTTACTTCCAAAGCTCTAGTTCTTACTTGTGACTGAACTAACCAAAATTACCAAACTGTGAACTGATCAAGGAATTTACGTAATTGCGCGTTAGATTTCAGAGTTTTAACCTGGATACGCCTCTGTCCCGGGTCGTCGAAATTCGGACAGAACCCACACACACGAAACCCAGTCAAAGAGATAAGTATAAATACGAATCAACAAAAGAAGTGATCGCCTCGTCTGTCCTCCGTCTCTGGAAAATTAGTAAAAACCCGTAACTTATTCCCGACTCACCACCTTGGAGTTCTGCGCTGACTTCCACCCTAAGATTCGTCGCTTCGGCTCTGGTATGACACTCGGAAACGTGACTCTACACTCGATACGGCCAAATAGCAAAAAAATTTGGAATCAGCCCCAAAACTAATGATACGAAAAAATATCAACAAAACTAAAGTCAAATTTAAATAATTGATTTGACGTTAAAGCAAATTCCCACTGAATTCCTTTACTTTACTTTACACCCTCGGTACCAATAAGTACCAAAAACAAAACACTGACTCGAAAATCGCGCCCCCGACGCGTAGCAACCCCGTTGCTATGACCTCGTCTGAACACCTCTGTTCCCCGGACCGAAGTGAAGTTCTTTCGTCCTCAATGCGAGCTGTGTATTTTTCCAAGTCATCAATTTTCGCCCAGTTACGAATTGCAGCGGAATATTTATTTCGTCGCCCATGGCCTATAATAATGTCAAGAACCCTCAAAAACGAATTTTTCCAGAGCAAACCTCTCCCCTATGAAATCTGTGCTTTAGGTATCATTTCCCTGAACGCTCATTTCTGATTACGACGGGGTTTTCGTCTCTTTCGTCGCGTAAATTATTTGTAATTTCGGGCGTTTGACCTTGTGTTATAGTTTCAGTTATAAAACATTTTTACGTTTCAAAACAAATTTCGTTATAGTTTCAATCGTTTAGTTTCGAAACCAATTATACAGGGTGGAGCCTTTTCCCATTTACCTAATCAATTTCTAAAATATCTCTTAAATAAATTTAGTAACATCCCCCGGATGTTACATTACTCCCCCCTACAAAAAAATCGTCGACTCTTATGTCGATGACTTTTTCTCAAATTATCTTCGGGGAGTAACCTAACTAGTAACCCAACATGTGCCACAATGGCTACAACCAAGAAGGATAAGCTTCAGCTACAATCCAAACAATTATTCGTTAAACCTAAGAATTACAATGTTGCTCACTTCGCGCACTCGCGTAACATTTAGATTTCGAGTTCGTAGGCACTAACTTTTTGATTCGCGCACACACTCTCCATCGCTTCCTTTCCCTTACCATCTCTCTCTTTAACTCCCCTATGGCACCCCGACTCATACAGCGTCCTTCAGCCCCTTGGTCCAATGCACTTGCGGTTTGTTAATTAAAGCGTTCATTGGCGCGGTTGAACTTTCGTTGCGATTACGCGACGCGAGAAACGGCAAACTTTTGGATAAATCCCGGATGTCATCTTTTTGATCCGGCTGGATCATCTTCCTCAACTCGTGGCCCGATTCTGCGTCCTCGTTCGTTGACCGTTGATTCCTCTCCTGGGGTTTATAGTATCCACAATGTCAGAGTGGTCCATAAACATGCGATCAATTTGAATCCTCCTCCTACAGTTCGGTACAATTGTAGTCCGTTTAGTGCCATCGCCAGTTGGGTTCTGAGTATTTCCCACTGGGCAAGGCATCTGCAGTGTATCGTCTCGAGGTAGAGATGTTCCACATCACTCTTGAAAGCTGGTTCTACGTACAGGAACTTCTGGTTTACGTCCGCCATCAGGTCCGTGTTTCTTGGCGTCATCACTTGTGACTTAGGATTGAAATTTTCTGGCGTGATCAGGATGCGGGGATGTTCTGTCTGCAATACTTCTAGTACACATATCCAGGACCTCTGTTGTAAGTCAGGGCGAAAATTCTGGACCCCTCATTAACCACCAAATACTTCTCCTGAGTCCTATGCTGTGTTACTTCTTCGGCTACTCTCTTATATAGCACGCTTAAATGTCCTTCGCACTTGTCTGGTCTGTCAACTTCCCAGACCGCCTCTCCGACTTCAGTGTCGAAACAATATCTCTCCAAAAATGGGCAGGTTACACTCCCGCTGACCGAACTATCGTCCTCGTCTAGTTTGACCGACGCCCAAAAAAAATCCCGCACTAAAGTTTTTTCCGATGCTACGACAACAACATTGTTCCATTTTTGTCCATTTTCCTGATACGTTTTCGCCCGTGCACTTTCCCGAATTGTCTATTGTCCCTTGCACTGTTTCCGACTCGCTTGTGGTTGCATTAGGCGTAATGCCCCCGAAAAGTCTAGTAGTACCATCCCGATGTATGAGTTCGCATTCTTCCGCCCCAACTAGATGTACGAATGTTTTTAGCCCCCCAGACGCCATCGAACTATGGCTATACATGCCACAATAAGTCCTTATTCGCGTTACTTCGATTAAATACGCGAACATTTTCTGTTGCCCGAGTTCATTTCGTTGAACAACCGCCACGTTCCTGGGTGCGCTGGTGTAAAAGAGAGAAGGTTCAGGGCAGTTGGCGATATCTCGTCGCGAGACTGTTGCCACCTCTGCTGTATTGCTGCTACAGTCGTACGCCACCAGCCCTAGTACGGTTGGCAGCATCAGGAGGACCCATATAAAGTCTTTTAGCGCAAAGTTTACGAAATCAAAATAGTCCAAAAATACAATAAAATTCGCTAATGATAAACAAATAACGAAAACCCAAAAGATCTTAACTAAAACAGAAAATCCCAAAGATTTCCTTTGGTTTTGTCTAGGTGTCACTGCCCTGAGCGCTAAATCTGCCCCCCGAAATAAGTCAAAATTACGTAAATGGTAAACGAATCAAAGTCCTACCCCAAGAGAACGTAAGTAATTACCCGACAAAACCAATGGCGACAACAAAAAAACTCTTACGGCTAACAAACAACAACAAAAGATTCACACAAAAAATAAAATCGAAGTAACTTATAAGTCCAATAAATCAAAAATAAAACACATAAAAATGAATAAAATAAAGTTATAACTCTGTATCCAAATTGAATCACTAAATTATCCGTTAGCTGTCGGTCACTTATGCCCTAAGACTAGCGGCTAGTGAGCGACGACGCTCTAGATAGTTCAATTCTTCAAAGAAAAGAAAAACACCCCATTAGCTGAAATTTAGGAAGGGTACGGGATCTCTGACGCATCCCATAATTTGACCACAGCCCAGTTAATGACCTGTGAGGTGCGATCAAGAAAATCTCTAACTCACATTTTATTTTATCAACAAGTTTCAATACAAAACCTGGGACTTTAACCCCTTAAACCTGCGGTTCCCTGAACCTAAACTTTTTACTTGGCGACGCGTAACCGTGGGACTATAACCCTTTAAACCTGCGGTTCCCTGAACCTAAACACGAAGCGCAAACCTGGGACTTTTTATCCTTTAAACCTGCGGTTCCCTGAACCTAAACGCGAATTGCCATCTGGGACTTTTACCCTTTACCTGCGGTTCCCTGAACCTAAACGCGAAACGCAAACCTGGGACTTTACCCTTTTGAACTGCGGTTCCCTGAACCTAAACGCGAATTGAAAACCTAGGATTTTCAACCCTTTAAACCTGCGGTTTCCTGAACCTTAGCGCGAATTGCAAACCTGGAAGTTTTAACCCTTTATTCCTGCGGTTCCCTGAACCTAATACTCTGGCGCTGATACACTCAAAACCCTACGATTTTAACCCCCCTATTTACCCCACAGGGAACAAACTATCTGTTTTGTCGCCTCTTACGACAAGCCGGATAAGGCTGAGAGACTATTCGACCCCGGTCTCCCACAGGGAACAAAATAAAACATAAAAACTTTTAGAAATTTAGCCTCGCTGGCGGCCTCCTGTTTCGTTCCGATCGTCGCAAACCTTCCGCGTCATCAAACGATTTTATTCGCTTTCTCGCGGATGTGGGCTGACCAGCCCCATCCACCAGGGTCGGTGGGGGTGGGGGTGGCATGGTACGTTTTGGTAGCATCTGTTGTAACGCGTCCGGATCTACGTCTACAAAGTCAGGGACAATAAACCTACCCCGCGGTTCTTCCTCGTTGTCTGTTTCTACCCCATCTGTTAAGTTTGGATCCTCCCCTTCCTGATCCTCCTCTAAGTCAGAGGGCTCAGGCTCCGATTCACTCGAGAGGGAGCAACCTTGTCGCTTAACGTACTCTTTGAGGCGGTTCGCGTGTACTACCTGTTCCTTTTTTCCTCCTATTTTCCGTACCTTATAGGTCACGGGGCCTAAAATTTCAATTATCCTGAAGGGTCCTACCCAATTTTTTGATAATTTCCTGGACAGTCCTAATTTTCCCTCCATGTCTCTAACCAATACCTCATCCCCAACTTTAAAATTCTTTTCCTTTGTTTTTGTGTTGAACCGCGTAATGCGCGATTCTTTTACCCGATCTGTTCTCTTGGCGACTTCCGAATACACCCTCTGTAATCTCGCCCCTAGTTCCGCCGCATAGTTTTCGTCACAATCATACCTGACCCGCCTAGGTTTGATAAAAGAATCGATTGGTAAAACCTGATCTCTGCCATGTAATAAGAAAAAGGGGGTGAATCCGGTCGTATCGTGTACGTTACCCCTATACGCCATTAATATATAGGGCACCCATTGGTCCCAATCGCGTTGATTTTCGGCAATGTAGTGCGATAACAAATCTTTAAAAACCCTATGCATACGTTCGATTTGCCCGTTAGTGGTCGGAGCGTAACTCGCAGTTTGTAATTTCTTTATTCCCAATAATTCGCACACCCCTTTAAACATTTGTGACGTGAAATTTGCCCCTCGATCAGTTAACAATTTTTCGGGTGCCCCATGTCTGACAACTACCTGCTCTACAAAAGCCCTTGCGACGGTATCCGCTTTTTGATCAGGAATGGGAATAGCTTCGATATATTTCGTGAAATAATCTTGGAATGTTAATAAATAGCGATTCCCCTGATCCGTTGTGACTAATGGCCCTACAATGTCCATTGAGGTAAGTTCCCAAGGGCGGGTTGTGGCTGTAAATTTTTGAAGTGGAACTTTCTTGTGGTGTGGGGATGTTTTTCGTTCGTTACAGGAGACGCAACTCGCAACATACTCTTCTACATCCTTTTTTAAACCTGGCCAATAAAATCGTGCCCTAATTCTTAATAATGTTTTCTTACACCCCGGGTGACCCGCTATGGCTAGATCGTGAAAATCTCCCAAAACTTTATTAATAAAAATTCGCGGCACTACTAACTTGTCGCCTTTGGTGTCCGGTTCCGCCCTATACAGAATTTCATCCCTGTCCAAAAAAAAATTCCTTCGATTCCTCCGTATTTTCCCCTAATTTTGAAATTACTTCTTTGCAAAATTCGTCTTGACGTTGGGCCGCTCTAAGTAACGCCCTGTCCCACTCTACTTCTAAAAATTCTTCTGAAACTAACTTAACATCTTTTCGGGCCTTGGAGGTTTGCGTGCAAATTAAAACTTCGACAGTTGTCCCAAAAAATACGAAATGTAACATATCCAAAACGTTATCCCAATTTAACTGGTCTAAACCACACCCAATTTTTGGTAAAGCCAAATATTTTTCCCCGTTCTCGTCGCACAACCTGCGCAATTCCTGGAGGGAATTCCATACGTTTTCATACGATGGTTTATCGGAATATTTATCTTTTGTGACCAGATAATAAATGCGCCGTTCTTTCGTTTTCAATACCGCGACTTCTCCCACTAATTTTCCTTGAGCCTGTAATAGTTCCCTACTCCCAAATTTTTCTGTAAATTTTGCCGCGATGCCTCTACTCATCTCAAAATCTGCCGAAACCGCGTGGGCCAATGCCCAATCGCCCGGAACCGTGAATAAGTCTCTCTCGTCAATATTAACATTCTTGGGCTTCGGTGTCACGTGTCGTTTCTTATAGTCCTGGAAATCGGCGTATGTCATGTTCACGTATGTGTCGTCGTTGTTGTACATTCGGCTGAGGGCGTCCGCGTTACCGTGTTGTCTTCCCGGTCTATGTATCACGTCAAAATCGTACTCAGACAAAGTTAACGCCCAGCGAGCTAATCTTGAATCTGGTTCCTTAAGGGTTAACATCCACCGTAGAGGACGGTGGTCGGTAATGATGGTAAATTTTCTCCCGTAGAGGTAACATCTGAACGTTTTTACCCCGAACATTACACCCAACAGTTCTTTGTCAGTGGTGGAATAATTCTTCTGAGCTTTATTCATCTTTTTACTCGCGTACGCGATTGGTCTTTCGTAACCACCCCGTTTTTGACTTAAGATCGCCCCGACTCCCGTCCCAGAAGCGTCCGTAGACAAAATAAATGGTTCGTCAAAATCTGGAAAAATTAGTAATGAATCGGAAGTCAACGCGTTCTTTAATTTCTCGATTGATTCTAAAACTTCGTCAGTGAATTTAAATGGTACGTCTTTCTTTGTCAGTTCCGTCAATGGTGAAGTCAGTTCTGTCACATTTGGAATAAAACGTCGGTACCAGTTTACAATTCCCAAAAATGATCTTACCCCTCGTACGTTTTTCGGGATAGGAAATTTACGTATGGCCTCAATCTTTTCTGGATCTGGCAAAATCCCCTCCTGAGAAATATAATGCCCCAGATATTTAACCTTCTCCAATAAGAAATTACATTTCTTGGGTTTTAATTTGATGTTAGCACCCCTTAACCTCTGAAATACTTGTTCTAAACGTTTAATATGATCTGCAACCCCATCTGAGTTATATACCAAAATATCGTCAAGATAAACCATACATAAATCACCGGTCAGACCCGAAAGCGTGACATTCATGAATCGTTGAAAAGTGGCCGGCGCGTTGACTAACCCAAAGGGCATTTTCGTGTATTCAAAATGTCCGTGATATGTACTAAAACCTGTCAATGGTACCGATGTTTCCCCCATGTCAATCTGGTGATACGCCTCTGCGACGTCAATCACGGAAAATAACGCTTTATTCCCGGTTTTATAACCCTGCAACAGGTCTGCGATATTTGGGAGTGGATAATACTCTTTCTTCGTTACCGCGTTCAAACCCCGGTAATCTATGCACATGCGCAATTTTTCCTCCCCGTTAGGCAATTTTTTCGAAACTAATACTACCGGCGCTGACCATGGGCTCGAGGACGGTCGGATCACTCCCGCCTCTAATAACCTATCAATTTCATTTTGTAAGATTTCCCGTTGTTTAAATGGAATTCGATAAGGAGCTTTACAAATGGGTTGCGCACCGGTTTCTAGAGTAATGTCATGCTTAACCTGACTCGCGCTGGTAATTTTGTCGCCTTCTCCCAGAAATAAATCGGCGTAAGACCTCAACAACTTGTACACCTCTTTCCTTTCACTCCCTTTTAAATGACTTAGCTCAAAACCCTCATCTATCCATTTGTCAGAACTCGTATCAACCAAATTAATGCTAACGTCTTGAAATTGCGACCTTTGACCTTCCTCTTCCGCCTCCATGGCAGTCCCGATTTTCTGACCTTTTTGAATACGCAATTCACCCCCAGATACATTCACTATTCTAACAGGTATTTTCTCGCCATTTTCAACTATACTCCGCGCAATAAAAATTGAACCATTCTCGCTCTCATTCGATTCACACACAAGCCATTTTCCCTTCAGTGTTCCCTTTACCTTACCCGCGCATAACAGTTCAGTCCGTGGTGGGACGGAAATCAACTCCGTACTTACAATGTCAGCCTCCTCCATTTCTTGTAGTTCATTGGGCAATTGCCTCCTTATCTCTTGTACTTCCGTCTCAATTTTTTCATTCGCACCTATTTGCTTCGCTCTTTCACTCTTTTGACTTTTCTTAGCCGGATTCACAACTTCTACCATTTTATTTTTCTCAGACTCTCTCTCCTCAGACATATCCCTGTAAAATTTTTCGACGTGCCTCAGCCATGCGCACCAATCATCCCTATTTCCACACTCATTCTTAGTGGCAATTAGAGGCAAAACCTCACCACGAATTACCAGCGCAGGGTTTGAACCATAACACACTTTCGCAGAATTTTCATACAAAAAGTCTCGCCCCAACAAGGCGTGCGTAGAGCCCAAAATTTTATCATCGCATACTATCATACGAGCCGTCACGAGAGCGGAGGAGTCAGGGATGTCCACTTCGAACTCCCCTACTCCATAAGTACAAAGTCTATGTCCTGTTATTCCCGTCAGTGAAAAATTTTCCGCAACCGTACACCGAATCTCTTCATCCGTAACTATACCTTTTTTTATTAACGAAACCGCCGCGCCCGTGTCCACGAGACAGATTCTATTTACTCCCCCTATACGCAACACCACGGAGTGAGGTATTTCCTCCGTATCTTCGCAGTAAATTTCCGGAATGACACAATTATTTTTATACCTAAATTCTATATCTTCTCGTTTTTCCTCGCTGGGTCGTTTTTCCGAAAAGCCTTCTAGCCGAGGAATTCTAGAAGGCTTGATTAGTTTAAATCGCTATTTTTCCTTTGTGCGCTCCCGGAATGCCTATCGGCCCTAAACATCCTCGAGTTTTCCCTATCGTCTTCCGCCTTTTCGTGAAACTCACGGGTTTCTCCACCTCTTTTATACCCCCTAGTTCTCTGCGTCGTTCCTTGATTTCTTAACTCCCCTGAATCCCTTCTACTCGCGTAATATTTTTGCCCGTTTTGTTCGCGTCTGGCCGTATCCACGGTATTTACCCGCGCATTTTCCCTAGCCGCATTTTCCCTATAATTATTTCGAGGCCGTTCAAGGCTTTCTTGCCTCGGCGGAGACCTCTTCCTAAAAAACCTATCCTGTTCCGGCGACGACTCGCCCTTAAAACCTCTCCCTTTGTCTGTTGCCCTATTTTTACATTCTTGGGCCCAATGCCCTGGCTTATCGCATTTAAAACAATTCCCCTTTTTCAGATTTCTTAGCTGAGTTCCTGGAACTAATCTGGTTTCCCCTGAACTTTTCCTACACTCCCTAGCAAAATGGCCGAAATTTCCACAAATGTAACATTTTGCCCCATTTCCAATGGTTGAAACGCGCGCCCCTGAATTCCTCCCTTGGGTTATACGCGAGGTCGTTTCCTGCAACGTCGCTATCTCCTCTGCCACTTCCAAGGTCAATTCCTTTTCCCTTAACAAAGTTACCCCTATTTTATCCATTATATCTTTGCGCAGCCCTACCTTAAATTGATTTAGAATTACTACCCTATTCATTCGGGTTAAGCCCTCCTTTTCTCCTGCTGTCGCACCCTTAAGTTCCTCCCTTAACGCGCGATTCCCTAAAGTTCGCAACCTTGTACTGAACGTCGCAACATCTTCGTCATACCTCTGATAGCACCGACTTAATTGTAGCAACCCTTCCCCTGGCAATGCTGAAGGCGCAAATCTACTTATTAATTTTTCTCTAAACGCTAAATAATCCAAATTTCGAAGTGACTCATCTGACGTTACGTAGTTCTGAGCCTCCCCCACGCACTTAAATTTTAAAAGTTTGAGGGTGTCTTCCTTCGACCACCCGTCCAAATCCGCCCTCTGTTCCAGTTTTTCTAAGTAACTTCTAACATTTTTCCCATTAAACGGATCAAGGGTCGTCGCTATCATCCCCAACGAATACATCATTGGTAACCTAGCCAAATTTTGCTGACTGCCCTCGGCCATTATGACCTTTTTATCTACTTTTACCTTGGGTTTATCTATTGTAATTTTGGGGCCTAATTCTTTGTTTTCAGACTCCTCGTCCGAATGATATAACATGTCTCGTTTAACCGTGCAACCCTGATTTGTTTATCAAACAGCTAAACGCAAATTAAGACCAAATACTGATTAATTAAATTAATAAAAAAAGGAATTAAAACCGTGCTTACAAATTAACTCCGCCTTCGTTACAACAGATGCCCCCACGACACGCCGCGAAGAACGAGATGAAAAATTTAATTGTATCTATTTCACTCTCGCAATTTAGCAGAATTCGCAGTTTGCTCTAAAGAAAGCTTATAAAATAAAATAAAATAGGAAAATCGTACTCATGGTAAAAAAAAAGAATCCACATATATAACCCAGAATATAAATAGAAAAAAAAAACAGGTCAAAATCATGCAAAGTAAGTGATTAGTACCACGATAATATGAGACGGTGTGTGGGTCTTCCGTCGTCGCTCCAGTGGCGCGCCCGCCGCTTTTCCACCAGACGTTCCAAAACTCTGTATCTGCGCAATTTATTGAATTTTAGGATTGACTCAAAAGTTACTCAACAGATTTATTGATACCAAATTCAAGACTCCAAATACCTGAACTAGTTTAAAATAACCCCAAGTTTCTTTCTAGTTAAAAAAAAAAAACTAAAGTAACGATTCCCTCAGAGGACAATCCCATAGGGTGAAATATGGAGACAGACGGGGAGAGAATAATAAAAAATAGAAAAATTCAAAAAGACCTACCAAAAGGAACAAGTCAAAAATAATTTTTTTTTTTAACGAGAGAAAACTACCCATCTTTAATATTGCCAATCCCACCTGAAATGTTTTTAAGAAATCCCACCTGAAGACTTTTTAAGAAATCCCACCTGAAGACTTTTTTAAGAGATCCCACCTGAACTCTTTTTAAGCCATCCCACCTGAAATCTTTTTAGGAAATCCCACCTGAATTCTTTTTAAGCGATCCCACCTGAAAACTTTTTTAAGCGATCCCACCGCTGCCACCAGAATGTAACGCCGCACCGTATTTCATACAGGGACGTACTAAGAAATGGTAGCGTCTGCCACCAGCCCAGAAATTATTTATTTAAAATGTCGCTCTGAACGGACGACACTGTTTGTGGCCCAGCGGAGACAAGGTTTCTGACCAACCTCTACAGGAACGCGAGCCCCAGGGCTTCGCAAATGCCTGTCGATTTCAGTGGGGATTCGGTAGCAAAATAATACCCAAGTGTTACGGTTGAATGAAATTAAAGTTTATATTGACTAAATAAAATTTATGACTATACAGTGAACAAAAAAAATGAATCAATTAAATAAAAGAAGTTAAAATAACCAGGTAATCGTTCACATAAAAAAAATAACCGAATTCAAATAGACATAAAATTACGCATGCTACCATTACAAGAATGCGTACAAGATACACATACATTCCCCAACAATCAAAAAATATAATAAACTCCACCCTATTTGGGAAAATCCTCTACCCTGTACCTAGATCAATATTTGATTCTCTACTATTCTTACTTCCAAAGCTCTAGTTCTTACTTGTGACTGAACTAACCAAAATTACCAAACTGTGAACTGATCAAGGAATTTACGTAATTGCGCGTTAGATTTCAGAGTTTTAACCTGGATACGCCTCTGTCCCGGGTCGTCGAAATTCGGACAGAACCCACACACACGAAACCCAGTCAAAGAGATAAGTATAAATACGAATCAACAAAAGAAGTGATCGCCTCGTCTGTCCTCCGTCTCTGGAAAATTAGTAAAAACCCGTAACTTATTCCCGACTCACCACCTTGGAGTTCTGCGCTGACTTCCACCCTAAGATTCGTCGCTTCGGCTCTGGTATGACACTCGGAAACGTGACTCTACACTCGATACGGCCAAATAGCAAAAAAATTTGGAATCAGCCCCAAAACTAATGATACGAAAAAATATCAACAAAACTAAAGTCAAATTTAAATAATTGATTTGACGTTAAAGCAAATTCCCACTGAATTCCTTTACTTTACTTTACACCCTCGGTACCAATAAGTACCAAAAACAAAACACTGACTCGAAAATCGCGCCCCCGACGCGTAGCAACCCCGTTGCTATGACCTCGTCTGAACACCTCTGTTCCCCGGACCGAAGTGAAGTTCTTTCGTCCTCAATGCGAGCTGTGTATTTTTCCAAGTCATCAATTTTCGCCCAGTTACGAATTGCAGCGGAATATTTATTTCGTCGCCCATGGCCTATAATAATGTCAAGAACCCTCAAAAACGAATTTTTCCAGAGCAAACCTCTCCCCTATGAAATCTGTGCTTTAGGTATCATTTCCCTGAACGCTCATTTCTGATTACGACGGGGTTTTCGTCTCTTTCGTCGCGTAAATTATTTGTAATTTCGGGCGTTTGACCTTGTGTTATAGTTTCAGTTATAAAACATTTTTACGTTTCAAAACAAATTTCGTTATAGTTTCAATCGTTTAGTTTCGAAACCAATTATACAGGGTGGAGCCTTTTCCCATTTACCTAATCAATTTCTAAAATATCTCTTAAATAAATTTAGTAACATCCCCCGGATGTTACACAACAACGATAACACTGGGACAAAAAACCCTCTGCCACTGGGCAAGAAGACCTTAAAAAGCGTAACACTGACTAGTTACTTCCTGTCACAAAGAGCTAGTCACACCCCTCTCTAAAAATAAAGAACCTAAAAATATTGATCGACCTATTAAAAGATAATTCTTACCCGGCCCAGCTCCTAAATAATTTAATCTCCTCAACTCCCAAAACAATAGTTGATAATCGTGCAGGCACACATGCAGAAGTAGATTATTAGAAGTACCTTGGTGTGACAATTACGAAGCATGGCACCAGTGATACAGAAATAAGAACCAGGATCGGACAAAGGAAACAAGCGACAGAGCAGTTGAATTCTATACTGTGGAGTACGCAAATAAGACGAGAGACGAAATTGAGAATGTACAAGACATTAGCAGAAAGTGTTGTTACTAATGGGTCTGAGGCTTGGAAAATAACAGAATAACAAAGGAAAAGATTATATAGCCATGGAAATGGGTTATTGGAGGCGGTGTTGTAGGCTAACACAACTTGATAAATCAGGAATGAAAGTATTAGGGAACAACTCAAGGTGCCGCTCTAATATGCGGTCTACCGTCCTAAATCTATTCTAATATGCGATCTACCCCAATGACGTCTCAATATGTGGTCTACTAATGAAATGGAAGTGTTAATGTAGTTTATTTAATACGAGTACGAGTTGATATTTACAAAATGATAACATATTATTACGTATACAAAATACAAATTAACCGGTGATATACTTCTTTAATGTCTCTCAGGAATTTGATGAAAAGGTTATCTTCATTCTTGTTTATAATTTTCGAGGCCTTAACTTGTTATCCTCTCATTTATCAAATATTTCCTTGAAACATACAGGTAATCGGATGATCGTTAGTGCACCTAATAACGTATATAGGTAGGGTATATGGTTATAAGTAAAGAGCGGATTTTAGGTGAAATAAAATTGTTCAAAAAGTTAAAATAAAAAGTTAAAAAGGTAAAATAAAACTTAGAAAAAGGTTAAAAAAAAGGTGAAAACCATTAAAACAAAAATTAGTTCTTGAGCTATAATTTACCCCTACACAAAAACACACAATTTTTTAAAAACTTATTTATTTTCCCAAGAACAAATTAACAATTTTTCGATATCTTCTGGTGTTAGATTTGTCCTTTTGCTGCTTAGTAAATTTTTATAGAGAGAAAAAGAGCTGTCTACATCTACTGAAGTGATTGGTGCAAATTTCAGATTTTCTATTATATTTATAAATAAATGGCAATAGTTGCTTTTGACACCTGCGTGAATTTGGCGAACTTCTTGAAGTTTTGTTAAGAATGGGTTTTTATTCAAAACATATTTTAATTTTTCTTTACAAGAAGTCCCGACATTTCCCGGAGCATTTTTTATAATGTCCTCAACTTCATCCAGTATCGATAACGATTCGACCAACGTCAATCCGGATGCTTCCAATTTTTTTAAGTTACCAGGTAGTTTTCCAAAATTTACATTAATATACAGTACACTTACACAAGCTATTATTTTTATTCGAAAAGGCTAAATATATGTAAAAAATGACTGAAAAAGGTAAAAAAAAGAAAGTACACAACAAAGGTAAAATTAGACAATTTTGTCCAAAAAAGGTAAAAAGGTAAGGTTTTAGGTTTTTACCTAAAATCCGCTCTCTAGTTATAAGTATATGGGTAGGTACGGGAATGGACGGCCTCGAACTGCACCACTTTGACTTTAGCCCCCCCCGCTGCGTTAAGTAGGGTCGCTACCTAACCACGGTCGGTGAAAAATCCAAAGGAATGAAGGAAGTGGCTATGCGTAAGCCGTACGCGTAAATTTTTGGAAATGAAATAGATACTCGTGATAAGAACTGTTACCAAACTGCTTTGCAATGACAAAAAGTATTACTTATTATTTTGTTACGAATAAATACTCTTCTTCTTTTGACTAAATTACAAGGTATTTATACGTATAGGTCGTAGGTAATAATTAGAGCTGGAAAAATATGCTCTAAATACCCCTTTAAATATGCATCCAATTTGTATTCCGAAATTGAAAGATATGCAATATGTAGTAAGTTTAGTATTAAACCTGTTTAGTATTAGTATACTAAGTTTTAATTTGCGCGGATGTTAGTAACAGGTGAAAATGTGTGGCGTTGTTCTGCTCGTGGATGTACGGTTTCGGCGTACACTACAGGAGACAATTCCACGTTTTCTCGACCTGTCAATGTAAATATAGGTCATAATCACGAGATAAGTGAAAGAAAAGTTAATCGGCAAGTAATCGCGGGCACTGCAAAACGTAAAGCTGTAGGATCAATTACTGAAAAGCCAGGGAAAATTATAAACCAGGCTTTTCAGGAACACGCAGTTAGATTAGATACCGTTAGTCATACTGATTATAAAAACATTTGAAATAATGTTTATTATGCTAGACGTAAAAAACATCCTGCACGTCAACCTCGAGATATTGATGAAACATTTGAATTATTAGTTACAACTCCTTTTAATACCATCAAAGATGAAAATTTTTTACTTATATGTGACAACGAATCAAAAATTGCAGTTTTTGTATGTCTCACAAATCTCCAGGCGATGTGTAATAACACAACTTATTACGCAGATGGAACATTCACTTTTTGTGCAAAATTTTTCCTACAACTCTATACATTTCATGTATGTGTAAACGGACATTGTATTCCACTGCTATTTTGTTTATTACCTAATAAAACTCAGGGTACATATCTCAAGTTGTTAGATTTAATTTAAACCAAATGTTTAGATGTAGGATTGCAATTAAGACCACGTAAGTTTGTTGTAGATTTTGAAGTTGCTATGCATAACGCTCTCTCAGCGAAGTGGCTTTTGTTTAAAAATAACTTTTGTTATTTTTTTTAATATGACAAGGACTACTAGTCCGTCAGTGGTATTGTTTTATCGAGATGTCCCAAGTATAATATTCGCCCGATATTTCAATATCTTTGGCGGCAATATGTCCAACCGCATTTTTCGTCACCGATGAGCGTACATTTATCCACCGCATCGCCTGGTTTCCGAGAGCGGTTCGTAAGTAATTATCCCTACTTAACGCAGCGGGGTGGCTAAAGTCGATATGGTGCAGTTCGGGCCCGACGACGGGAATAGACCACAGGCAGCAGGTAGACCGCAAATTAGAGCGGCACCCAACTCAACATTAGTAACAATGTAAACGACACAATTGATGAAAAAAAAACTTAAATTGTAAGGACATGTATGTCTTATGAAAGAAACTAGATGGCCAAAAAGATCATGAACTGGACTCCTCCCGAAAAACGAAGAAAAATAAGAACATGTTGGAATGAGGGTATATATATATATATATATATGAATATATAAGCTTCTATATGATGACTCCATTACGATTTTGTAAATGTTTTGTTATTTTTTAGAAGGGATTTCAAGTCCTATCTACTGCGTAGTCCAGTCTGCTTAGATATTGGTGTGGTTTTTGCTTGATGTAAACCAGATTATTTTTGAAATTGGTTAAGAAAAATGTGTAGATTCAGAATATCTCTATGCTGCGTGCGAAAAATAACGGGAAGTTTGTTTAAATAAATGATAACTGCAAAATCGCTCATTTTCTCTCCAGAAATCAAGCGCAGCTTGAAAACGAAGGCTCGGACTAAAAAATATGACTAATTACTTTTTGTTTGTTTTGAAAATATACTTAAGGTGAGTGTATTGCTGAATTGAAAATTGCGATATTTACATTGTAAAATGGCAAAAACCACTTAAAAATAAATTTTCAGTTAGAGACGCAATAAACAAAGCAAATATTAATAATTATTTATGGCAATGTGGATTTGAGTATATGCATGTCTCACGAATGCGTATGCACGATCCGGTGACAGTGCGATCAATAGTTTTCCCTAGACGAATGAATTAATTAAACTAAACACGAAAATTTCGATCTAATATAACTTTTGTAAAAAAGATCTCAGATAATGCCTGAATTTTTGGCATACTTATCAAGACAGCACAAATGATAGGAAATCCAAAAAGTGTAAATTTTTTATTTTCACAACCATTTTAAAATTTTTTGAAAACTTCGCGTTAATTAACAATAGTAAAAAAAAGGTTAAATATTGATCAAAAATAAATAAAGTTTTTTTACTTTGATAGTGCTCGTAAGTACGGTAATTTTTCCAGTTGTTAGACTGCGATATCTTTATTAGGTCCGGAGATATACCGAGGTAAAGTTATTAACAATTTACAGGTTAACTATGTGGCATATCGACATTTAAGAAAACTCGATAAACACCTTATTGTATGTACTTATGAGGGGCATATGTGCGTATAACAGTGTAATCGATTAACCCTCTGATTTTTAATTCCGAAAGTAGTGAAAACGCACGAATTTCGCCACGGCGGAGGAGTGCGCGATGGTGGGGGTAGCTGTGAACGGCGCGCTGGAAAATGTGTTCGTGTGCTTCAAACTCGCTAACGCAGAAAAATTCTGGTTTTCTCAGCAACGGAAGCTCCGATTGACATGAACTTTTTTTTAAATCGATATAGCACATTGACAGACTACCAAATATGGAGGTCTTATTGAAATATATTTATAGTTTTTTTACTAAATTCGATAATTAAGATAATAATCAATATTTATTTGCATATTTCAGTTCTCAATTGATATTTATTTTTATATGTTGATATCTTTTCTTACATAACATTTTATACATTGATAGTTATTTAAACAATAGTCTGCTTAGAGTATTATTTAAATAAAATTTCAATTTTTAAAAGGGAAAAATAACAAAACTGTATAGAATAATAACATTTACAAAAAGGACTATTTATTTTTTACATTGTTTAAAATTTTAATATTTTTATAAACACATATTTATCGCAGTATATTTACATAATATTACTAGCATCTACTTTACTCTTCTTTTTTTTTGTACATGTTCAGTAGGAAAATCTACTTGTACATCTACATCACTAACCTCATCGTCACTGTCAGCTTCAACATCGCTGTAATTAAGATCTGCGGTCTCGATGCATTCGTTTTCATAAACATTTTCATCGACCTCAATTTCATTTGATTCCGTTGTTACAATTTCATCTACATCAGGTGTTGCAATCTCATGATTTTTTCACGTTTGTCCTCGGCAATGTGTACAATAATCAGAACATCGCAAACCATGCTTTACGCATCCGCACGTTTTCGTACATTGTTTAGCGCACCTACACCTAATATCTTTCAAGATATCATCAGGTACTAACGGGCCTGTTACGTATGACGTATTGATGTGATTCGAATAATTACATGTTATATACAAACAAAACAATCGTTGGAAAAAAATGTCAGTAACATTCATTCCAATCTAAATTTATTGTTAAGATTCGATATAACCAAAGACAATAAAGGTTAGGTTAGGTTAACCTAACCTAACCTAACCTAACCTAACCTAACCTAACCTAACCTAACCTAACCTATATTGTCTTTGATATAACGTTTCTATACTGCTCAATACGCAATACATTCTTTGACAGAAACTATGTAGTTATTTTTTAAGATAAAAAAAATTAAACAAATTGTAGAAAATATCTATAAATTTACAAAGGCTTCCTGTGTGTATATCAATCTCTCGATACCAGTACAAATATACAATATGTTATTTTTTAATCTAACTTTATCTTAAGACAACTGAAATGTGCAAATAAATATTGATTATCTTAATTATCGAATTTAGTGAAAAAACCATGAATATATTTCAATAAGACCTCCATATTTGGTAGTCTGTCAATGTGCCATATCGATTTAAAAAAAAGTTCATGTCAATCGGAGCTTCCGTTGCTGAGAAAACCAGAATTTTTCTGCGTTAGCGAGTTTAAAGCACACGAACACATTTTCCAGCGCGCCGTTCACAGCTACCCCCACCATCGCGCACTCCTCCGCCGTGGCGAAATTCGTGCGTTTTCACTACTTTCGGAATTAAAAATCAAAGGGTTAATCGATTACACTGTTATACGCACATATGCCCCTCCTAAGTAGATACAATAAGGTGTCTATCGAGTTTTCTTAAATGTCGATATGCCACATAGTTAACCTGTAAATTGTTAATAACTTTACCTCGGTATATCTCCGGACCTAATAAAGATATCGCAGTCTAACAACTGGAAAAATTACCGTACTTACAAGCACTATCAAAGTAAAAAAACTTTATTTATTTTTGATTAATATTTAACCTTTTTTTTAATATTGTTAATTAACGCGAAATTTTCAAAAAATTACAAAATGGTTGTAAAAATAAAAAAATTGCACTTTTTGGATTTCCTATCTTTTGTGCGGTCTTGATAAGTATGCTAAAAATTCAGGCATTATCTGAGATCTTTTTTACAAAAGTTATATTAGATCGAAATTTTCGTGATTAGTTTAGTTAATTAAGTCGCCTAGGGAAAACTATTGATCGCACTTTCACCGGATCGTGCATACGCATTTGTGAGACGTGCATATACTCAAATCCACATTGTCATAAATAATTATTAATATTTGCTTTGTTTATTGCGTCTCTAACTGAAAATTTATTTTTAAGTGGTTTTTGCCATTTTACAATGTAAATATCGCAATTTTCAATTCTGCAATACACTCACCTTAAGTAAAATTTCAAAATAAACAAAAAGTAATTAGTCATATTTTTTAGTCCGAGCCTTCGTTTTCAAGCTGCGCTTGATTTCTGGAGAGAAAATGAGCGATTTTGCAGTTATCATTTATTTAAACAAACTTCCCGTTATTTTTCGCACGCAGCATAGAGATATTCTGAATCTACACATTTTTCTTAACCAATTTCAAAAATAATCTGGTTTACATCAAGCAAAAACCATCTACCTATCCTTTTCTGGTTCCGCCGACTGGGCTATGCGGTACTTTTAGACAATTCACGTTTTATTTCGACCTTTCATAAGAAAGGTAGGTATAAACCTGGAATTTTGTTTCCTATACTATCGGCTTATTAAGCCGATTTATTCACAGAATCCACAAATATCTGATTGATGTATGTTTGAGTTGTGTATGTGTGGTTGCATACCTATAAAAAACAAACGTATTTGGGCATATTGGCTGCGTATTTTGTAGGACGATGCTGTTCGTAGCGCGTTGCTTTCTAACAACCGAGTAACCGTGAGTAACCTGAGTAATTTTTTTTATATCATGTCCATAGAATTTGTTATTTCGTAGTTTTTCTCCCTTTCTTACTTGTGTCTCTCGTACACATTTTATTCTGAAAGCATCTAATGTAATTTAAAATGTACTATTTCGGTATTAAATAGACTGCGCTTTTAATCCGATACAGTTTAAATGCTTTCACTTGTGCCAGGCGCCTCATTATGGGTCACGTTTTTGTTACCTCTTTCACTCTTTTGTGTAAACTGAATGAATCCCCTTGTTCTTTTATTTTTTCTGTTTCTCTGCAGCGTTCTATCGTCGAACGTTCTTTAGCTTCTGTGAGCTTACATTGTATTCGTTTTTAAATCTTTATACATTTTACTTGATATATTGTGTGTGATTTTATAAGTTCGAAGGTGCTCAATCAAATCTTATTTTATTTTCATGTCAAATCATATATTGTACTGCATGTATATATATATATATATATATATATATATATATATATATCAACAAAATAACTGAAACTTTAATGTATCTTGAACCTATTCCAGCCAATTGTTGAAACTAAAATATAAAAATTGTATCATTTGTTTAAACCACTCAATCCGGTTAATCCCCTCAAAATATAATAACAGGCACGACTACTATGATATAAACTCCATAGAAATCTCGTTGTTTCGCAAGAATAAATTCCAATTTCATTTTATCAAAACCTGAATACTACCCGCTCGCTTTACGAATAAAATGAAAAATCTTTCCATTTTCCTTAACAAATTCCCAATCATTCAACATAAGAGAACAATAATCTATTCGGGGACAGAATTTAATACCAATCCACGCTTTATTCACCATCTCGTTAGTGTAATTAACTTAAAGGAATTCGGAAGTTAATTAAGATTTCGAATGGAATCACCCGAAAGCGAATTCGGATGACATTCATTAAAAAAATGGATGAAGGTCTCTATTAGATTTCGGAAGGTATAGAAGCAATGATTGGGACATGTATTGTAAAATGCACCAAATAACAATTGAAATTCATAGCATATTTCCTAACTGGTACTTGATGAAGGTCTAACAGTGGTCCAAGGTAATTTTAATAATCACAATTAATATTTCAATTCATTTTACGACCATGGATAAATTTTGTTTTAGAGTAAGTAATTAATATTGCATATCTAGTGTTTTATTTATACTCGAATACTAGAATGCTTTTTAACAAAAGCCTTGTCTTGTTACTTTCCAAAAACAAATTGACAAATTATACTAAAATATTTTACTTTTGAAAGAATGGTTCCGGGATGAAGTCTATGAAAACAAATGAGGTATTTAGATGGCATTTTTAGAAAACCATAATAGTTTATTTCACAGTTTTTAAAATATGTATATCTTTCCAAACGCTATATGGTTTTTACGATCTGTGCGGAAGCGATGGGGGGTCAGTTATAACTGACCCCTCATCATGTATATATACAAGATACCTTATCTGAAGATTCTCTGTGGAGGGCGAACGTACAGGGTCGGATTCCAAAATTATAGAATACTGAAAATGACTTTCAAGTAGATCGGGGTAAATGGTTCATTTAAAAAATCAGGTAACCAAGAGGTCATCACTCTTAATGACATTTTTACCTGTATATACTTTTAGAGTCTAGAGACCGAGGTTTAAACCTTGATAATATAGCTATAATTTATTATCAAAGAAAGTGTCAAAATTTTAATACATATTTAATGATGAATGTATATTAAAAAATCAATAAAAGTCTTCCTATAATCGTTCACCAATTGTTTTGTAAAACGATTATTTCGCCGGGGACCAGAGGCGTTCTTCAAGAAATGAACGAAAATTAATAAATGAGTTATAATGGTACACACACACACGCACACGCACACAATTTTTCCAGTTACCGACTATGGCGTATTTATTCCTATTGCCCGAGCGTACGCCCGAGAGTGGTTATTCCCGGTATCTTTACAATGGCCCGACACACGTGTTTCGGGCGAGTCACTCAAAATACGAACCGATTCCGTAAGGCAGCGTGTAAGACATTATGAAACTCCCAAAATTTAGAGGATGCCACCTTGTATCGGTTTTGCATTTATAATGAGATTTTATTACTCCACATGTTATTTTGACAGACTTTAAGTATGGACCACTCCGGTCCCTCAAGAGCAACACTTCAAGCAAACCGCAAATTGGTTATTTATGACCTGCTAATAACAACCCCCAGTAGCTGCCGCTCACCGCCGCTCGGGTCGTAAAAACCATATAGCGTTTGGAAAGGTAGGTATATAACTTCAGGCACCGCATTCTTTGTGAACTAAGAAAAAACTATTTTACCAAACACTCCCATTCTTATTTAAAAAAAGACATTTATTTATTATACCGAAAGTTTAATTATTAACATCCTTTAAATTTTTGAATAAATTGCATTTGACGTTTCTGTAAAAATATGTGTCAATTTTCTTCGGTGGCCGATTAGGCTCAATGTCCAACAAAACCGCCATCATATATGTAAGTTGGAAAAGATTGACATATAAAACGGAAGCTTTAAAATTTTATTCATCATAAATTTTTATTTTAACATTAACCTATAAAACGCAGACTACGAACATATTAACATTATTACTATTATGTATACTGTAATAGTTTTTGAAACAGTACGTTATTAAATATTCAGATTACCCGCTAGGTTCGTGGAAGAATGCTTGGACATTGTCGACAAATTTTACTCTCTCAATATGTATTCATATTCGTATAGACAGACAAGCACAAATTATGCAGTTCCAGAGCATTAATTTCATGACAGTAAGTTACCAAAGTTTGCCTGGTGTTTCTAAACGTATCGCATTTCGTCGTGGAACTAACCGTCGAGACGTTGGCAATGCTCTGATTGGAATCGAAGATTAACGGTGGAATATTACCGTTTCCAGTTTTAATGAACTTTTTGTAATCCGTGTTTGTACCACGCAATTGTGACTGATTTACTGGATAATAAATTACGCAAATGGTATCGGGTCGGGTTTCGGTAAATTGATGTGCAAACTCGTTAATCACGTTGACAAGTTATAAGTGGAAAGATTGAAAAAAGATTGATCCGCTGAATACACGTTTAATACAAATGGGTTTTTAACTTCGTCCGTCATTGAAACCGAGTTAACTGGATGTTGCAGAGTGGACATTGAGGATTAGTTTGTTTATCAAATAAACTGATTTCGAAAGGGAAACTATAAATATATTTATTTTCTCAAAGTGCAGGACATTGAAAACTTGAACACTCAGCCACAAATTTTATACATGTGTTTAGGTAAAAGTTTAAAAATAAATTACCTCTAACAATCTTTATTTGAAATAGAGGTTGAGGGTGATAAAAAGTACACTGATAATGGTATGCAGGTTAAAGAATTTAATTAAAAATTGTAAATAAAACTTTCGACTGTAGCATGTCAACTCTTTTAAATAATGGTCAGTCGTTCTTCCAGAGAACTGATGTTGATAATAATAACGCACTGCCCAATTAAGTACTTTCGAGATTACAATATATTTTGCATCCATATGTTCCGTATCTCCATAACCATCAATTTGTTTATATTATTTTTTGTCCATTTTGTACTATACCAACCAGTTATCCTAAAACCAACTATAGTTATCAGGAAAATGACCGGAAATGCAAAAAAAATGTTCAAGTTTCATGCTAAAAGCTTCATTCTTTTATAATTTTTTTAATGAAAATTTGTAAGCAGTTACTTACAAAAACATAAGGGTTAGTTCTTGTTTTTACAGTCAACAGAAATTAAATTGATATTGTGTAAGACTGATTTTATTTATCTATTACTTTCTACCTCTTTTACTTCCATTCTTCCTGCTTTTCAAATTTTTATTTTTATTTCACCTGAGGAAACAACACTCTAAAAATATATAAATTGTAACACGTGGTTCGCCTTATATGAACTAAGCTCGAAATTCCGTTTTTAAAGTGGAATATTCTAAACACAACTCGTGTTTGGCCCGTCCCGTAGAACGGGAAAAGGGAAGATTATGAGTACGTTACAGTTTTAAAAAGTCTTGTTGGTCTTATATCATCGTTTATGAGAGATTGTGTTGTGCTGTGACAATTCTTTACTGTGCCAAAGACTTTAATATTGAGTAGAGTAATTGGAGATAGCCACTAATTGGCTAGTTTATCACTGAGCCATTCATTCTTCTACTGTTGATTAACTAACTAACTCTTTGATTAATGAACCATCAATATTTAGAAATGAGAAATAATCGTATTTGTCTCTATTTGGTATTCCAAACAATAGTCAGTCACTGTTAGCACGGTGCCGCTTTTTATCTCAAGGCAGGGTACTTTGCGCGTCTCTCCCTTAGTACTCATTGCACGTTCTTGGATTAATTGCCACTAGTAGTAGGTGACGGGTACCTTGCGCGTCCCACCCCTGCTACCATTGCACGATCAGTACTAGTGTATTGCGTTTTCCTATGACCTCGCGTGGTACTTCGCGCGTCTCTCCCTTTGTACCAATGCACACTCGACCCTAGATGTTTATGATATTGCTGTTTACTAGTAACTGGGGCGGGTATTTCGCGCGTTTCTCCCTTAGTGTCCCCTGCACGCCCAGCACTAGTGTGTTTGAGGTCTGGTGGGTATTTTGCGCTTTATTCCCCTAATATCCATTGCACATGCCAGATTAAAATAGAGAAAAAAAAAACGATGAACTATTATACTGTCTGATTTGATATTTGTTCTGATTATTTGATTCTACAATTTCACCAAGTATAAAGTAATAGTTATGGTGTTCGTTCTCGGGGACCAGGATGAAGTTACCTCGAAACCTGCAAACAAAAGAGAGCTATTCTATTAGAATAACATCGAATCTAATAAAGAAGCTACTCACTAAGCCCGGCAAAGGGACATCAAACCAACAAGGTTACCACAGAGAGCGATATGCATTGGTTTCAACAAAATTGGTAACTCAAATAGTAACAACTGGAAAAAATATTCCACTCTATGTCATGAATATGACTAAAACGAATAGACGAAGCGTCGACAATTCATAAACACAACGTGTTTCATTTAATCCTGGGGAGGTCATCAGAAAACCACCACAACATAATAGAGTTTATGATTGTCTATAAATTAACAGAGAGAATGAGTTGCTCAAAGTCGATTTTATTTCTTTGTTCCAGAAGTGCCGTCGTTTCGATCCAAAGCGTCTCGATCACAATGGTCTCGATCTCAATCACTCTCGAGCTCAGTGTCAGTCTCAGACTTGGTTTCAGACTCAACCTCACCCTCGACATCTGATTCAAATAAATACGTAGTATTTATAGTATATTATATACTACATATTTATCAGAAGTGAGACTATTATTACATTACCATATAAAACCAATTCATTAAAAGTGAGATTATATACTACAATTTAATCAGAATTGGGATTATTACTATTATTATATTTTTTATGTTCCACAATTGCTATAGTTTTAGTTTCGACGCCACAATAAGCTTATTGAATATTTCAAAAACTACTCTCTACCGTAGCTGCATTTGCCATAGCTAAAAAAAATTATTAAAAAAATGTGAGCCGTCGCATGGCAGATATCAAAGCATTCAAGGATTAAAAATGCATACCGTTTAATAATCAAATATACTACATTTTAATCACTAGGTGCGCCATTACAGGGCGCCGAAGACATGGTAACATTACAAATTACAAAAATAATTACAAAATCGAAATGTCCTCTTCAAACACCTCATATATTTTCCTCTAAAGCAATCCTTATTTACTCCCTTGCATTGAAGTTAGTTATAGTGGCGGGCCATTCAGGAGTTGGGATTTCAGGGAAGAGTTCCATTGATATTATCGCATCGGACTGGGGACGAATGTAATGCGACGAACTTAAACATAGATGTACTTAATAATTATGTAAAGTGGTGTTTTTTTGGGAAATAGTATTGCCTTGTGGATGAAGTGATAAATAGAATTATAAGTACCGTTGGTGTCTTTGGTATGAAGATTCCTGTAATTGTCGGTAATATATGTGGTCAATTATATATCAGAAGAGGGGAAGAGTCCAAACGACGTAATATAAAATTTTAGATTTTTGATATCCATTTAAATTTTGGCCTCAAAATGCTCATAGCTATCGTGTCGGCTGACACGAGTGAGATGGAACGACTCAGTGAACGGATGTTTTGTTGGACTCGTGCCATGCAAGTGTGGCGCTTGTAATTATAATACGTTAACGTATATTAACGTATAATGCGTTATATTTTTTTGCTTTCCTTGTTTTAATATTTTCGTATACGTTTCACTCTCAAAAATCATTAAAATTAACGCTAAATTCTTTAGTGGTGTGTAGTGCCCTAATGTGAGAACACTTGAATTAGAATACGTAACGAATTGTTTATTCACATTCTAAGAAATTAAAGCAAGCGACGAAGTGGCTGAAACTTCCAAGTCGGGACCTATACGCAATGAGCAATGAATCTATCAAATGATTCGCAACGAGTAAAAAAACATACTATGCACTAGACAATAAGAAACCGGAAAATTTTTGTTCACAAAAACGTTGCTTACAGCAAATTTTAAGGAATAAGTACATACACGTTCTCTATATTAATTTTTATATGTAGATGGTGTAAAACAACTTCCATATACTTATTAGTTGTAAGCAGTGACACATTTTATATCTTAATATCGGTCTCCAGCATAATGAAATTGGCCTGAGCAATTTCATCAGCTGTTGGCACTGCCGAAAACCTTGGAGTGGCATTCCATGTACTATGAGGTCTATAATCCTGATTCACATCTTCTTGCTTATCTGTTCTGAATTGAAAGGTGTTGTTATTGGGTGTATATCTCATGCCTGTAAATCTGTAACGATTGTGACTTATTTTATCATCTCAAAGTCGAACAATCCAGGACACTCGCAGTAGTACAGCTGAGCATAAAAACCAGATCAGGAACTCTCACGATGGGAACGTTTTGCTCTGCCTTTAATAAGAAAACAACAAGATGACACACCTTGAATACTTTATAGTTTATAGTATATTATAGAACAGGGCTGCATTGTTGTCAGTCTTTTAAGTCAAAGTTATTTTGTAGGGTATTTAAAATTTGTATGTGAATTTAAAAATTTATTTCCCAAGTGTAATATGTTGTTACAAATAAAAGAATTATTTTAATTTCATTTACCGTGCAATAATATTTTATTAAAATAAAAATATATATGCATGTTTTTTAATCAGTTTTTTTTCTTACTCTAACCTCCATCTTTGTATGTGATACCTAAAACATATAAAATAATTCTTTCCTCAATAAATCCAGAATAGTATGATCAAATGAAGAGCAGAGAATATATCTTTCGAAAAATTTATTCCGTTATGTTGAGAAATGAAACTGTTTAAGCTGACTGATTTTTTTTGTAGGTTGCATCCTGCTGAGAATAAATGGACCAAAAACGATCATTGTGATTCTTGACTTTTAATGTTTTTTTAATGGGTGCATACTTTGCACTCGTAGAAAAAATATTTAATTTTTACTATATACAACAATCCAAGCTATCAAAAAACAGGAATCAGAATGACCCTTTTTGGAATATTTCAGGTATGCATACCCTACACTTTCCAATTAAATTTCACATCTGAGATAATTAAATCATGCTTCAGAGACAAGTCATTTAAGATCCAAGGGTAATTAAATATTTTTCTGAAGTAACTGTATTTTTTAGTGATAGTAATTTTGGGATGCACTAAACATCAGTCAAATGAGGTATAAGAGCTATCACCTATTTTTCTGCAATAGCCTGATTTTTCTTCTCTGGCAGATATAAAGTATTGAAAATGTATTAAACTGTTAAATAAGCGCCATCGAAGTGTAAACCTACTACAGGTGAAGAAGGTCCTTAAAATAAATTGCAATATATCAAATCCAAGTATATACTGTTTAATGGTTATTAAACTGATGAGTTAGTGTTATTAAACACTTTAATAGTAGTGAGATGAGTATAAATAGATTTATTCATTGACGTCCAATGAACTACTAAACAAAGGTGTCTGCAGCAAGTATATCAAGTCAGGAAAAATATTTTACCTATCACCATTAAACTGTATATTTGTCCCATATAGTATTCAAGTTTTTAATTACGACTATTAAATATTTAATAACCTTTATTCAACTTTTTCCTCTGTGTTACACTACTTTTGGTAACTTTTTAGTTTTGTTAAGTTGTTATGTCAGCCTGTCACGGAGACGTGTGTAGACGTCAAGGTTAAATTTCAACAAGTATTTCAACAAACACAAGCTATAAAATTTCACGAATCTATATTTTTGTCTTCCATTTCGCTCACGTAAGTAAGTAGTTATTGAATTTGTCCTAGGGCTACTAGATTTTCAAATTCACATACGAAATGTCAATGTCAGTGACGTCAGGTAACCAACCCACTCAAAATTCCCTAGAGTAATACGAAAACTTGAACAGCCAAAATTTAATGAATTAATAAAGCAAAGTAGATAAAATAGTATATTACACTCGTTTAATAAGACGTATTGTCACACTCGTTCTATTAAAGCACTCATCGCTTCGCTCGTCGTGCTTTAAAACTCTCGTGTGACAATACTCCGTCTTATTAAACTAGTATAATAATATAGTAGGTACTATTAAATATTTGGAATGATGGTGAACGTTAATTTAAAATGGAAAATGGACATAGAACAACACCATACTTTTAACTGAATATCACTGTCGTAAATAAAATGTGATAATATGTATAATTTAATGGTACTTATTTCTATCTTTGTCTTTGACGTATCAGTAAGGGCACACATCCTTGACTAAGGCGACTGTTTATTTTGATTTATTCTTTATGCAAATTTCATCTTCGTGGGTAATAATCGTCGTTATGCGCCAGCTAAGTAGTCTGCTATTATTGCACTTTACTAATGTGGGTTAGGCATTTTAAGATATTTTCTTGTGGACTCTAATCAATACAAATAAATAGAACACATTTTAGTGTATCTTGATTTAAGTGATTTCTCCTTAAAAACGCAATGGTAAACAGCTCAAAAGTGAAATATATTACTTAAATCGGTTAATCGATTTTATAATGCTTTTAAGTTGAAGAGTATTCTAACGATTAGGTAGTTGTGTGTTTCATTTCGGTTAAAGGGATATACTGAACTGGATAAAGGAATATATTGATGAAAACAGATATGGATAAAATTGTAAGTTGATAAAATATTGATAAAATAAATATCCATTCATTTTGTGTGTTTTCCATGTGTGTTTAAATGTATTTAATATAATAATTTCTGAATTGACACTTAAGAAAACTAATAGTCTTAAGTTTGATAATATAAGTATTTTTCTGTCCACTTTCGATAAAATAAATTATTATTTAGAAAGTACAAAAGATTAGAAAACAAATTAGTGAAACCATAAGTTTTTCATACCAATTATTAAAGGGTTTTTCACATAACGTCTACTACAGTATTTGCACCCATACTGTGCCCATATCTTTTTAACAGTGAAATTTCCAATTATATCAATAATATAATAATAATTATAATAATCAAATCGTTTTCTTTTACTTTTACTGCGACATTTATCGTTGTTGAATTCTACCCATCCTCCTTTCTCTTAGCACCAAGGTTTATGACCTTTAGAGCCCTGGCGAATTGCCACTTTTTAAATTATCGCAGTTTAGCAAACACGGAATGTATCGTAAACGGCAGCCGTGTCAGTTAAAAAGTGTAATAATTTACAGTTTACAGCTTCAGAGTTTACCCCAAGACGTCGTAAAACAACCTGAGTGTACAGAGGACACGTTTCGATACTTGCGAGAGCTTGTTAAGGTTTTGAATAGCGTTTTAATTTTTTACCGAATTTTACGTCTCCCCATTGTTTGGCTTTGACTCCGAATGAGGTTTACCGCAGCCCCTAAACGAAACGTTTTAGACGGGAACGTCCAACGGGAAGTATTTATTGGTCAGAATTCGATTCGAATTTTACGAGCACAGATATACAGTGTGGACGGCACTTGCGTTACTTTGTGAATAAATAGTTCGTTGTCGGCTTTTTTCTCGTTTACATAAACTCACACGCGAACATCACGGCAAATGTATTAATGTCGAACTCGACATGTAGTTATTGCATCAAGAACTTGTGTCTCGATACGAAATAAATCGTACGCACAAAGGAAACATTGAACGATTTAAAAAGTTTTCTTCAACGGTGAAATGTTTCTTGTACGTTATTGATTAAATATGATTGAGTTCTTTTTTTAAATCTGATACAAATACATGCTCTCAAGAATGCTTTCAATTAATATTCAATTTTGTAGCCCACTTTGACGAAGAAATTGGGAGAATATGTCGATTTTTTGACATGTTTCAAAGAGAGATTTTCTCAACATTGTTAGCTAGCATTTATGACACTAAACATAATGATATTAAATACGTGCAAAATTTCAGTTGCCAGAATGTTGGTCAAAATTGTTACAAATAGAAAAAGTTGTTTATTTACTATTTCTGAAACACAACACTCTGCGTACGAACTCTTAACATATAGCAGATAGGTAAAGTTCAAAGTGAATTTTAACTTTTAAAAGTCAACCTAGGAGTCTTTTACAAAAATATATATAATAACTGTTTAATGAGAAAAATGCCGAGTGGTAACAAATAAATAAACCAATTACTGTTTTGGTCGAATTGATTGTTGATGTTTACGCGGTCCTAAGATAACTTTTTAAACGTTTTTAGAAAATGTTCACCGACTACCACAGTTTATTCATTGAACACAAACCTAAAGTTTGTAATAAATAGTCAAAAATAGGGTAGGTGACTATAGGAAGGGAACCAACGAAATCTTGCTTTTCCGTGATAGATTGACTTGTGAAGATATCGAAGTTCAATTTTATGTGGCGAATAACATTTCAAATATACAGTCTTTAAGAACATAAAAACATGCAAATACCGCCAATCATGTGATACCGAACATCAATCAGAACACGGATTTCCTTTTTTGAATTTTAGTTATGTAGCCGTGATATCACGGCTAAGTAAATATATTTCGGTGAGAACTATTCAAACAATCGTTTTCAGTTCCCATCGTTTAACATTATTGCTTTTATTGTAAGTAACAACTTACAATAAAATCGTGGGATAAATTAAACAAGTTTATTCAATGCTTTTCAGTCTTCACTTAAAATCGCTGTCTTATCATTTTAAATTATCTGATTATTTAGTGGTTTGATTAAAAAAAAAATAAAAGTAGGAATTAACTAAGTAATAACTCTGATTTATCCAGAAATGATTTAGTGATGCTGAGAATAGTTTTTAGATCAAACAGTGAATCTTAATGTAATGAAAATTTACTTAAGGCTGTTCTCTCAGTTTATTGTTTTACAGTTTTCCTAATATCTCTGTTAGTTATTATCCAATTTTGCTGTACTTTTAGCAACAAGTGAAGTCAATGTTGCCAAACAAACTGACTGTTTTATTTTTTGAGTATGTCTTATTTATTAAAAAAATAAATAAAAATTAAGTTGGCAGAAAAAATTTTTGGCAATTCCAAAATTTAAAACTGTCAGATTGAAGAGAATTTTTTTAAAATTCCATTTCGTATTAATTAGTTTTGCTTTTTAACTTCTATCTTTGTCGATTCACACCGGACGGCGGCGACGACTTATTTATGGCCTGTAACAAATGAATGTAATACATGGTAGCATTTATTTTCATTAAATATTTGGTATTTGAGTGATTTTTTACTTTTTGTTACTTATAGTTCATATAAATGTTTTTAGTTAGTTGATTTCAAGTGTTTTCAGTGGCGAAAATGCTGTGGCTCCGTTGTATCCGCTGTTACCGAATTTAGCTCTATTCTGGAAAACGTTTGTATTTTAACTACTTTTAAACTTTATACTCTCACTTTCAATAGCCAAAGTTATTAATTTTTGTTGCACTTTTCCGTTATTCGGCGTCGTTTGGACGTTATTTGCCTATCAGTTATAAGAATATAGATGAACGCGAACTATCACATTTTTGGAAGAGACACTGTGCACATTGTGCTAAATATTTTTTTAAAAATATTAAGAGGAATCAAAAGGAAAAATATTATGTAAAAGATATGGAGGATTGCGGATTAATGGACGATATAATTTCAATCGGAAACAGGTTAACTCAAAATAGTGAAAGTTTAGTTTTAAAAATGAAAAATAACGCGGCTGAAACATATAATTCAGTCGTAGCTAGATCTGTTGGGTGGAAAATAATAATTTTTTCAGTGACGGGTAATTATGGGGTAAGATGTGCTGCGGCTGCGCTATCTCATAATAAAAAGGAAAATTACATTCCTTTCCAAAATATATTTTAAATCTATTTTAAAAATTATCCTAGGATAACCCAGACATCAACGGTTAGTTTCGACAAAATCAGTACTAGTATTTTGTGAACAATGTAAATGTGCTATGCACCATTTTATTTATTAGATGAGAAGAAAGTAAATAATATACTTCTATGATTTTGCAAATTTTTCGAAAACTGCCAAATTAATATGGCTAAATTAACATTGATTATGAAAGGTGACTCAATCTGCTACAACTTTTTTACTTTTTTACTTGTTTAAAAAAACTTAATAAAACCAAAAACTTTTTGATTTCCGAAATTTTTTAAAACAGTTTGTTAGATGAAATTTTGTGCAAATATTCGATCATGAATTAAATGCAACCTTCGAAAAAACTGGCATTACGAAAATATGACAAAATTCGTAACTGCTCTTGCCAGATACGGGCACTGATGCTTTTCACCATATTAGAATATTAATGCGTTGCTTGGAAACAGTTCATAAATTTGGCTAAAATCTTTTTATCCCAGTTTTGTATATAAAACTCGAGATGGATCTTATACCACCTAAAATTTCAGGCTCATTTTTTTTATTTCCTCAATGAAATATGGTTTTTATGAAAACTTCTATTTAAGGTGCTCATGTATTTCAACTTCTAAAATTTCTTACTTTAAATTACACACAAAAATGTTTGTGGGACTAGGTGTTATCAATATATTCCAAGTCACATGAAAACATTTCGACGTAGAAAATGACGGAACAGATTTAGTAGCTCTGCTCAAACACACCTGAAATGTGGACCCAAAAGATTGAGGAACAATTTAATACTAACCTTTTTCAATAGGTAGATAAGAAGAAGAAGAGGTGCGATAAATTGGGTTGCAGATTATCCCGATTTATCCCCTGAAGATTTTTCAACTGAGGTTACCTGAAAACAAAAGTGCATAAATGTTAATACGCAAGGTACCCTACAGTAATCCATACAACTCACATATATTTGGAATAATGCTTGTAACCGATTAGTTGGCGTATTGAAAACCGTTCATTTATCAGAACCTTCTAGAAGTTGTTATTGTAAAGTATGTAAAATGTTTATCGAATGGAAGGGTATATTTTTAAGCAAATGTGTAATTTACTAGTTAACTAATTTGCTATAGTTAACAGCAAATGATAAAATTTTCAAATTTATAACTGTAGGTGAGTTAATACATTTGTAATTATTTGTTCATGTTTCTTCTTACATTTCTTATAAAGATATAAAAAAGTCATGACCAAAGTCCGTTATGATAACATTCAGTAAAATAAAAATTAAGAGTACCCATCAGGAGTTCTCTGATGGATGTCCCTTCCTCCTCCCGTTCGCATAGATCCTTCCATTACAGGTGAAATGCTGTCGTGGAATGCGAACGAGCTCAACACATTTCATTTTTATTCTTTGACCCTGTCCGAGGTAATTGATTCCCGCAATTTACTGCAGCAACTAACTGTCTTTTACAAAAAGGAGGCCACAGAGAGGAACATCTTTTTGGAAAATAAAGTATAAGGGACCAAATGCCATTAGGAACAATCATATATCTTCTTTTCCTTTATACCTCACTACCCTTTAGTAGATGTGAAATAAGGGATAAAATGTAGGAAGTGGTGTTGATAACGCAAAAAAATACATTATATTTTAGGATAAAGCTCCTACATAAGACAACGGATATTAACAATCACAGGAATTGTTTGTTCGGAATTACCATCGATTTCCACACGGAGGTAAGCAGATACCCTAAATAGAATTTTATTATTCTGCCATGTATTTATATACATTAAACAATTCTAATGTACGCATTGGATAATAAGTATTAATCCTGATTAATGATAATTAAGAGTATACTTTATTGCGTTATCATGAATCTATTAAATGCTTTAATATGACTTGTCCACATTAAATATTTAAGTAGGTTTGTGGTTTTGTTATTTAGTTCGGTACCTACAACACTAACTCAAAACTGCATACAAAACGTAAAAAATCATTAGAATGTACGAAATTAGCAGATCCTATAAAAGATGAAGTAATATAATTAACCATTTCCCGAAAACGTGCCATAATAATTGTAAATTGTTTTTTCAATAACATTTTCTGATCTTAGAAGGAATATTTCACAAGTCACATTTTGTTTTAAGGATAACTAATTCTTCCGCTTTCACTATACTGTTTTCAATTAATTTTCAATCCAGAGTTGTCTTAATAATAAACAAGCTATTTGGAAAAAACAGCATATATTGGTTTAAACACTGTGTAAACTTTGTAACAAAAGTTCTGCCGGGTTAAGATGTGATAGAATACTTTACAATGAATTAAAAAACGAAAAACACTGTTTGCAATTTTTCATAATTTTTAGTAAATTTGTTTAAATTAACATCATCAAAATGAACATCTGTAGGGTGGGGTAGGAAATATTAACTTTTATTAATATTTATTTCAAGTTAAGTTTTGTGGATTAAATGTATTTTCTTTTAATTTTTCAAAAAACTATTTAATTTTCAGAGTAACACCACTCAGTGCATTTAAAAAGGCATATTCCACCATGAAAAAATGAATCTATAAAATATTTATGAGATATTTTAAAGTAGTATAATATCCTGATGAAATTTGAAGTAAAACATTATAACTGTAAATTTCCTAAAATTTCCATTTTCTGAGACAATCTTCAAAATAATTAATTTTTTAAAAATAAAGTTCACTTTGCTACATTATTAATTAATTTCATTCAAAAAGTACTAGACGCTTCATTTATAATATTCTTCTTTCACAAATTTTTACAAATACCACTATTTTTAAAATTGTATTCTACTTTAAATGAAAAGTCAATAAAGCGATGCAAATATTGTGGAACCAATATTCATGTTTGGATTTACCAATATGGCAAGTTTGGTTTCGTGCGTCCTTAAGAAACGGAGAACTGTAATTGTTCTTTCAACTATGCATCGTGCATCTAACTGTAGTGATGAAAACAAAAAACCTGAAAGTATATTATACTACAACCGTAAAAAGTGTAGTGTTGATACCTTAGACCAAATGGCTCACAAATATACTTGTAAAAGACGAGCAAATCGATGGCCATTTTCATTTTTTATGAATATTTTGGATGTGGCCGGTATTGCGTCCTATGTGATTTGGAAAACTATGAATCCAACTTGGAATGAAGCTAAGCAATAAAAAATAAGGTTGTTCCTTGTTGCCGTAGCAGAAAATTTAATATTGCCACAAGTAATCAGAATTAAAACCAGCGTTACGAAAATACCCAGAGTAACAAACCAATGCATCGATCAATTTTTGGACCATCAGGAACCAAGTTATAAAAAACCTAAATTGGATGCATGTCTTGCCAAAAGAAGATGTTATACCTGTCCAGTGAATAGAGACAGAAAACAAAAACAAGTTTGCAATAAATGTTTGAAAAATGTATGTAACGAACATTGTATCGCAACAAAAATTTGTAAAAATTGTAACAATTAACATTTAAAAGAGGACATGTATAATTTCTATGAATATACGTATTTAAATTAACTGTGACTATGCTTCTTTAATACCTGTAATTACTTACCTGATATATCTTATATTCAATACTTGTTTTTAAAAATATGGTAACATGCCTTAAATGTTAACGGCGCGAGTCTAGTGGGCCCGAATTGCCCATTTATGTCTGAAAATCGACTTGCCCCGATAAGGGTTAAACAAAGTGACTAATTATTTTAACATTTAAAAATTAAAGTGTAATTTTAAAATATTACCAAAAATGTGCACCCAAATACATAAAATTTGATGAGCGAATCTTGAATATATTGCATAAATTTAATAGTTCATTCAATAGTTTGATTTTCAGAGTTTAATAACTTATAATATAGGTATAAAATCAAAATTATTGGTTTATCAGGTTTGAGTATTAATCGTTTAAATTTGAATTGGGATTGGATATGCAATTGAAATCTATTTTCGATTTTAGGAAATTGTGAAACTTTTTCAGAATCGAATGGAGTTACCAAACGTTTGATTTATGAAAGTGGTGAAAAATTTAAGGCAGTAGCTAGTATATATGTGACGTAGGCACTAAAGAAACTTTATACATATAGAAACTGTTGTTGTTCTGTCATAAGAAGCACAAATATATTTTAACGGGGTAAAATCACTTTTTAATATTTTTAAGAATTTTTATATAGGTATAAGTACTTCTAAGAATATTAAATTATATAATAAATATAAATATAAATAATATAATAAAAATAAATAAAAATCACTTTTTAATATTTTTAAGAATTTTTATATAGGTATAAGTACTTCTAAGAATATTAAATTTGTGGCTTTACAATATATTCCAAGGCTTCATCTTAACTTGCTAAGCCCTTTGCTTTTGTGGTTTATCACAGTTTCACACAGGCAGGGCAGACTTGCGCCGATTTACCTGCAAGTAATAACACGGGAGGGCATAACTCTGCAATGAGTTAGCACACTTACTAATTCCCAATGCAGAATTGTACCTATTACCGATAATAAATTGATTTCGTGTACATATTAGAAACTTACACAAGGAAACAAAAAAATTAAAAACTAACAAATTTTTGGAATATTTTTATTACATGACATTTAATCATAGCATATTATAATGATACACCAAAAAAACACATTGTATTAAAAGCGATACTTACATAAAATCCATACTATTGTAAAGAACTAATGGGGCTTTATAATATCTCTTTTTGAATGGTGTTTGAAAAATGATATGAAACTGTTTTAATATTATATAATATTGTAATTTCACCACCTTAATAAAATGGAACTAATTTTTATAAAATTGAAGGCATTCGTTACATGTTTTATTTTCACACTTTACAGGTTAGTGTATATTATTAATTTTAATATAAGTTAAATTGGTATGTTTTTTAAAACTTCAGTAACAATGAAAATATAATGATGTGCAGAATAAAACTATTTAATATATCATGAGTGAAACGACCCACTAGCATTTTTTGTTCGTTTTGTTGAGGCTCTTTCAGATCCCCATATAGTATTTCAAATCCTACTATTTTCATCAAGATAATTTTTAAGTAACTAGTCCGAAAATTCATGAAGATTATCTAAATACCTTGATTTTGTTGCTGAAAAATCAAACGCGAATGTTTCTCCTACATTTTCAGGATGTAAAAAGGTTAATTCGAGTAATGAAAACTAAAACTTTCCTATTTCACAATCCGTATTTTTGTGTTCCGTAATTAAGCCCAAAGCCTACATTTTTTTCGCATCCATGTCTGTAATGACTGGATCCGACCTCCATAATTAAGGTCTCATGCCACACACATTTTACTGCTATACTTATGGCATTCTCGAAATCAATAACAATTTTAGGTGGTTGTAATGTCAATCTCAAAAAGAGATACTTGGGATTAATTATTTGAAAGCATTTTAAATAAAAATGGTGGTTTTTGTTGGGAAACAAACAATATCGTCCATTTTTTGACACCATGTATAGTAAGTAACTGACAAAAATACCTCGGGGCGAAACAAATTGTGCCGTCAATGTATAAGACATTATAATTTACCAAAAAAACTTAAATTAGAGAGAAAATACTTTTTGCCAGTTGTGTCATTTACTATCAAATTTAAAGCCTGATACATTTTTTTTTAATTTAATTTTAAACGCCTCAACTTCACCTCAAATTGTGTTGTCCCACTATTATGGAATTTATGGTTTTCTACTTTTAATAGTATATTGTTTACCAAGGGCGGAAAAACGAACATTTCAACAAGGGCGGAGTTTGTGGCCCGAGCGAAGCGAGGGCCACTTCCGCACGAGTTGAAATTTCGTTTTGCGCCAGTGGTGAACACAGTACTTTTTGCGCAACCCGCTTATTAGCGGGTTGCGCGTTATTTGCTTATTAGCAAATAACGAGAAACTTAAATACTTTTAATATCAAAATACTTGTCCTATGATAATGCTTTATACTGACATCTGACATGTGTATTGTGTGTTGCGACCATAGAGCAATCGTTTTCACCAATCACAGTTCGTGATATTTCGCTCATCTTACGCCGCGGTCGCCGCGCATCTCTATGCCGGTCGGAAATGTGCTGTTTTACGCCCTAGGGCGGAAAAGTAAGTTCTGAACTGGTCGCATAGAGATAAAAGAGAGAAGAGGTAACAATTAGGGAGAGGGGGTAATACATTTTGTAGACGGAATCGGCCATATTGAGAAGCAACTTTTCGAACGCGTGTTTGCGATTGTTTTAGTCGGAGAGCTAGCTACATAAAACAGCATCGATAAGGTACACGACATTTTGAGTTCATAACTGATTATAAAAAAATAACCCAACACCAAATGGCTATTCTGCCGGTTTTCATAGGCCGGATATGTGTAAATGGCGGCCAGTTTTCCACATTGGAAAAGCATGCCTGAAAAACCGATAAGGTACACTCGTGAAATTTTGTTCATGCATTGTTTGGACCTTGACTAAGAGCGGTGTAACAGTGGCAGAAAATTAGCAGGTCGGAAATCCCTCGGCAGAAGAAACTGAAAGTCACAAAAAACGCCCTGTAGGAACTACATGGAACGCCCTGTAGGAACTATACATGGCGTTTGTCATGACGCTCATGACCTTCAGTTGCTACAGGGCGTTTTTCATGACCTTCTGCCGAGGGTTTTCCGACCTGGGGGACTATTCTCTAACTTGAACGATGTGAACGATCATTCGTGGGATGTGATCATTCCTATTCCCACGTTTTTCTCATGAGTTCAAAATTCTGTATTCTAGAAATCGGGGAACACACGTTCTCCTAATACTTCGTTAGGCCACGTTGCCACATGTATCAAAGTGCACAAAACAGCTAATTTTGGTATTTGGATTAATGTTTTGTTGAAATTTGTGTACTATCAACACTTCATATTTGGCGTTTCTTGTCATTCTAACCTAGAAAAGTTTTGGTCGCCGGCTAGTATTTCTAGAACAATGAACAAAAAAGAAACCGAAACGCGTTTGGCCCCAATGAGTCGGGCACAAAAAGATGTACTAGTTGAATATGTGAAACAAAACGAACACCTACATACTGGAAAATTGTTATTTATTTATTTAAATTTATTAAACATTTTATTATTATAAATAAAATACCAATATAGTACGTCGCGTATCTGAATCGAAGTTTCTAATCGCAAGAATATGACGGAAAATGACCCTATGTGTACTCTCGGAACGACTTAATTCAATTTACATAAATGTGATTCACACGCTTGCATTGAGGTTATTTCTATTTCATGAGATTAATCTGCTTGCAGATTACGCATTAGGTGTAATAACATTCGTCATATATATATGCTACTGGAACATTTATTTCAGATACACTATACATTTCCTTACAATACTAACAGTAATTAGTTTTTACCTGAATTTCCGTTTAAATTCGGCCTCGCCTAACTCTTCAAGAGGATTTTCTCTTTGATATAAAATTCTATTATGGTCCTCCGCGGCTTGTACATCCGCAATGATTCGATTATACAGGAATAACTCATCCATTTTCTATACGGACAGAAATATGCCAAATCCAGTTTTTTTGAAAACTATGCCGTTGACACCCGTCAAAATATTACTTTCTCTTGACTTTTTATACGTTCTACTGCTGTTTAATAAGGGAACTCCGTTCTCTAAAAAATTATAGGATGTGATTCATCCCATCCTTCAAGAATACAGTCAAATGAAAACTTGAGAGAATCATGTTAAAAGTTCTCACGAAATGATCTATCACACGGTTCGAGAATAGACACCCTGCTAATTTTCTGCCACTATCGCACCGCTCTTCCTTGAGGATCAAAGAATATACGGAAAAAGTTGTTCACGTGTACCTTATCGGTTTTTGTCATGGTAATTTTCCGCGACTTTGAATCATTTCTGCCGAGGGTTGTCAGACCTACTTACTCTCTGCCATTGTTACACCGCTCTTAGTCAAGATCTAGAGTCTAGACAATGCCTGAACAAAATTTCACCCGTGTACCTTATCGGTTTTTCGCCATTTACATATCCGGCCTATGCAAACTGGCAGAACAGCCATTTGGTGTTGAGTTCATGTTTTTACAATCAGTTATGAAATCAAATGTCGTGTACGTTATCGATACTGTATTATGTAGCTAGCTCTTGGACTATTTGAAGTCGGCGATATGCAGAAGCCACTTTAGTCTGTGCTTTGGTCTATTTGTTCCAACCACATTTGTTACCTCCTCTCTCTTTTATCTCTATGGCTGGTCGGCCGGCAATTCGTCGCTTTCCGCTAGTTACAGGTATATAGAAATGACACGTTTTCAACCGAGTTGCGCAAAAAATAGTTTTACCTCTCTCACTCAACATAGTTTGAAATTTTTCTATTCTTCTTACACTTCATTCTCGTATCTTTCTTTCTCTTAACATTAAACTGAAGAAATGGCGAGTCAAGAATATGTTGCGGCCTATTTGTCATTTAAAAAATTTAAAACTCCATAAAAATCAAACAGTTAAAATCAGTAATCCATAAATCGTCATAATCCGAGAACCGTAATTAAGAAGTAATTTGCAGTGTTCTGCCCTAAGCTTAAATCGTAATTTTCCGTGTATTTGACTGCTTAGGAACGAAAAAAGCTCAAATCTCCCAGTAGTCATTCAAAGAGTCCATTCTCAATTTCATCGTATGCCACGCGACGATAATCTAATACTCTTGTTCATCGCTTTCTTTGCAAACATTCCAACAGGGATTTCCGACAGAAAAATCCGTCTAGGTGCTCCACCAGGACGTTTCGAGGTCCCGCGGCATTAAATTTATCGAACGCCGACGCCCGGTCTCCTTTGACGCGAACAAAACTGACTAGCTTCTGCAGACATCTACTCGCGGGGAGCGGGTGGTGGTATATCGGAGACAATAAAATCATCTGGGAACCCTAAATCGATTCCCTGAGGCGTCAACCCCCTCCTCCAAGCAGTCGAAATTTTATTCAGAAATAATAAAGTACACGCTGGGAATTCGCCAGCTGCGTTACGGGGAGGGATGTTAAGAATTTTGCCTTGTTTAGAGTGTGGAATCTGTGTATCGCCAACGATAGGTGGACAAGGTCGCGGGATATCGACTTGCCTGCTTCTAATCGAGTAAAGTGGGATTAGAAGTAGGATTAAAATTAAATGAGGGAGTGCAGGCGTCCAATGCTTTTAGACGGAAAACAATTAAACTACACCGAACGCGTTTACATTCGAATAACTCGGGAAGTGTCTGCATTTCAACACACTTCAAAAAATTGTATTATCAGTGACGCTCCCAGGGTCTTGTAGTATATAGGCGAATCAAATTAGATTTTTTTTTTGTAAAAAAACTGTGTAGACGGGTTTGACAGTTGGAAAAGGTAGTTTAAGTTATTACAAGAAGCCTCTCATCTAGAGATTCATCAATTTTTTAGTGGAACTATTATCAAATAAAAAATTAAAGTGCCAAAATCACTCTTTTATTTATAACTCCAAATGGCTTAGATTTAGACGTTTGCGGTCAACAGTGAACTTTTAATGAAAACAATTATCTTTAAAATGAGACTATCTAAATTAAAATTGCACTATAAATAAAAAAGTTATTACAAAAAAGGAGGCAAAATGGCTATTTTTAACTACTGTTAATAACTTTTTAATTAGTTGTTCAAATTAAGTGAAATGTTTATAGTTTGTGAGCTGTAATATACTTTATAAGTATGCAAAAGTTGGGCTCGATCGGTCAAGTAGTTTTTGCAAAATTCTAATTGTTTATCCCGTTTCTTAAAAAAAATCAACAATTTCTAAGTCCTGTCCAGTCGATTTTTCTAAATGGATCTTAACAAACTTGGGCTCATTCTCTCCATAAAGACTTGTATTAACGTTCTATTTAAAAAAAACAATAAATTTTTTTAATGTTTATTGATAAAAAAAGGCGTAACAAAAAGTATAGGTTTTTAAGCTTATAAACATTTACAATAACTTGGTTGGTTTTTGTTCAAACTTTATGGCAATGATTTATTCGAAGAGCTGATTCAAAAATACGTATTTTATAAAAAAAAGCCCTACAACCTTTGGGAGCCACCATAGCCCTTTTTAAAAAAAATCCACCGTCGCTACATTCATCAATATTAAATGCTGAAAATAACAAGGTTTTTAGAAGAAGAGTTGAAGATTCCAATGGCACTTTCAGCATTTTAAAAAAACCGAACATTGTTTAACAGAGAGCATTATAAACAAAGAGTAATTGCGCGTTAATTACTTTCTTGCTCGGAGTCCACGGAGTGGGGGAAATCGACTGGGCGCTTGGCACAGCTCTCCTGAAAAGTGAACGCGCGGCTTCAAATCGGACTGCTCGGAAAAAAGACTTTATTTCGGGTTCTAGTTGACCAAAACTGCTCATTCTTTTTTTTTAAACTGGGATACAATGAAGAAATGATAACAATTAACATACTTTCTGTGCAACCTACTTGATGTGTGATAACAGCTCAGAAGTGTATAGATTATATCATTATAACAATCCATAAATAATGTTTATTTATAGGTGTAATTATTAAACACTAATTAATAAAAAATATATACAAATTGATGTACGATAATTAGAGTAAGTATATAAAAACATCTAAAGTAATCATGAGCATTGGCGTCTTTGGATAAAGCAATTTTGCACAGAAAATATGTTAATTGTTAATATTTCTTGATTGTATCCCAGTTTAAAAAAAGAATGAGCAATTTTGGTCGAGTAGAACCCGAGATAAAGTCTTTTATTCGAGCGGTACGATTTGAAGCCGCGCGTTCACTTTTCAAGAGAGCTGGGCCAAGCGCCCAGTCGATTTCCCCCACTCCGTGGACTCCGAGCAAGAAAGTAATCAACGCGCAATTACTCCTTGTTTATAATGCTCTCTGTTAAACAATGTTCGGTTTTTTAAATGCTGAAAGTGCCATTGGAAACCTCAACTCTTCTTCTAAAAACTTTGTTATTTTCAGCCTTTAATATTAATGAATCTACATTCATTCTCTACCGACGGTGGAGTTTTTTTAAAAAAGGGCTATGTTGGCTTCCAAAGGTTGTGGGGCTTTTTTTTTCTTATTAACTGCGTATTTTTGAATCAGCTTTTCAAATAAATCATTGCCATAAAGATTGAACAAAAACCAACCAAGTTATTTCTAAATGTTTATAAGCTTAAAAATCTACACTTTTTGTTACGCCTTTTTTTATGAATAAACATTAAAATATTTATTGTTTTTTTAAATAGAACGTTAATATAAGTCTTTGTGAAGAGGATGAGCCCAAGTTTGTTAAGATCCATTTAGAAAAATCGACTGGACAGGACTTAGAAATTGTTGATTTTTTCAAGAAACGGGATAATCAATTAGAATTTTGCAAAAACTAATTGACCGATCGAGCTCCACTTTTGCATACTTATAAAGTACATTACAACTCACAAATTATAAACATCGCACCTAATTCGAACAACTAGTTAAAAAGTTATTAGCAATATTTTAAAAATAGCCATTTTGGCCCCTTTTTGCAATAACTTTTTTATTTATAGTGCAATTTTAATTTAGAAAGTCTCGTTTTAAAGATAGCTTTCTCTAAACGTTCACTGTTGACCGCAAACGTCTAAATCTAAGCCATTTGGAGTTATAAATAAAAGAGTGATTTTGGCACTTTAAATGTTTATTTGATAATGGTTTCACTAAAAAATTGATAAATTTCTAGATGAGAGGCTTCTTGTAATAACTCAAACTACCTTTTCCAACTGTCAAACCCGTCTACACAGTTTTTCTACAAAAACACCTATTTTTTTTTAATTTGATTCGCCTATCTAAGGCATTTTTTAACGAAGGGAACCAAACCGATTTATCAATTTTCAAATTTATTTCTGTAATCAATTCTTATTTTGAAATATAACGCAAGATATACTTATTAAAGCTTAACTATACGTAGAGCACATGGGCGCCACTACATAAGCGCAAGGGGGGGGCGATTGCCACCCCTGGATTTTACAGTTTTCTTGGTTTTACGGAACTGAGTTCATAGTATTCATCTCCTAAATAATTATCTCCTATTAGTAAGTAATGGTGACGGGTGAGAAATATCTTCATTTTAATTTAAAGCAACTTATTTATTAAAAAAATATGCCCCCCCTGACTTATTTTTTAGCGGCGCCCATGGCATCGTCCCATGGTAGTGCAGTCCAAACCAGAGAAATGTAGTTGTTATTATCTATTAATTTAGTGTCATTTTAGTTAAAAATAATATACTCAGCAAAATGGAACTTTTAAGCAAAATTAAGTGCTGGAGCATATATATATATATATATATATATATATATATATATATATATATATATATACCTCATGCGATCAAGTTCGGAGTTTTAATATTAATAATTTCATACAAATCAACTTAATATTAGTATTATATCGTTTCTAAAATATATAATTGATAAACTGATTGATCAGATTTGCAAAATGTGTAATTACTTTCGACATCCCCTTTTTTAGTTCTTCCGCTTCGATGGATATAAAAAATAAATATCGATCAAATATTTAAAACAAAGTTACGTTCCTCGGTGAAGTTAAAAGTTTCCAATTTACTAACAGACTTGCGCCCAATACAATTTTCCTTGACTGATATTTTCCTATTAATCTATTGTTTAATTTTTGGTTTTTGATTTTTCTTTAAAGTTTACATTTATTTATAATTTCAACTCTAAATTTAAAAGACTTAGGCAAATTATTTTCTCAAACTGTATGTAAAAACCTCTTTACAAAATAACCGTGAACTAACTATAAATGACTATTTCAAAAGTATAATGCTTGTCGGCTCATATTTTTCCTGTTAGTTTAATTTGGAAATAAGTAAGTGAGTCAAATAACAAAGGAATAAAGCATATTATTTTTTATAGTTGTACATAAAAACTATCTTATAATAAATAAGTATTTTCGAAGTACTTTTAGCACATCTAGTGAGGTTTAAAATTCAAGAACCCATAAAACAGTACCATAAATTAATGTAGGTACATTTTGAGCATTTAACTAATTAATTTTCTCAAAAACATATTTTAGATGCCATTTGCAACCAACATTAATTTTCATTCTTGATCCTTCATTTTATTTGTTAATTTAGTTTTTATTAACTTCGAAAATTGTCGTATGGTGTATCGTTTTAAAGTAGTCAAAAAGTTGATTTTCCTGAATAGAATCTTTTTAATTGAAATGACAGACTGCTATAGTTATGATACATATATTGAAAGTTTTAATAAGTATATTTCTTCTTTGAGATCTCTATGTTGTCCGATTAGGTCCGTCAGGAGGTAATTTAGGAGCTACATTAGCCACTTGTTATCATAATTGGGTAAGCTGGTAATGGATTTCGGGACGCATGAATTGCGGGCAGACGCAACAAATGCCGACAAGTGCCGTAGGGTCCATTAATCCCTGCGTAGGTTGCGGACGAGGGTCAGTTCATATCGAGGTGAAATATTATCTGTTTATCTAAAAAATATCAATTTGCAAGAAATAAATCCATTTTTACTTTCACATCTGTGGCACTTATTTATGAAAAGTATTGTAATCGGGAGGTCGATTTTTCGAATTTATGTTATTTGGATTTCTAAATGTTTTAAAATCCCCTGAGTCCAAAAAACATGTTTTTATAAAATGTCTACGTATGTACCTGAACGCACCGCAATTCGGTTCGGTACCTATAAAAGGAGCTATCTGTAACAAATATAATTTCAGAACTCCACGCCAGGTACGAAGAAGCCATTTCTGAATTCGGTTCCGTGTTAAAACAGATAATCAATATTAGATAGGGATGTAATTGTAACGAAATAGTTTTGTTGTTTGGCGTTCATATTCATTCACATTTTTCTCAGGCATAAGAGTGACAGTACACATCTATTGTTGCTATACCGTCATTAGGTGGTGAATGTCGATTACGGACCGAATTTCGAAATCACCCTCTTCGATCTCGGACCGAATTTCGAAATTATATCTGTTACAGGTGGCCTGTTTGCCAAGTACCAGAACCGAATTTCAAAATACCAGTGTATCTCTGGTAAGTTTGTCTCCAAAAGTAAAAAAAGTAAAAACCACGAACGGTTCTAAATTTGAATTTAGAATTCCTTACCAGAATCTTCGAATAAGCTTTTTGTTAAAACCGGCTAAGATAAAGGCATAGTTTTCTCTTGCCATTTGTCAGTTTTTGGAAATTTTCAAACAAAATATGTTTCGTTAAACTTTTAATATATATTTTACTTTCGAACATATGTCATGAAGTTTAATAACATTTTTGACTAAATCTACTCTAAGGTGAACTTTGGTAATTTTTCGGTTTTCGCACTCCCACAATCAAAACAATCAACCATATCCATTGACCATTTTTCTTTAGGTCTTCCGTCATTATTCATTCACCTATGTCTTCTTAAGTTTTCGTTATTGTCTGTTATTTCATTGATTCTCTCGTTATTTCAGAATTATTATTTTTAGATACCGTACTCTAACCCACTTATTTTTTTAATATAATAATAAGTAACTATAACAATAATTTTTATCATCTAAAATTTTAAATTTAATATGGCAAGTTTACAATGTTTACAAGTATATCATTTTTGAGAAAAGGGTAACGGTACTGGTTATATAACAAGATAAGAACTAAAAACTGAAAGAGATTTAAAATATGATCGATCGGTTTAAGCTAATCCTTAGAGAAAATTTACATTGAGCGGCATAAGAAATCGCTTAAATTAAAGTATCAAATGATCTTAAATAGGTTACGTGAACTGTAAGACCCCAAACCACGTAATAAACTTTACAATCTAAATGGTTTACGAATTAATTTACTAAATTTTATTTCGCAATCCTCTTCAGTACGATGTGGTACCGTGTCTTCCCAGATATGGTCAGTGCCATGTGCGGTCAATAGTTTGGAAATCCCAGGACAGGCCAATTTATCGGGGTACTCGGTACCGGCTCGCCATGAGCGGTAGTGTCTTTTGCGGTCACAATCAAAAAATGTCCCAGATGTGATCCCTCCTGATATTTTCGCAAGGTAACAAATACTTTTACATATACTTTATGTTAATGGTTAATTAAATGGTTATTACAAATAGAAAATAGGCACATTGTTTTTCCTTGCCCTCTCGCAAGTAATTCATGCTTTACAGGACAAAAAAAATCTCATATATTCTCTTTTCACGCCTCAAAACATCGAAAACCATAGTTATCAATTTTCCATATCGGCCGAGGGTGTCTACCGAGAAATTCCGTGAATTTGGAAATGACGACCGCACATGGAAAGACACCTGTACATCAGGTAGAAATATTTTTGGAGTGACAGCATCTGGCACGATTTTTCACATTTATCGCATGAGGCACGACCGCTCGGGGCACGGAGCCTGTGGTACAATTACAATATTTTTCTATAAGGATGCTATGACGGCCGTGCCACGAGCAGTCGTGCCTCATGCGGTCAATGTGAAAAATCGTGCCAGATGCGGTCACTCCAAAAATATTTCTACCTGTCGTGCAGGTGTCTTCCCATGTGCGGTCATATCCGAATTCACCGAATTTCTCGGTAGACATCCTCAGCCGATATGGAAAATTGATTACGCCCGGTTTCATAATGCAGTTAAAGTCCACATTAACTTAACGTCACAGTCAAAGTCAACTGTAAGTTAAAGTGGACTTTAACTGCATTATGAAACCTTGCGTTACTAGGATTAATAGGGTTTGCAAATACAGTAGCCGCCCGGTTATCCGACACATTCGGACCAAAGTTCGAACTCTGCATCACCTCTCCGATAATGATGTTTTTATTAGTTTACGATCACTCGCAAAAAAACGCCGGCGTTTTCGTATACATCAAACAAGTGACCATACTTTAGAATAATTATATATACTGTGCCTTTACGGCCAAGTCGTTCCGTTACAATACGATAGAATTAAGTTGATACTAATCTTGAGTGTGTTCGGAGATGAAAACAAATCCAATTTTTATTTTTTTCTAAGAAAGCATAAGAAAGAAGCACGTGCAATTTCGGATAATGCGGCGACAAGTTGCAGCCAGTTTGGGATAATACGGCGAAATCGCTTTTTAACTAGCTTTTCGGATAATCCGAATTTCGTATAACCGGGCGGCTACTGTAAAAATTTTGCTTTGCGATTCATTATCTCTGTGTACTTCAGTGAGAGCAAACGTCTTAAAAGTAACATGGAAAATAAAATCCAATTGATCTTTACCAAAAAAGGAAAACCTAGTGCTACTCATAATAGATATTCTTATCGACAGTACAGAGAAAATAATCGTGGTGAAGTGATATGGGTGTGCTTGAAAGAAAAGTCTGCGAAGTGTCGTGGCCGAATTATAACGAAAGACAATATCGTTGTAGAAAGTGCAGAACATGAGTGCGTTCCAGACATAGCCGGAATTGAAGTGCAAAAGGCTGCTTTCCAAGCGCGAAAACGAGCGACAGATGAGGATGACGTGCCTATTTCCAAAATTTACACGGAGGAATTTGATAACATTTCACGATTAAGATATGAATTTGTTACCAAAGTTCCTCAGTTTTCTGGAATAAAAAGTATGTTATACAGAGAAAGAAGGAAAGCTCAAGGGGAACAAAATGAGCCTCAAAACAGGGAGGACATTGTATTAAGTACTGAGCTTTTAGCAATGAAAGATGGGACAAATTTTTTGCCTGCAGATGATCAAAGTGATAGTGATGATCGCATAATTATTTTTGCGAGTAACAGAGCAAAAGCAAACGTCCCTAGTGGTAAGCACTTTTTTATGGATGGTACCTTCAGAAGCTGCTCGAAACAATTTAGCCAGCTTTATACCATACATCAAGATTTGGAAGGCAACCAAGATGAAAATAATATTGTACCAGTGATGTACGCCCTTCTGCCTAATAAGCAAAAAAGGACGTACTTGCGAATGAAGCGTCTCATAGTATCTGCGATCCCTAATTGGGCTCCTAAGACGATCATCATTGATTTTGAGGATTCAATGATCTTGGCTATAGAAGAAATATTTCCATCTGCGGAAATTCATGGATGCTACTTTCATTTTGCACAATGTTTATGGAGAAGAGTGCAACATATCGGTTTAGTGGAAATGTACAAAAATGATGCTGGAGTGAGAGAAATAATAGAAATGTGCTGCGCCTTAGCTTTTCTAAAATGTGAAGATGTAGAACAGGGTTGGTTGTACATAATGGAAAAGGCATTTGAACATCCGAAAGTAGTGGAATTTCTCGATTATTTTGTGGAACAATGGATGGAAAATCCGAAAATTTCGGTGAAAATGTGAAATTGCTATAAGCAGCGCCATCGTACAAACAACGCAGTTGAAGGGTGGAATTGCAAACTCAATGCTTTTCTACGACCACATCCTAGGGTGAAGCAGTTGATAAGTTATCTGAAGGGAGAGGCCGAAAAACCCGAAATTTCTTTAATGCGAGCTGATTTGTATTTAGAAGGAATTAAGCGAAAACGGAAATACATCAAATTGGATAATCGAATTGAAAGAAATACTGTTCAATATGACAATGATGGTAATATTGGAGCTTTTGTGAAACGTATCTCAAATATAATTGAACTCATGTATGACTAAATTTTAAAATTTGATATGTATAGGTTTTAATTGTCAAATAAAACTGAATTGTAACGTGAACTATGACTAGATTGTAAAAATTTGAAACCAATTTGTTACGTTGCTATATACTAATATGTATAATTTAAACAACTTTGTATAATTAAATTTTGAAAAGTGAAAATGAACTTGTTTTAATTCTCAGATATAATTGAATTCATGTTATCTAATTTTTTAATTTGAAATAAAGATGTTTTAATTAGCAAATATAATTAAACATATGTATGGTCAAATTTTTAAATTGAAATTATAATGTCAGATATAATTAAATCCATGTACGATTAAATTTTAAAAATTTGAAATGAACTTGCTTACGTTATTTGCATTAATCCTAAGCAAAATGCAGGGACTTTCAAACAATTACAGCCTATGGCTCGTAATATTTTATTATGTTTTCATTGGTCGATTCTTGGCGATCTTTTGTCCTTAATATTATTCACAAGTAGGTAGACAACAGGTAGAAATATTTTCGAGGGATCACAACTGGACGTTTTTTTGATTGTGACCGCATAAGACACTACCGCTCATAGCAAGCCGGTACCGAGTACCCCGATAAATTGGCCTGTCCTAGGATTTCGAAACTATTGACCGCACATGGCACTGACCGCATCTGGGAAGACACGGCTATGGCTGAAGATGGCCAGGGTAATATTTTCATGGACTAATTAAAACTCAATTAAGTATGTATATACAAAATCGGATCGATATCTTTTTATCAAACAGTAATTGCTGAAAAATATATCGGAATCGAAGAGAATCCATTAATAAATAAAAGAAATCTGTTCGGTACAACGCGAAGCCCGACACACAATAGTTCTCTTGATACCGTTTTTCGTTAGGAAAATATCCGATTTCTCTCACAATCATGAATTATTTTAAGTACTTTCCCACACACGGAGAACAACAGAATTTTTAGGAATACAATCGGGAGACTCACTGTATTGAAATTGTTTCGAGATAAATCTCCGACACTTTTCAAACCACTTTGAAATATATAGAGAGTAATGTCAGCCCCAAACAAAGGCACCATTTAGAAGAATATGATCCCTTAGATCAGCACCTAGAAAAACTATAAATAAGAATCTCCGCAACTGGACAGAGGATTAGATCATCAGACGTCGGGCGCGTAACATATCTGTTATCATTTCACTTATATTGTATTTTAACTAATTTAAAATGTAATTAAAGTTTTAAAACTGTTTTTAAAAAGTCTTTTGAACGTTGAAAGACATAACTATCGTGAATAATGTTTGGGGATTCGAATTGAGTAAAAACATTTTGAGTATCTGTTTAAGGCTGTAATTGCTGTTTAAATAAAATGAATGTTGCTTGTGCTGTAGTTGTCGATCTGTTTAGTCCAATTTACTTAAGAATTGCTGTTAATGTGATATTGAAAGTGGACATATTATTTTAATACTTAAGTTCTCAAAGTGGCTCTCTTGTTTCATAATACCATACAGTGGTGAACAAAAACCAAGTTGCATACAATTTGTTGACAAACTTTCGGCCATTCACTATTCTGAATACGTATAAAAGTTTATATTACTTTGGCAATATTTTTCAAAAATTAGTTAATTAGCCTAAAAGTTTCGTTAGCATAATTTGCTACGCCTATTACTTCTTTGCTTTTATGAGAGGTTCACAAAATATGTGACCTCACTTATGGTATGTTTTTTATTTCAGAAAGAGGTTAATTTTTGACTAGATTAAAAGGACGTGAGAAATAAATCATCAAGTGTTTTTATTGCTGTTGTGATCATATCGTGTTGATATAATTTCAATATTTTAAAATGTTATTTGCTTCATCACAGAACAAAAACGCATTGATGTCCCGATATTAATTAAACTAAAACTGCTAAATTCAAAAATGATCCATTTTTTTTTCTTAAAAATCACTCCTTATTCAAGTCGCTCATGAGTTAATAAGTATAACACAGAAATAAGACAGTTATTGCGAATGTAGCGTTGCACTTTTCTATTTCTCGTTTTTATTTTTAACTCATCTCTGCAACGGAAATATCAGTTTCCCGACTATTATTGAATTGACCGAAAACTTTTCCCAGCATTGCGTTCCCCCTTTTGTTGATTTCTGATAGGTTTGGCCAAGTTTTCAGTCCCGAAATCTGTACATGTTTTGGATTTCCGAAGAGGGTTAATATAATGAACCGAGATAAATGTATCGGTGACGTGTGAGGTTATCAGATAGCCCTTAGTCACCACAGCACCCCTTAGCTGTTGATCAATGAGTAAGGATTTGATGAATGGAACGAACGAATTCGGATAAAAGAGATAGACAGGTTCCGGGGAACGCAGGAGATTCGTAAGGGAAATTTAAAATCATTTTCAGAATTCCCTTTGGATTATCGACGGGTTAGTTAGTATACGTGGCGGGATGTGCAACGGAAGAACACGTCTGAAATTAATTTTCTTCTTCAATTGTGTAGTATTTACTGAGTTACTTGTGTCGTAGGAGCGCTTGAGAGTAACGATCTCACTTTTGTAGTTATATACAAATGAGTGAGAACATGAATACACCTCTTATTAACCAAATATAGAATACAACATTTACGCTGCTATTTCTGAGGTTATTCCTGAGAAAAATAATATAAATTTTTAGAGAAAGTTATAATATTGTCAAGAAATGATCAATCAGCTTATCTATCAATCAATTAATTAATCCAAAATTCGCTGATAATTTTTTATTCTTACATCATGTCAACTCGCGTGTTTTCTTTTTTCTTTTCTTTATTCTGCAAAGCAACTAATTTAGCTACTTTGCAGTAACTTATAGATTCAGCAATTCCCGGATAATACTCTTAGCTAATTCGACCCGCGATTCCCGCGAGTTATCGCGTGCGGATGCAACGTCTCGAATTCGAGATCGAGCATCCGCCAAAGAGTCCGGGAATCGACGAACTTTCCACGTTATGTTGATAACGACAAAAGCTGATTGGTCATCAGGAAAAAGTTATAAATTAGCTGGGGACCGACAAAACCGGGTTCATTAGTTTTGAGAGTCGCGCCCTTGGTCGGTCTCTGAGACACGTCCCCTGAGCCACGTCCAAAATGAATTTCTTAGGGTAAGTCTTTATTTTCATGTACTGTTTTTATCCAGGTCCCCTTTTATTATTATTAGGCCCCTTTCATCATTAGTTTTTGATGTTTCTTAAGTTTTATTACTTTGTTCCATGTTTTGTGTACGATTAATTGTCACCGCCCCTCGTATTCGTCTGACTTTGTTTTGTATTATTATCAACTGGTGTCGTGTTGGCCGCTGGTCGCCCCTTTAATGTACTAAATTTTGTTCAATATACCCTTTTTACTTAGACTTACTTTTTTCGTGTTGCTCTACCCCTAACTACCCCTCAGTGTTCGACCCTGTGCTTAACACAGGTCGCGACAATATAACGCGGTAATACTTTCGTCTATTTTAAAACATCTTTCCAAAAATGCTGATGTCCAACGTCCAGAAAATTGTTAATCTTGTTTTGCCTCTTCACATTTTTGTTCAGTCTCAATTTTAAATTAAAAAAAAATCTGACAGTAGACATTTCACAATGATAAACGAATGCTTTTTTGTTGTTTTTCCAGAAATTCCGACAAAAGTTACTATCATTAGATAAGTAGCTATTCTCTTCACATTTCCTTTTCAAACGACAATTTGACAATTACGAACATTTCAAAACTGCGGTTTAACGATGCAGTATACAACGATAGGTTATTTCATTATTTTTGAATTGTCTTAACGTTGGAAGGAAATTATGGAATCAAAATTATTTTCATCAAACATCTTATACACATAATTACACAAACAAAGCACAAAGTTAATGAAATTCACGCTCTCCACTTCCGCATTTATTCACACCTATGAAATTGTTTTGCTTTTGGTATTGCACTAACAAATCTAAAATGACACAATACTAGGGCCCCTCTAATAAATGAGATGTTATTCGTCGTAGCTGGCTCCGTTACGAATTTCTGGATACGAGATTGTACTCAATGCTCGACGTCAGATTTCTAAGGTTTACCCTTATAAACTCCGTGTAAGTTTATATGCAGGAAACATCCCAAAAGGTCCATGACAGGAAACGCAGAAGGTGTAAAAATAACTAATTTATTTTATTTTAAAAATTAAATGCGGTTATACATATTTATATTCAATAGGCAACATCTCGGATGTTTCGTTACATCAGAGGGAAACCTAATAAACAGCTAAAAGAACCAGGTGTTTACAACTGAAAACCGTTGTCGGTCTAAGGAAACACACAAGTTAATAACTTTTGTATAACAAAAGCGCCCTAACGATAACGTATAATTATAGCGAGATTACCTTTAAGTGTAGCTGCTAAAGCAGGAGAGTGGGTGTATGCAGTAAAATGTAACAACTAAATAAACTAATCTAGTAAAGGGGGTATTCATCAGTCGCGCGGTTGGTTAGAAAAACCAATGATCGCGAGGTTATTTGTGAGCAACGGTGGGAAAGGTACCGGTAGGGGTTGAAAGACATTAGGTTAAAGTGAATGTGGGTTAATTCTAAGTGGCGATCGGGAAACATGAGGTTTTATTAATGATTTCAGAAACCTAAAGTTTATGATTCAACTAACTAGGGGTGATCTGAAAAATTCTAATTGTGTCTCTCGTTGTTCGGAAAATGAGTGAATTTACGGGTGGCTTATATAATCGACTGCTGATAATCAGCTCTTACTCTACGCCGGGTGTTCCAAAAATTCGCGATTTTAATTTGCTAGGGCCGGAAAATGCTCAATTTTAATAGGCGAAGTTGGGAAAATCGGAGGATTCGTATATTAAAATGTAAGGATAATTTGGAAAAAATAGGGAAATCTAGGTGGAGATCATAACTTGAAGGGCGGATAGGTCTGGATCTCAAGGGTTTGATGTCGAGTTTTCTCGTTGGGCTTTTGTTCAAATTGATCACACCGAGTTGGTCACGTACCCAGTGAATTATAGGTTAAGTTTCTTTTACACCGCTTATAATTGTTTTTAGTATTGTGAAACTTTTTGAAAATGTTCTAATAAGATAGAAGTAATAAATAGTACCACAGAAGTTGTGTTTTTAGTTAACTGCTTTCTTATGTAGGAGGTAATGAATTTCAGTAAAAATTAAATGAAAGTGGGACACACACTAATTTGTAATATCAAAATTTATGCATCTTCACTAGACCTTTATTAAACTATTAAACTAAATTACCTAAAAAGTACTGGTACAATTAAATTGAAAAAATGCAATAAGAGAAAACAAATAGGGAAGATATTTTATAAAAGATAAATGTCACTATCTGGAACAGATAAAATCGTTTTATACATCTAGCTGCTTATCTGAATTGTTGCTTGCAATATTTATACTTTTCGTTTTTATCGAATTTACAATGTCCACGATTTGACTTCTATTGAAAATTTTAATCGTTATATGGTTTACACTCTTAAATATTTAGAGTGTATTTGGTATCTGGCTTTTATCTTAATATTTTCATGATTCATGCTTTCGCATATGTAAGTCAAACCAAATGACGAGAGGAATTGACATATAAGTTTCAGTTAAAATGGGAGTTTTTCGGAATACATTTTAGGCTACAGGCTTAACGCTGTAAAAATTTCATCTCATGCTGCAAATAAACACCCCCTCCCCCCCGTCCCGGCAACAAATGAATTTCGTGTTTGGTAACACTTGTTGCAGAAAATAACATTTTATACTGATAATTATTGTTTCTATGCGATAATTTCGGATTTTTAAAACAGAGGATTTAAAAAATCACAAATTGTTTTTAGATTGGGTTAATCCCTAAAACGGCTATCAATAGCTTTTAAAATTTGATGTAAAAAGTAGTAAATTTATCATAATATATGTGTATGTTGAATTCAAGGGAAATTCCTTTTAATTTAAGAAATGCGATAATGTATTTTTGTTTTAAACCCAACCCACTGTTATATATCCAACTAACATTTATAAGCAACCTGTAATATCCCGGATATGATCAACATATCCGGAGATATTGATTTTCGTCATATAATTTCAAGTATTATTAATTTAACTTTTCGATGATATTACCCAAAAATGACAATTCCAATAATCACTCTGAATTTTCCAATTGTGAGTGTTTTCCTAAATCGCCCATACCTCGTAAAAACGATTTCATTTGTGGCGGTTCTGAAATAAACCGTACCACAATTTTTCTCAGTTGTGTATCACGCCATCGACGAAAAAAACGACCGCAACGCGTTGCGGACGGTGCCGAACGACCACATACCGATATGACTTAATTTTTCGCGTTGTGTCCGTTCTTGTTGACCACAACGCGTCGTGGATGATGCTCAAACGGCCACGACGCGTTCTGGATGATTTAGAAAGCTCATAAACCAATTTTTCTTGTCTAGGCTTGTCAGTCTGTTTACTGCCTTCGAGTGAAGTTATGTCTATGTTGTTGAGCGAAGTCGCTACTATTGTAGCTAAAAACGATAATACGAGAGAGGTGTTGAGGTGTTTAATGAAAAACTTAAAAATATCGTTGATAACAGCAATGATAGGAGTGATTATTTTACGAACGAACGGTATGAAGAGATCGTCCGAGAAGCGAACCGCTTGAAAGATTGCAAAATGCCCTTGTCGTCCAAACAATATAGAAGACTAAAGAGGTATGATGTCATAACAATTGGGGAATATGAAAAGTTAATTGAAAATCCCAGAGGAACACAGGATGGAAATTTCCGATACTACTGTAAAACGGAGGATCTTTTTGGCATTATTGAAGCTGCTCATATGGCAACTGGACACAAACGAACAAGAGGTATGATACTCAGACGCTATTTGTATATAGTATTGGTGTAATTATTTACTATAGGTTTTTTTCTACTATTTTGAAAATTTCTCATAATATTTACATGTTACCCGATGTTTGTTGACGAGGTGGCACATTCTTTCGCTGCGCGCACTCTACTACCCACTTAAACAGTTTTTTTTTTGTTTGTTTTCAGTTACGGAGGCTGAAATCAACAAAAAATACTGCAATATTACGAGTGTAGCCATACAGATCTATTTATCTCTCTGCGAGCAATGTCAGGGAAAGAAGAAGATCAAGAAGAAGGGGTTAGTTGTTGCACCAATCCTATCAAATCACATGAATTCGAGATGTCAAGTAGATTTGATCGATATGCAGACCGAACCCAACCGAGACTATCGTTTCATATTGAACTACCAAGACCATCTGACAAAATTTACAATCTTGAAACCACTCAAAACGAAAACAGCTGAAGAAGTCGCATGTAATGTAGTAGATACTTTTTGCATGTTCGGTGCTCCCTTTATTCTGCAAAGCGACAACGGAAGAGAATTTTCTAATAAGATAATCGAAGAGTTAAAGAATCTGTGGCCAGGTCTTAAACTTGTGCATGGTAAACCCAGTCACTCACAGAGCCAAGGATCGGTAGAACGATCTAATCAGGACGTTAGAGATATGTTGGTAGCATGGATGCTTGACAATGATACCAAACAATGGTCAGAGGGATTACGGTTTATTCAGAGAAAAAAAAAATCGTGCCTTGCACGAAGGGATCAGAATAAGTCCTTACGAGGCCATGCCAAAGAATCGGGCTGGTAGATTCCTCTCCTGAAAGGGAAACGTATGAATCTTTGGAAACGGAAGAAGATTTGGAGAAAATCTTGGAAGGGATGACACTCGAAAAAGACCAGGAAGGGGAAGGAAATGTAATCAATGCAATATCCACTGTGGCAGCATGTTCCATTTGCGAAGATTTTGGAGTTACCCAACCATGTAAATCATGCAGCTTAAAAGTACACATGAAGTGTGGGACTGAAATTGAAGGAGAAGTCGTATGCAACCTTTGCTGCCGACGTGATGCAATCAAAGAGCAACGCGAAACTGCTAGAGCCGGAATGGAGAAGCAAGCTGGGAAAATGCTGGCGCTGTCCCGTGAAAAACTACCCCCTGCTGAGATCGGTCAAAATGTCGTAGTCAAAGTTCCAGATGTTGACAGAGGGCGGCTTGCCCGTAGGAGTGTTCTAGCTGTAGTTCTAAGCGTTAATGATTCCAACTTGTATAAGTTGGGAACCAAAGAGGGCGTGCAGGAGAGACTTTATAGTCGTAATGAATTCAACTTCGCTGATTCAAATTTTATTAACGGATCGGATGTTCCAAGTAGTTCATTAAATTTGAGAAAAGCTTCAGTTCTTTCCTCTGGATCAAAACAAGGATTTGTCATGTGTCATTGTAAGCGTTATTGTAATACAAAAAAGTGCAACTGCAGGGCCAATGAGGTGTTGTGCAATTCTAAATGCCACAATAATAGTGCCTGCAAAAACAAGGGAATTTGCTCTATCTACCTGCCATTCAGTTACCTATTATTGTTATTAAAGTTTCATGTAGAAATAAGCCTACAACAAAGATTTTCAAATTTTCAGTTATTTTGCAAATTTACTTAATATATTAAGAGCATGGTCGGTTTATGAGCTTTTTAAATCATCCAGAACGCGTCGTGGCCGTTTGAGTAGTGTCCACGGCGCGTTGTGGTCAATAAGAACGGATACAACGCGAAAAATTAAGTCATTTCGGTATGTGGTCCTTCGGCACCGTCCGCAACGCGTTGCGGTCGTTTTTTTCCCTCAGTGAGCGTTTTCGATGTTTGGGCGTAACATATCTACAGTCACCACGCTTTGGAGTAAAATAACAAATTTTCATAATCTGCTTTCGCTTCCTCAAATAAGAAGCAAAATTTACGATACTGTAGAGCACGAGTTCTAGTGGAGTTATTATATTAATTATAGTTAATACCATATTACCCATGCTTAAAGCCTGAACACATGAAGTTTCCTGATGTATAAGGTACATATATCGAGAATTGTGCATCGTTTCCGCACAAGTTATTAAACCCACATCACTTCGCTGATGCTACGTCAGTTGTTATAGATGCTGTAATATTTTACACCAACGCACAAAATCAAAACACAAATTAATTAATTATTCACCAACGCATTTAAGCCGCAAGTGAAATTTTCTAATGTTTTAATATTGTCAAGATTAGGCTATTGATTTTGTAGGGTAACCTGGGTATGGCTAATCACATCTTAAATTATGCAATTACTGAAACTAAGCCATTCCTCAGGTGATACATAACCATAAAGTAATTCCTTTCTATTACAAAAGTGATCATCGTAGTCAGTCTTTTTATGATCATTTTTGAATCTACAACTGTAGCTCCCTCTCTTGCCAATTTTCTCCTTCTTCCTTTCGCATACCTTCTTAATTCAGAAGTTAGAAAAGAAATGGTATTGGCTGCACCCTCATGTATAAGTGATTAATGTATCTTTAAAATGTTTATATTTACAATATAACGATATTTACGATTTATTAAGTAACAGCGGCGGTAGAGTTGTTTTTATTTGTTGTATAAATTCCAATTAAACGCCTAAACTTCCAAGTACTGACTAAGTAATCCGAGACGCCACGATATAACGCCGACTCCAACTTAAATCCCCAAGGAAGCAGAGACGGGAAGGAGAGAATAAACTCTACAACAGGGCCTAAGTTTACAGCTATCTCGAAATTCGAAAACATTAACATATTTTCTACCGACGCCTCGAATACCAAAATTCGGGTAACATTAAATTTAAAACAGCCTATTACTGTTAACGAACTCGAATATCGTAACGTGTAAAGTACTGTTCTCACAGATCCACATTTTTGATTGTGTTCGTTTTCTCGACGAAGTAAGATTGATTCCATTGACTACTAGATATACAGGACATAAAAATCAATGTCCTGTTTGGGACTCGAGACCCAATTAAGGATAATGATGTAGGTACTTTTATTTTCCCGTAGTAGTTAGGTATATTCAGCAAAAGTATCAACTTTTAATACTTTCCAGTGACGAAATTCATTTGAGTGTTGAATTAATATTAATTTGTAGATAAAAACGATGGAGTGTTTATTGTTTCAAATTATGCCACTCGATATAAAGTGCTCCAAGATAAAATTGTACATATATAATATAAATTCAGCAGTTCAATTATACACAGTTGACTTCAATATGATATATACAGGCATATTTTATTTTGTAACTCTTATTTTAGTATCAGTGGTAAGTAAACTTTAGGATTAGTTTCGTTACGGTTAACATACATTATATCGAATACAGCTGGCACAAGATGTCTTGGTTACTATTCCTGATGGAACGTTAAAAGGAAGACAAGAATACTCCCTAAGGGGTATTAGCTTCTATGCCTTTCAACAGATTCCTTATGGGAAACCACCTATTGGCGAATTGAGATTTAAGGTAAGAGAAAAAAATCGGCAATAGTACAAATTTAAATTGACAAATTAGAATATTGAGTTAAACACATCTAAATGTTTTTTTTTCACAAAATATCGTCTCGGCAACAAAACTCTACACTTAATAGACCTATGGTTTTATGTAAAATCTCAAACTATTTACTTAGACGAGAGATTGAACTTCCCAGATTCCGAATTTTATTTACCGAAAGTAATAGTAAGTCGAGAATGGGTATGAATGTGTTAATGGGAAAGTTGAAAACTGGTGAATTTTGACGTGCACAGGTGTTTGTCGACATTTACCGTTGCGTTTGGTGTGTGTACGAAATATCCTGAAGAAAATTATTATTGCCATCTTACACCGTCGAGTGTCCACACACACCATTTTTACACCAGTTGGTGTATAAAAACGATAGTACACCATACACAGTGATAGTGTTCACGATTTCTAAGGTGTAGAGATTAACAACTAACACAGTTTAAAACGGTCAAATGTGTTAACTAGACGTGAACATGATCATTTTATCTCTGCTTACTTTGTATGAAACCCCAAAAATTAAATTTTCTCATGCTCATCTTGGTGATAACGCATGGATTTAAGTTCCATGTGACGATCGACCCCAGAAATGTATTAGCAGTTGTTGGAGTAAAAGTTTTTGATGTTAATGAGTAAGCGAATAGGGTAGAACGGTATCTTGAAACAATTTTCTACCCGAAATCACTTTATACGAGTAATTTGTAAAGAGAAATTACTTTCTACTGATGAAATTTCTTCGCAAAATGTTTCATTGAGGGACAGCGTTCGCTACTAAAAATATTTATGGAATTTTGTACTGAAAATATAAAGAATTTCTTTTGTTTTTAGAGGTACTACGTAAATTTTTGGTTTTTACATCACTATTGGAAATATTTAGTTTTTTGTTAAGATTCACCATTTCGTTTTTTAATATATCATATTTAATATATGATATATTTATTTAATGATGTCATTTATAGCATCATCAATTAATAATTACACTCTCGATTTAAAATACATAACCCTAGAGCCATCATTTATTCTGAGGTAGATTACCAAAGTTTAGTAGATTACTAGATTACTGAATCTAATCGTATTGGTACTTCAAACAGATCACTAGAACTGAACTTTTTGGTATTTCTTGAGTCCACGCCCCATAAAATAAATTCATCATTTAAGGCCTTCTTTTGCTATAGCTAGTCGAGGCCTTGTGTTTTTGTTTTAAGGGAAAATACAAAATGGATATTAATTTTCTGAAGGAAACGTTACAGTATTTAATAGTTTTATCTACTCGTCCTATCTCTAGAATGCATTTAGATGCCCTCCAAAATCGCAGTAGTTCGTCGAGTGTGAAAGTCCCCAGAGTATCCATTTTAGTGGACTGCTATATTTCCCGTTTATGATAGCCTCCGCTTAATAGCTCCAGTTCCTTCTGGTTTGGATCACTTTCCCTCTTTACCATTGTCAATACTCTTTCGTCATCTTCCGATCTGCAGCGAAGGCATTCCAAATATTGGGACCAGCTTCGTTCAATCGGGTCAACAATTCTCCTTTATTGTCACCCGTCGGTAACATTCGCGCCATTAAAGTTCTCTCAGTTCTTCTATCATGTTTAGATTTGCCATTTTGCATTGAGATATTTCCAGATTTCTGTCAATGCACTCAAAATACTGCGAACCGTGTCGAAACGAATCAGAGTGTAACAGATACATCTTTTCTAAATTAAAAGTTTACGTCATAGGAAGTTCAGAAGTCAAATGTGCAACACTCACGATATTCGAAAGCACAAAGATCTTATATCACAATCAAACTAAAAGCAGGAGAAAAAAGATTGCAGATTTTGCGGCTGTATCACGGGTATGAAGTGTCCCTTGGGGTACGCTAGTGGGTAGCTCAGGGGGAGCAAAGAAGTAAACGGCTGAAAAAATGTGCGTTCATTTACGCCTAACAATAATGATAGTAAACACACAAGAATAAGGCTATATCTTTACCAAAAACGACATTAGGGAAAGAGAACACTTCACAGAGATTTAGATAATTAAAATAAAGAAGATATTACTCAAGGATAATAGAAGAGGAAGAATTTACACTGCTACCTAAAAAGTTGTACCTAGTTTTTAATATGGTTCAGGTAGACGAGGATAGCCGTAGCTGCAGCTGAATAGAGAGACGAATTTTACTATTACGACAGATAGGGTATTATTTAATTTCATTGTATTTATTCGGTGCTAAGTTGCTCAATCGGTAAGCTTTGTTTTATTATTAATGGGTAATAGTTTGCAACTAAGTAATTTCGGTCAAAATTACCGAAACATGACGAGGGTAATGATAATTTTGTTTGGTGAACAAATAAAATAATAAATGTAGTGTTTTAATGTACTTGCATGTTTATGTTTCACTAATTTTACAGTTATGTGGTATTATTATGTGAAAATTTAATTATTGGTATTAAGTGTTCATATCCCAATATGAAGAAAAAAACTATAACGAAATTATCGGTTTTGCAATATTAATAGAGATTGAGATTTTCTCATGATACCGAAAAATTGTGTTACTTCGGAGATTATTTTGGAAATTTTTGAAAATAATATGAAAACGCCATGAATTCTTCCCAACTAAACGTGACATTATATTAAATATCCTGTAAGCTACAGGCGGTACAAAATGCATTGCAAAATACTAAATTTGGAGAAAAAAATGTTTTGGGGTGCCAAAGTAGACAAATAAATAAAGTTAATGTAGCAGGTAAAGAATTTTTGGTTGGAATGAAAGTAGACTAAGCCTTTTGTTTCCAATGATATTGAAAACCTGCGCAATGCGCACTGCATCGAGACTTAAGATCACAAAATTCATTGGCAATTTAAAGTTATTGGTATAATTGGCAAATTGGAAGGAATTATCAACAAAATAAGGGTTGTCTCGATTGTAGGCTGAAGTTAGCGTTTGTGTGATGAGTGATGAATGTTGAAAGTTTTATGTTTCACCTTCCAATCTAGATACCCATTTGTTACATTTTTGCTGAATAGAAGACGTTGGATCTTTGGAAATTCGTTTATAGTACGTTGTGTCATTTAACAAGTCTCCCGATAGTAACATGTAATCATCTTTTTTCATTATGACCGTTTTATTACCTTTATCTGCTTTCACTACAATCAACTCAGGGTGTTCTTCAAGAAATTGTATTGTGAGCCTGTACCAATTTCGAAATTCATTATAAGCAAAGGTGTTGTGATGGAGGAAGTTAGTGATTACATTACACATTTGGGAGATGTAAATGTTACGTTTGATGTCACAGATGTTAACTTCAAAGTTAACTTGAAAACATGTTTATAATACCCACCCTAAATCTGTCTTTCTTCATATTAATGTCCTACACGCGAGATGTAATCCGTTAATTCAAAAACATCTTCAGTTGAAAGATGGTTTAATGTTGTTTTCGATTGCTGGTTTTCACATATTTCTCACGTACTCAGAGTATTATTTTTATATTTTTATATTTTTAATAGAAGGATTTGTCCCTTAACTAACACCACTGTATTCTTGTATTCTTGGAGATGATTGACAAAGCCGACAATAGATTGGCGAAAGCTATCGAACTACAAAGAGAGTTTTCTTTCATTTAAACCCACTTACATTAAGGCTGCGTATCCCATTAATTTTAGTACTTATATATATATATATATATATATATATATATATATATATTCGCCTATTTTGCGGTGGTGTTATGAAGATGTCACACTAATTTGTACTCGATCGTGTCGGTAATCCACCTCTAGCTACATTGCAACTCATATACTTTTTGCCATAACACCTGAATATTTGAATCTTAGGTGTTGGATAAATTTTAGGAACCTCAAGCCGCAGAGAAATGGGAAGGTACGCTAGACGCCACAGTCAACACCAAAATATGCTACCAACGTAGTAATTTGTACAACGTTGGTGACCTAGCAGCGTTAGAAAACGAAGATTGCCTCTACCTCAATGTATATACTCCACAGGTATTGTATAACTACATAACCATTTTCTAAAATATCTCATTGTTTGTACTTCTAGTATCCCAGTTCAGATTCGTCATTACCTGTGATGGTATACATTTACGGAGGCGGTTTCATAAACGGTGCGGCGAATTTCGATTTCTTCGGTCCTCATTATCTCATGGAAAACGACGTGATAGTAGTAACGTTCAACTATAGAGTCGGACCATTCGGTAAACATACCACTTACCAATCTTCTCTTTGTTAAGTTGTTTTTACCTTAGGATTCCTTTCAACCGGAGATACGGTGATACCTGGCAATTTCGGTTTGAAAGATCAAATATTAGCCCTACAGTGGGTGCAGAACAATATACAGTATTTCGGTGGAGATCCCAGCAAAGTTACTATTTTCGGTCAGAGCGCTGGTGCTGCATCGGTAGCGTATTTGATCCAGTCACCGAAGGCGGAAGGTAAATGTGTACTAATTGAAGTATTTTGAGCAAAATATTGGTAAGGAGACCTTATATGTTCAAATATAGGGATCGACCTTTACTAGGCTATTAGAAACAGAGAGTTATATTCATATCTAGCAATACTAGTAAGTATTAATGTCGAATGTCTAGGGAATATTTTGGTAGAATGAGACCGAAGAGAGAAGAAGAGCATGGTACAAAAGAGTAGATGAAAAAGACACCCTACGATCTCAACTCTCACTCTGTTTTCACCTCCTACTATCCCACTATGATGGTTATTCGTTAGATCAGTTTTCCTCTGGTTACTAACTTTGTAAAGAAAGCATGGGTTAGAAGCTTCGTTTCAAAAATATTCAAAACAACCACAACGTGTATTAATACAACTGTTTCTAAATAACCGAATTCGTAGTTTCCATGGAATCAACATAACGGACAAAATCATCTAATAATCAAATAAATTCAATAATCAACACAATATTTTGGACTCCATTGACTGTCTATAAGCGGACAAACCGTTGTGACTGATGATTTCCATGATCATGAGCATGACAATCCATGACAGTGACACCAAATAATTCGTTGGTTTGGTAACACAAATGACAGCTTCACAACAATTAAAGAAGAAATCGAAATGCTTCTCGCACATTCTTTAATGTTGAATTCTAGGTTTGTTCCGTGCTGCTATCTGTCAAAGCGGATCCAATCTGAGCCCATGGAGTTACCAGAGGGATCACAAATCCATTGCGTACCAATTAGCTTCATACGTCGACAGTACTTTTAACGCTGAAGCGACTTCCGAAGAACTTCTTGAATTTCTAAGAGGAGTTCCAGCTGCGACTATTAATAATGCGTCTCTACAGTTCCATGTAACTATGCCCATGGAGAATTAGGGTATTTTTTGAATACTGTACTTTCAGGCTAGTTACGGTAATGAGGAGATCGTCCAAGGTTTCTTCTTCGCAGTGGCTATCGAACCGGAACATGAAAATGCTGTGATAACCGAAGAAATGTACGGGGCGATTCAAGCTGGAAGAATGAAGAATGTTCCTCTGATGATTGGGATTTGTTCTGAAGAAGCTATCGCCAGAGCTGCTGGTAAGATTATGCTTCTCGTCGAAATATTTAAAATGTGTAGCGAGTAATGTAACATTTCTCAATATGTATAATGCAAGAAGTGGAGTCAGTTATGTGATCTCGGAATAATTTTAGAATATTTTTTGCGCTACACGAACAAAAAAATGAACCTAACATTGAGATTCTTAGAAAGTTTATGTAGTTTTACGCACTTAGGGTGAACTACCAGTTACTTTAGTTTCTATGAGAATATAAACTGTTTTCATTAAATATTGGTTTGTTAGTAATTTAAAAAATGCTTTGCGGTGGTGTGCTTCTCAGGCTACAAGTTACCAAACCAATTAGGTACGACAATTATCTACTGAAACTAAATTTTATTAGCAACCCTTACAAGTAGTTATTAAAATTGTCTTAATGTGATTTGCTGTTTGTATCTAGACTTCTGTTTTTATTAGATTTGGACAACTTCAAGACAGTTTGCAACAGATACGACAGTGCAGTTGCTAGACTGGTTAATAAGAATATGCACGTAACAGATCAAGACGAGCTTACTGCTATTGGCGAGGAAATTCGTAAAATTTACACCGATGGACTTTTCGAAGACAATCCCGGTCCAGCATTGGAGGTGAACTAGGGTTCATGAACTGTATCTAACTATTACAGCATTTAATTTAGTATTTCAGTGATATGTCCTTTGGAAGGGCGGTGATACATCACGCGAAACTCCAATCCCAGTTTAGCGATGTCTATTTTTACCAATTTTCCTATCATGGATCCCTCGGAGGCAACAGACCAAATATTGAAGGTGAGTTTTCATAAAAATGTTCCCCATAACCATTATTAATCCAAAAATTGCCAAGTCATAGAGACAAATGGTGCCGAAGAGTTTTAGCATTGAGTTAAAAGAGGCTGGAATTTGTTGTATTCCTCCAAACACTGAGAAACATTGGTATCGTTAAAAACGATATCATCCAGGGCGCATAATTTTTTTATTATCTTTAATAATTTAGGTACTATATTTGGTTTCCTTAATTTTTATTGTGAATCAAATCCTTTCACAGGCGTATCAAACAGAGAGTTAGCTGAAGTTTTTTATTGGAAATTATGGGAAATTTATCACTTTTTAGGAAAAAATTAGTAAAGACACTGCAATTGGTACTAACAGGAATATTCCTAGGTTTGCGCCTCCAATTTTGAGGGAATTGATATATATTTTTCAAGGGAATTTTACAAGATAATATAATATAATTTACAAATATATATTATATATATTACAAACAATAAAAGACACTTATTCTTTGATATTGGTTGAAAAGTGTTTTGAAGAGATGAAAATTGGCTTTAAATGTCGTCCCTGAAAATCCAGCAGATCCTGGATTTTTATCAGATTGAACATCTTTTTGGAAAATTCTCGTTCAATCAATTACCGATACAGCTCTTATTTTTCAAATTTATATGTTTTCAGAAGACATAAGATACTTTCTTAGCATATAAGTTTTAAGAAAGCTGTGAGCTATCTCCTCATGGCCATTTAAGGATTTTAAGCAACACTTCTATAACGAACTAACAACAAAAATGAGGGCGGTTCCATAAGGTCTTGAGATCAGGCGTTACAAATCTAACACAAAATTCCTAAAATTGAAGAAAGCGGTCCTATTATGCTAATCGTCTGACCCGAAATTTGATATGAAATGAAATAAATTATATTATAATTATATCCACATTCTGCGTCGAATTTGAAAAACAAAACAACACGTCATTTTTTACTAGAATATTCGATATCGATATAACCGTTAATTTGAAATAAATATGGAACCGTACTTGACGCACTTAAGAAATCTGTTTAGAGTATGAACTATTTTAAATATCACGCTTCCTGATAATTATTAAAAATTTAACTTATAAATCTACTGAACTTTGTTATTCAAAATTACAATAGCTTCCTTTTGACTGAGGTATAATATTAAAAAGGAAATAAAGTCCCCTTTGTGACAGGAGAGAAAACCTTATATTGCCTATAAGAATGGCCTATAGGAATCGCCTGTAAAAACACACATAAAACTGCTTTGAATGCTTAACGTACATGAGGGTAAAGAATTTTGATGCCGGAGCATTGTGAAAATTTGTCAACTAAAGTATTTGCCTAAATGTTACGAAGATGGATAGTTTTTATTCCAGAAAACGATAAAAAGGGTACAAGATAAGGGTTACAAACCTTACACTAATTTGCAATAACACCACTTATTTAAATAACTGTAAGATTAAACGTGGCCGGTTCCTGGGTAGCATACAGAAGTGAAACTTCAATTCATAAAATTTGAACCTTGTATTTTTATTACTGCCACATTCGTTTATCGAAATATGATTGCAGTTCTGTGAAATATATCTACGTTTATAGTGAAGGAATATTTATATCTCCGAGTACGTGCTGAAGGCAAGTACTAATTAACAAATATACATTTCGTAATAGAAGATGAATAATGACAATAGTAATAATATAATTAGTCGAGGCAATGAAAACCAAAAGGGCCAAAAGCCCGGAATTTTTGCGACTAAGTAGGATCAGAATGCTGTTTTTTGCATTCGCTTCCAACAATTTTTTAGAAAAAACGGGTCTACTTTTTGTTTTATACAAACCAGAAATTGCATTGCTGCAGCAAAAATGCATTAAAAGAGTGCATTATTTGGGAGGACATTTGGAAGATTTACTAACTTTGCAAATAAGAGTCAGAACTGGCCCAAATCGGGTTTACGGGGGTTTTCGAGGTCACTGATTACGATTATGAGGTTCAAATTGACCAACAGCCGACGTTGAGTTCAGAAACGCCGATGAACGTCATCTTCGTGGAACTCTACCAAAATTCACGCCGGAAAGGAGAGAAACTAGGCATCCGGGGGTTTTTTGGATCGCTGAATTCAAATATGGCATCGGCAAATACCCCACGGACACCTGGTGCACCGGATCCTGGACGTGGACGTCATGTCCGAGGATTTTCCAGATAAGATCGCTGACGAACTGAAAATCGATGTGGGTTTTTTTGGGGCGCTGAATTAGTATTTATACGTCGAAAACGTACCTCCGGGCACCTGGTGCACCGAAATTTCGTCCTGAAAGTCATCTCCGAGGGTTTTCTAAACACGATCGCTAAAGACAAGCCGAAAACCGTTGTGGGGTTTTTTGAGGCGCTGAATCAGAATTTCACCCCTAAAATTTTGGACTCAGTGCCCCAAAAAACCTACATAACGATTTTCAGTTCTTAATTAGCGACCTTATCTGGAAAATCCTCGTAGACGACGTACAGGCCCAGGTTCCGCTGAACCATGTGTCCGGAGGTACGTTGTTGACGTAAAATTCTGATTCATCGTCCCAAAAATCCCTATAGCGGTTTTCGGTTCGTCATTAGCGATCTTGTCTGGAAACCCCTCCGAGTCGACGTTCAGGTCCAGGTTCCGGTAAACTAGGTGTCCGGAGGATCGTTTTCGATGTGAAATTATGATTAAGCGGCCCAAAAAACGCCCCCACAATGATTTTCGGGTTGGTTTTGGCTATCTTGTCACGAAAACTCTCGGACATGACGTCCACGTCCAGGATCCGGTGCACCAGGTGTCCGTGGGGTATTTACCGATGCCATATTTGAATTCAGCGATCCAAAAAACCCCCGGATACCTAGTTTCTCTCCTTTCCGGCGTGAATTTTGGTAGAGTCCCACGAAGATGATGTTCATCGGCATTCCTGAGCTCCAGGTCGGCTGTTGGTCAATTTGAACTTCATAATCGTAATTAGCGACCTCGAAAACCTCCGGGAACCCGGGATTTGGGTCAGTTCTGGCTCTTATTTACAAAGTTAGTAAATCTTCAAAATGCCCTCCCAAATAATGCACTTCTTTAATGCATTTTTGGGTGCAGCAATGCAATTTCCAAATGTGCGGACGAAAAGTCCGCACATTTGTTCTAAAAACTATTTTTTTAATTGCCTAACATTTTTCACCTTGGGCATTCTCTCTATTTTTTTATCATTGATTTGTATACACATGTGGAAATAGTTGGACGTGGATTGTACTGTTCCACAATCGAATTTGTTTTGACGGAATTCTAGTTACTTCGTTATACTAAATTTTCCCGACTTTGAATCAATGTAGAAAGTCTATTTACACGAGCTAGGGACAAAACAATTTTTCAAAATATGTTCAGCTCATGTAAATTCTAAATGGAATGAAATTAACTTTTATATGACCTATTATTTTCATTGCACTATACGACACACATTAGTTTCCAGAAAATTTGAGCGGCATATCTTAAAAGAATCCCTCGTAATAAAAAGGCTTCTAAATTTAACAATTCAGATTGTCCCTACAACGTTATTGAAAACTACTAAATCCATTAATAGTTATTTATGATAAAAGCGGATAAAATGAACGTTTAACGAGCGACATGTTTAAACGCGCGCGCGGCGCAGCCGCAAGCTCGTTAATATCGCGAGTTAAGCGTTCATTATATCTGCGAGTGTATTACAACGTTTTATTCAATTTTGCCGTTTAGCGGCGTAAGTCCAATTTTGAAGAGAAAATTTAACAAGATGACAACTTCAGTGCAGCAACCTTGACAACAATGAAAACAATTTTAAGCATATAAAACGTCACTGTATATGGCAAAATTGAATAAATAACCATTAATCCGCTGCCTAAATAAACAAAATAAACAATGACTTTATAGGTTAGATTTGACGTCAATAATCGTCATTTTATATGGCAAAATTGAATAAAATAAATTAATAATTCAGACTATGAATTCACTGTTCAATTCATATTAAATAGATTTGAATATTAATCAAATATTTTAATTAAGCGATATTTAATGATCCCAATTAATATCTCTGGGTAACTTTCATCCAAACTCACCAACAACTTATACAATTTTTGAGTTCATTTTACCATTAATTTTTAAAATGTGCATATTAATCGATATCCAAAATCGAGCAGATCCGCTTTGATTCCATATTTTGAATAAAGTTTCATGGATTCATTATTTAATGCATATTGGATAAAATAACAATATTACATAATTATAATATAATGAAGTTTTTTTACATTTCTTCTATATTATTCACCACAAAATATTAACTGTAATATAAATGGTGATACTTAGAGTCGTTACTTGGTGCGGTATATCATAATTAGATTAATTCGAATTTAAAGTCCTTTGTGAATTATTTTATTATTATTATGTTGTATATTGATATGTTTTTACACTATTCAGATTATCATTATGATATAATATAATCATCATGATGTACATACGTATATAGGTTGTTCTCATATAAGAGAGATATTATAGTCATGTTATATTTACGACGTTTTCTCGTTCTCTCCAATTTATTTCGTTACCTTACAAGATTATTTTTATTCTATTTTTAACAACACCAATGTGAAAATGATTGCAGGGGCTTATAGGGTAGGCCACTCTGAAGACAACAAATATGTATGGGTTAGTGCGAATCACAGCTACCTCAGCAACTACCCTGAGAATGACATCTTAACCAGCGATAGATACAGAGCGCTCTTCACGAACTTCGCCAAAGAACTGTGAGTATTTAGCACTGCTTAAGAGGGAAATGTAAGCCTCAACTAATTGGACGTTTCAGCAATCCGACCCCGGAAGCGGCGGAGTTGTTCCAGAATCTTATTTGGCCGAAAGTTACGCCGGATAACTTCCAGTATCTCGACATAAACGAAACCCTTTCCATTCAGAAAGATCCCAAGGGAGTCGCTTATGGTAAATGGGTCCGGCTGTACGAGGAGAGGGCTATTCAACCTTACGATACTTTCTAAGCAAGCATCGAGGAAAACGAAAGGAACGGGAATTTTTACTACTTTGTTGTCCGGTAAAAATATTATGTCGTAAAACCTGGGGAACAAATTGTGAACGTAACAAATCAATACTTATAAAACAAAGTGTAGCAATAAACGTATTCCAAAAAATATTTGAATCTTATTGAAAGCTTACTTGTTTAATAAGTCTAAATTCAAAAGTCAAATATAATTTGAATCGATATATTCCAACATGTTACCTCTTTCGATACCTAAACTTTGAGATTTAAAGTACTCATTGCCTTTCTATTACTAAAGACAAATCGTTGTGACATATTTAGGGCATATTTAAAATTTTCCCTTTCATAAAAATTAAGCGATGCCAGGAATTAACTCATGTAAATTTATTAGTAGGGCGATCGATGTAATGTAGATAGACATATTGATATGCATGAAAATGTACTAAAAATATGCGGATGTTTATGCATATTTATATTTACCCAATATATGCAATAGTAGTTGAGAGAATATATTAAGAAATTATTATATCTAAAATTTAAGAGTAATATCTTAATTTAGTAATAAGCTCACTGAGAAAAGTATAGCTTCCTCAGCCATGTATTTAACTTTTTACCGCGATGTGATAAAAGCTATTGATCTATATAAAACTGGGCAAAATAGCCGATTTTTAGCATTTTTTTGGAAACTTCTGAACTGACTTTGAAAAAATAAAATTCATTTCGAAGGTAAATCAATTTGGTTACATCATTGTTGAGTTTTTGTGACGAATTTTTGTGTGAATTTTATGCCATTTTGTTTATGATCACAAAAACGATATAAAACCATTGAAAAAACCTGCATTACCAAGATGACATCAAATTCGCAACAATTCAACTGGTCTATTGAAAGATATCTTTTTTACCAAACACTGTGTAGGCGCATTATCTAACAGAAACAACGGCTGATAAAATAATTTACTCTACTTTTCAACTCTAAATGGACTTTTCAAGATTTCAACAATTTTAAAACTTCCCGAAATGAAAGTGTAAGAATGAACTTTCACACAAAGTATTATAACTGAATCGTTCTCACCGAGATATTTAATATTTCGCAGGACAGCATAAAACAACCAAGTATTTATTTTCAAGTACATCAGAAGCATCAATATTCATTTGTGAAGCACTTTTCCTGATACTAGTAATTTTATTGTCGCCCATGTCAGCACGTAGAATTTTTTGTAAATAAAAGAGAAATTTAATTTCTAAACAAACTGATACTGAATCAAAGAACATAAACTTGCAAGAATTTGTTCAAACCGTTTTTTTGCTATCATATTACTACATACGACCTTTCAAAGTGTCCAATTGGTTTTTAAACCATTTTCCCCCAAAACATTCAAACAGTAATGTGTAATGTTGTAAAACTGAAATGATAGCGACGCAGGACTTCACACGTCTTGTGTACGCATTAGGCGTTGTGAACCTAGCATATCAAATGCCAGCATATCACAAATTAATGGCGTATTAAGTAGCATCCCACATAGTTCTACAGTACTTGATACATTTTAGCAATAGTTCTGTAGTATTACCATATATTTTTATTATAAAAAATGAGATGCTAACTTCGCACCAACAATTTCTAGCATAGCATGGTATTTCAAAAGGAGAGTCAATATACAATAGTACTCCATAGAGTACTTAGTTATCAACAACGCCTGTCAATAGTTCTGGATAAAAATATTAGGCAATTGCGCCTTCGCCATTCCGTAACTACATAAAACATATTATATGTATATGATATTATAACTGGAAGCCCAAAGTATTTGATCAAAACATTATAGCTTAGATACAATCAAAATAATCAAAAAAACTTGAGATGCTGAAATGTAGTTTCTCGTCTATGAATTCGAGTTAAAGTATGTACACATGAATTATTTCATTGGAACTCTTTTGAATAAGGTTAAATACATTGAGAACAATCGAAAACACCTGAGATGCTGACCAGAACTTTAAAAAATTAACCAGCATCTCATGTAAAACGACGCGAAGTGTAATTTTTCGCCTATGAATTCGAGTTAAAGTATGCACACATGAATTATTTCATTGGAACTCTTTTGAATAAGGTTAAATACATCGAGAACAATCGAAAACACCTGAGATGCTGACCAGAACTTTAAAAAATTAACGCGCTTTGAGCTTGGCACACAAATGTAGATATGATGTAGATCTCGGAAACGTCAAATGAAACATGTGTTTGAAGCGTTACGTGCGCACATGCTCGGTTGGGTGCTCAAAATGTGCAAATGGAAAGCAGCTTTTAGGTGCTTTCCAATTGTCAAGTACAAATGTGCTCGAAGCGCATGGGCTTGACGCTTCGAGCTTGGCACCCAAAGGTCAATTGGAACAAACTTCTCAAAGCATCTCAAGTTTTTTTGATTGTTTTTAATGTACTTAACCTTATTCAAAAGAGTTCCATACTACAGAACTATTGCTAAAATGTATCAAGTACTGTAGAACTATGTGGGATGCTACTTAATACGCCTTTAATTTGTGATATGCTGGCATTTGATATGCTAGGTTCACAACGCCTACGCATTAGCGGCGCGGCACTTCACACGACATGTGTTTGTTGATCATAAAAGTTTTGGTTTAATACAAGACGTTTGAAGGGGATTTTTGTAGAAACATTTTATGGAGAGTCTAGAGAGAGACACAAGGATTTTACATACACATTGTGATGCATATACATTTTTAATACAAGACTCGAGTGAGTCTTGTATTAAGCTTTATATTATATTAGGCAATATCTAGAAAGGTAGACGTTTGATTTGAATATATTTTTCCTAATAAGTCAGAAGTGGGATTACCTCAAGGATCCGTCGGTCGTTTTACGAACGTATTGTTAACGGATGATTTTAAATTACTTAAACCTTGGATGTCGTTAAAGAAAGGTCAGTGCGACTTTGTCGAATGTAATAGTATATTATTATACTAGTTTAATAAGACGGAGTATTGTCACACGAGTGCTTTAATAGAACGAGTGTGACAATACGTCTTATTAAACGTGTGTAATATACTATTTTATCTACTTTGCTGTATTAATTCATTAAATTTTGGCTGTTGAAGTTCTGGTATTACCTACACTAGGGAATTTTGCTTGGGTTGGTCATCCTGACGTCACTGACATGGACGTTTCGTATTTGAATTTGAAAATCTAGTAGTCCTAGGACAAATTCAATAACCACGCTCTTACTTACGTGCGAGAAATGGAAGACAGACACAACTGTAGAACTGACCTGTACAGCGTATTTTCAAGAGAAAAACAAGACAAAAAAGTCTTCGGCGCTCTGGACATCATACTATAGCATGCTGAGAGCATGTCTAAATGCTTATAAGAACGCAGATATATCGAAGTTTTCACGATTGCATGCTTTCCTCAAACGGCAGTCTCAAGATATCAGCCTAAAAAATCAAACATTTTGGATATTGCTGAAATAAATCATTTTTTAAGTCAAGGCGATGATCTTCATTATTTGGCAATTGAATGAAGTTTTTTTTAAATCATGTTTCATTTGTTACCTGCTTGTATTGTTTTCGTTCAGGTTATACTCATAATGGGATATACTTATTACTTACGGGCTTCATCTTATTAAGAAATATGTCAGCCTTCGACCAATCGGTATAGCTTCAAAACGCTTTTTTCTCACATACCGAAACGTCCGATGCATCACTAGCCCTATAGAGATTAGTAAGATTAGCCAAGTGCCACGCATAATTGCTACGTTTCTGAATCTTGCTAATCCGGATCAGTACATGGGGCACTGCTTCCGTAGGTCCAGTGCATCAAACTTGGCCAATAATGGAGCTGATTTAATTACTATAAGAAACCATGGGGCCTGGAAGTCTTGAGCAATAGCAGAGGGGTACATTGACACTTAGTTGAAAAGGAAAAGAGATGTGGCTGATATGTTGAGATCATAGACATCTACTTCTACTTCTACTTCTACTAAAATTGGAACTATAAACAATATCAATTCAATCACAAATGAGACCAGTTTCGTACGAAATATTCAGGTAAATACTAACTTTAATCACCCAAAATGTCTCTGGCATTAGCACAAATGCCCAAGCCACAGTAATGTCGTAGTTAAAGTTTTCATTGCTACTGATTAGTTGTTCGTCTTTTGAGTTATACCGTCTTTGGTAACTTGTAATGCATTTTGTACTAGAATAATATAAAATAATACCTAATAATACATTTTTCATATAAATTTTAAAGGTTATGCTTACTAATAATTTAACCTTGACGGCAGCACTCGTTTCTATTAGAGGTTGGTTGACGTACCAACTTAACAAAACTAAAAAGTTAGCAAAAGTAGTGAAATAATAGGGGTACTCACAATCTTTCATTTAGCATGCTATAGCGCGCTAGTTGTGCTAGTCGTAGAGTTTCAGCAATAGCATGCTAAATATTCCAATGGAAATAAATTGGTCAATTTATCACACCTGGTTGTGTGCTAACCACAGTGTTACTATGCTAAATGGCGGCCATGTTGTTTCATTTATCATTTCCAAAGAGGCTTTATAGTTATACCATAAAATATGGTATAACCATGGTTATATGGTAGGGTATGGTTATATATAGGCATGATAAAAGAAATAAACCAAAGAAAAGAACCAAGATTTCAGTTATTTACAAACAAACTGTTTCAGAATCATACCACGAGTGGCGCCACTGCACTTATTTGGCAAGATTACGATAGTACTTACCTTGGGTCACTCATAATTCTAATTTTAGCATGCTAATGATTTAGCATGCTAAATAACATCGTGAGTACCCCTAATATGAATATTATTACACTACTTTTGATGCAATAATGAGATCATTAGTAAACTGGCGCAAGTTAGTGTTTGTGCAATGGAAAGACCAAGCAGCAGACAAAGGGATGGTGGATTGGGTCGGTTTGGAATTCGGGAAGAAAAGGATCCATCTCGGAGAAGGGACGCTCACGTTCTCGAGGACCAAGACGGCGTCACTTAAGTCCCTCTTCCAGCCACACACCATCCTTTAGAATGTCGCCACATAAGATGTACAATGCTCCCAATGAGATGGGTATGCACTTAATATGTACAAGGCTCCGAATGAAATGGGTACGCATTTAAGAGGTACAAGACGCTGAGTGAGATGGAGATGCACATAAATGAACGAGGCTACTAAAAGACTAGCAAGCCTAAGTTCGAATGTGAAAACTTTGATGATTACTGGGTATTTATTAATTTGAGAAGAGTAGTAAAGAAAATTGAGATAGTAGGTGGTTCAAATGATCTACTGGACTATAACTTATTTTGATTTTACTACTGTAAAATGTAGTTGTCTACTCGACAACTGAAACCAGGACGGAGTGCAGAACCACGCGGCATCCTGAGGACAGGACGAAGGTCAGGATGGCCGAAAGTTAACGGCGCGGGACTTCACACTTCTTGTGTAAGTGTTAGCGGCGCGGGACTTCACACGACGTCAGTTGGTTTGTCATAAAAATGTTGGGTTTCTACTAGCAGTATGAGGGGAATTTTTGTAAAACATTCTATTGAGAGCCTCGAGAGAGACGAGTTACCTTGTATTAAGCTTTACATTATATTAGACAATATCTAGAAAAGTAAGCGTCTGATTTGAGAATATTTTTCCTAACAGAAGCAATCTTGTATTTTAGTGACTCAGCTACATCTGTGCTGACTCGGAAAGCCGGCGTCAGTCATTTCTCACTAATGATAATCGATATTAAACAGTAAAAACGAATGTTTTGGAAATAAATACAACGTTGTCAGTCCTTCTACAACATTACACCATTTGTTCAAAATAACCGATATTACAGTTGATTTCATAAATGTACTAAAATATCATAATTCAAAATGACAATTTAGGATTCAATGTTATCAAGATTAAAAATTAAAAAAGATGATTAAAAAGCTATCCCGGCATTTTCAATACATACTCCATATTTAATAAATTGAGGGCAACGCCAGGTAATCAGCTAATTATTCTCTAAAAGTTAATCAACAAAAAGAATGAAATACTCGATATATACATCCGTGAGCTTATCCATATCAAAACCATATGCAATACCAAAGATAACTTAAAACTTTACTAGCGGCAACTCCATTAATGTTATTTTCGAATTCTAACTTTAACATTAACTGTTACCAACAGGAAATTAATTCGATTCCTTTTCTTTTAGTTCCACTAATGTTTCTCAGCATTTAGAGACTTAAATTGGCATCGACATGATTAATTTTCCTAACTTATATTTAACAAACCGACAAAATATATAATAAGTTAAATCCCTTCTCATATTCTTCGATTGTTCAAATGCGAGATTTGTAATGTAAATAAACGCACTCTGGGCGCCCTCAAAACGATAATCTGGAACACGACGCCTTGCCTACGCAGGATGCAGGGGAGAAAACCTCTTAACCTAATAAGAAGCAGGATGCGAAAGGGAGCACAGCGAAAAATGTGGCTAAAATTAGTCCCCTACTTTCAGCTTCATTCTCTGGATTTGTAATTTGAAATGTGCCGCCTATTCGTCGTATATCCTTTTTCTTTCTCTGCTAAGTGAAGACAAGAGAAATGTGCGCTTTAAATTAGAACATTTCTTATTTTTCCTCTACGTTTTTCCCTTTCGTCAGCTGATTTCCGCACTTGACACAAACCTCGAGCAGAATCTTAACGGAACAAATGGGATCGACATGCTGTGTCTTCACCTAATTGCATTTAGCGGAGAATCAATTAAGGGTGTGTTTCAATTACGGATTTCTACCGTATACATGAAATATTAACGTGTCAAAAATCCAACCACATGTATAATACATAGGATTTGAATTATTGAGAGTATCATCGTTATAACAGGTAATAATGAAGAGAGTAAAACGTGATAGAGATACTATCAGAAAGAGAGAATCTCCCGAGGAATACAAATTAGGAACCCGAAACACTATGCAGCCTGCAAAGTGTACTAATATAACATTAAAATTCATACGTTTTCATAACTGAGACTTCGTAGCCCAGGAATGATAATTTGTCAACGCCAAAAGTGCTTTTGCTCACGTTCACCAAGAGTACGTATTCGTCATGTCACTTGAATAGAAGGCGGAGTTGTTGGCAATGATCTTCTTGAGTTTTTGAGAACACCAAAGTATCGTCAATATATGCGAAACAAAAATCGAAGCCAGCCAGTACTTCGTCTATGAAGCGCTGGTAGTTTTGTCCAACATTACGTAAGCCGAAGGACATGAAGGAGAATTCTAAAAGACCGAATGGATTGGTTATGGCGGTCTTATTGATGTCTCCCTTGTTGACCGGTAGTTGATTGCACTCATTGACGAGGTCGATGGTGAAGAACATGATCCAGCCATGGAGATGGTTCCCAAAATCGTGGATGTGACGCACCGGGTACTTGTCCGGGATGGTCCTCGCATTGAGAGCACGCTAGTCTTCAAAGGGACGCCAGCTGTCAGGTTTCTTGGGAGCCATATGAAGAGGTGATGACCAGGGCCCATCAGAACGACGTGCAATGCCTTCTTGTATCATGGTCCCGAACGCTTCCTTTGTGATGCGTGGGCGATCCGGAGCTAAGCGACGAGGGCGACATGACACTAGTGGTCCTGGTGTAGTCCTGATGTAGTGAACCGTATTATGTTTAGCATGGTGTTCTATTCCTCTGGGTCGGGTGAGGTTAGGAAGCTCGGCTAAGATGCTGGTGAAGGCAAAAATCACGGCTGGCTGGACGATTTTCACGCTAGGCTGATTGGAAATGCAGTAGATGCAGCTTGTAGAGAGACCAGTTGTGGAATCAAGTAAGCGACTATTGGCGCAGTCCACTAGCAGCTTATAGTGAGCCAGAAAGTCGGACCCTATGATTGGGGCGCACACGTCGGCAATGGTGAAAGGCCAGGTGTAGCTGTGGCCTAGACTGAGGTCTATGGTTAATCGCACCGTGCCGTATGTTTTGATTCTGGAGTTATTGGGTGCTTGCAAATCGTAGTGGGCGTTGAAATGACGTTCTGGTAACAGCTTGCGAGGAAAACAGCTTAAGTCTGAGCCAGTTTCTGTAAGAAACTGTTTTTGCTGACTCTGTCGATTGCGAAAACGCTGCTATTGATTGTAGGTTGGCAGCCGATAGTGACGGTTGCAGTTGAAGTTTAACGGAACTGTGCAAGGAGGCGAGCACTTTTGGCTTTTCTACCAAACTTGCGGTGGTACCAGCATTCGTCAGCGTTGCAAGATTTTGTAGAATCAGTGGACGAGTCTCTGCGAGGAGATGGTGCCCTATTACTATGTTGCGGATGACAAGAGAAACCTTTAAGGAAAGACCGAATGGAGGCAAACTGCCGAGTTAGGTCGTCCAGATTGGCAGATGTTTGGTCAACAGAATTTATGGCAGCGACTACGGCCGGTCGGCATGTGGTTGGATAATCGCCTGTACATAAGGTGGAAGGCGTTGTGACAAGAGCGTCCGCAGCAATTGTTCGGGCACAGTGCTGGATAAGGATCGGAGGTGGTGGAGGAATTGCGATGGTGTTCGGTCTCCGAGTTCTTCTCCATTGAGAAGTTGTCGCACGCGTTGTTGCTCTGACACAGCGACGCGTTTGATGAGCTCATTTTTGAGGGTTGTGTATGGCAATATGACAGGTGGCGTTTGAATCATGTCCTCCATTTCCTGTGTTCCTCGCGCACCCATCTGTCCGACGATATGAGCGTACCTGGGCGTTTCGTCGGCGACATTATAGAGTTGGAAGTGGGCCTCGACTTGTGAGAACCAAAGTTGTTGTAACCTTGTTGTAGAACGGCAATGGCGACTTGTGTCATGATCTCGAACGCTGTCTTTGCGATGCGTATGCGATCTGGAGACACGTTGGGATTAAAATAAATGGAAAAATAATCAATATTCTAAAATATGCGGGCGATATCGTAATTCTATCAGACAGCGTGGAAAGTCTATAGATCATGCTTGATCGTATTCACGAGATGGGAGAAGAAATGGAAATCAAAATAAGCGTAAATAAAACTAAATTCTTAACCTGTAGCCGTAACCTACATACAGGTGCTAGACTTCAATTAAACGGAATACCAAGTGAAAGGGCTCATCAATTTCTATATTTGGGGACTATCATAATGGACCAATTGGATCCAGACGTAGAAATTAAAAGCACGTAATGACGAAAACCACTTTTACAAAAATAAAACATTTCTATGTAATGACCACCGTAACTTAGAATTAAGACACAGGATGGTTAAATGTTATGTTTGGTCGGTTCTCTTGTATGGAGTGGGTCATTGACCCTGAAATTGTCAACAATGAATTCCATTGAAACATTAGAGATACATAGATACATAGTGGATACATACATGAATACTTAAAATACCTCAGAACCAACCAAGAAGTGTTCAGAAGAATCAACAAGGATAAAGACTAAGAACATTTACTAGAAAACAATTAAATGTAGAAAAATGTCTTATCTGGGCCACGTGTTGAGAGAAAGCCGTTATCGGATCTAGGAGCTGAATATTAGTGGAAAAATTGAAGGTTGAAATGATGTAAGAAAAAATAAGTTTCTTGGCTTGAAAACCAGAGTTTGAACCGGGATACGAAATGCAGGACAACTTCTACGTATGGCAGAGGATTGTGAAACCATTGCTAGCGCCGCAAGAGAACAAAAATACTAACAATGCACATGAAGAAAAAATAGAATTATTTGTTCCCTTCTTGGTTGGGTATCCCTTATGGTTCGAGACATATTTGACAGTGAAGGTTTACGCTGATATTTTTAGTAGCATCCGCCATGGAAAAATTTCGCAAACATTCTCCCTTGCAGCGATTTCCATGATAGTTCATTCTTGCAGGAATCAACATCAATTCGAATAAACTTGCCTACTCTTGGGCTATGACTGAAATTTCCGCAGGCTGTTTGGTTTCGCGAACTATTCGAATCCCGCGAATTAAGAGCGCGAATTTTCATAAACTCATGATGTAAGATCTCGGATTAGAATGGTGTATTTTCTGATCTTCGCTGACTGCACTCTCGCATTTTCAGAACACTCAGCACTAGTACAAATCAAGTCGATCAGGTACCAACATCACCGATAAAATCGCGAATTTTAATCGTAAATTTTTTCGATTTACAGTCTCTCGTGGGATATAAACGCAACTATGCGGTTCTGAACACCGCCGTTAATCTCACCAAATCAAACTTATAAATATATGTTTTGCAAATAAGCCTAGATTAGTTTAATACTCTTTATTGTTTGCACCATTCTTCCGCTTTATCCTCTTCGCTTAGCCAACCCCATTTTCAACTGCCGTATTTCCCGTAAAACCACTTTTGTTAAATTAAAGCTTTTCACCTAATTGGGAATAAATATATTAGATTTTTCCATTTGCAATTAATTAGAATACACAAATTTTTCATTTTGAAACTTACTTTGAAATTTAATTTTGAAACTCTTTCCTGCGCCGACAGTTTGTTACTTACACATACATAGGTTAATTTTCCCATAGCTAGATATTATGGTAGAGCTCCGCTCTAATAAAAGTAACTAATTTTTTGGGTAATTTTTAAATAGGGTTTTGAAATTAAGCAATTTAAGTATTGTACGAATTCTGCTTTAAATTTCAGGAACACCTTAGCATTCTCTTGAGTATTAGAGGTACCTATTGAGTCCTGAAGAAAGTAAATCTTTCAACTCGGCCACTTCTAAACCCTATCACTAACTCTGAAAATCCGCAGAAGCTACAAATTCTCCGAATAGCCCATCTTTCATCAAAGTTTTGCGTAAATGAAGACGGTGGGCGTTACAACGTTGTCAGAACAGTTAATACGATTATTCCAACACACCACTAAAACAATTTGTGATATAAATAGCAATGTAACAAGAATAGGATTGAGCGTAGAATTAAATTGCCAAAAATAAATTAAACTATCAATTTGAACTATCAAAAATAGTGCATTTTATTCCGGCCTTTTTCTACACTGTGTACCACTAACGAATAAGCCGACCAACGTGCGCTGCTTTAGGAAGAAGTCGCTATCGTTCCCATGCCGGCACCACGAAATATATCTCTCCCCACAGACCGAGCCTGCGAACGAGATAAGGGCACCACACCAAATATTATGCAAAATACATACGTAAGAACGGTACAAACGTTCGGATGTTAAAGCGAAAACCCTCTTTAAGAAAAATTCCCTCACAACTGTACGAAGTGACAGTCGTGACGTATATGTATACTCTAAAGTAACGTTCCGATTCTGATTTCGTTGAAATATTTTAAAACTGTTTACAAAACAAGCTACAACGCGAGAGATAAAAAGTTGAAGCGAGGGCTTTATAAGGGATAAGGGCGTTATCTTTGAAAGCATATTTTATTTAGGCAACCGCAACCCGTGGAAGTCAGTACAAACAGGACGCGTAAAGAGTGGAACGACTCGAAAAGTTTGGTATATACGGGTAATCCGTCGTGGCATCTCGGATACTAATATTTCGGCGGCAACTCTGGGTAAATTCTAATTTATAAATAGGCGAATTTGTAGACGTAACATTCCAACACGGATTCCGACAGAACCAATCCACACACGACGCCCTGTTTCATATCCACTCCCTTATCACAAGATCTATTAACAACCGTAGACCCGCCGTCTCCATATTTCTCGAAATAGAAAAGGCATTTTGACAAAGTCTGGCGCGCCAGACTACTCGCCAAACTCATCACACTCCAAAAGCCCCAAATCTTCTGCAGGCTAATCTGGTCTCACCTGACCGATCGAACACTCAGTGTGAAAGTAGCATCCCATCTTAGGAAATATATTCCCCTCACGCCGGCGTCCCACATGGTTCCATTCTCGCACCACTTCTCTATCTCATTTACACCCACGACATCTCCCAACAAATCTACATAATTTTCGCAGAAGATGCAGCTCTTTTCCTTTACCACGGACCACCCACCAGTTGCGAATCCGAGCTCAGGAGATGCTCAACACCTTCAGTGATTGGTGACGAAAATGGAAAATCACGATCAACCCCAGCCAAACCAAAACAATTTTATTTTTTCATCCCAATTACACTACATTTCACATAAACGACCTCCGGGATATCCAACTAGAGCTGTGGGGAGGAAGGCTCCCGTAGTCGACGAGGCCCTCTACCTCGTACTGAGATTTACGCGCACCCTAAGTTGGAGAGGAGACGTCGAACATACCCTTAATTTGGTTCGACATCCCTTCTCACCGCTCTGAAAGGCCGGCTAGGGGGTTGCCATATGGAAACACTCTTGCACACCTACAAAATTTCATAAACCAGGACTGGAATAGGAATCCTTAACATACATCAACCTACCTCCACATCTCTCAACCAAATCGACTCCACCGAACGACGAATACGACGATTACACCCACACAAATCCAGGCAAACGTCATACCAAGAGGCCAGGATCCAATCGGCATCGACGAGGAGAACCTAACTTCAAAGGAGCTGTCTAAAGCGCACTCTTTCCTCCAACAACATCCAGGCAAAGCAAACCTTTTCTATTCCATAGGGAGAGGGGTCTCTCCCACGCAGACCACGACGACGCTTCCCATTCATACCAGCGAGGCTGGCTTCCCTCCACAACGACCCACCACAATATCCAATTAACTATCTCGAAAATATTCCCCTGGCCATTAGGTGACCACACAGGCTGACGAATACGACAAATCACAGACATATGACGACAAAGGTCATCCCAGGACACAGAAGAAACTCGAGAAGAACTAAGAATGTATTAACAAAATTAATTAAACTGACACAATTACTGACCATATAGATCCTAGAATATTTTTAATTATAGAGATCAACTTTGGTGAATAGGGTCGTAGCCCTATAGCAGCACCAAACAATTATTGTTATTTACTAACTTCATATTGTGTAACTATTCAATAATAAAAATAAAAAACATTATTCCATCCAGAGGGAATAACACAGGCCCACAAAATTTTTTTTTTCAATTCCACTGACCCAACCATATAGACTTTATGTTGTTGGGGTCGCTGATTCCGAATCCGGGGTCCATCTGGCTCCCTCCGGTAAGGTTTTTTTAGAGGTCATTTTAGGGGTGTCTGTTATACAAAAGTCCTAAATGGCCTAAGAGCACGTTCCAACCATACGTTATATAGGTTTTCGGGGTCGTTGAGTCTGAATCTTGGGTCCGCTTAGCTCCATCACGAAAGGTTATTTTTTTGAGGTTATTTAAGTTTAGATAAATAAATTTAAATTACACATAAGTTTATCGTTTTCTTCAAAGTAGTCTTTTTTGTACATAACCAACCTGTTATTTAAAAATAACATTTTTATATAAACATTTGCAGCTCAAATTTATTTGAAAGAAATAAATAAATCACTCTATAAAAATGAATACACATGAATATAAAATGAATATTAATAATTTAATAAACACCAACTTGTGGAAAAAAAGATACTTTTATACTTATTACTTATCACCAAAATCACCTTTAAATGATCTTAAGCCTTAGGGTACAATCTAACAAACTTTAGATCTCAATTCAGCAACCCCGAAAACCTATATAACGTATGGTTGGAACGTGCTCTTCGCCATTTAGAATTTTTGGACTATAAACACCCTTAAATTGAGCTTAAAATGACTTCTAAAAAAAACCTTAGGTGATGGAGCTAAGCAAACCCCAGATTCAGACTCGGCGACCCCGAAAAACTACATAACGTAGGGTAGGAACGTGTTCTTCGCCATTTAGAATTTTTGGAATATAAACACCCTTAAAATGAGCTTAAAATGACTTCTAAAAAAAAACTTACGTGATGAAGCTAAGCAAACCCCAGATTCAGACTCGGCGACCCCGGAAACCTATATAACATATGGTTGGAACGTGCTCTTCGACATTTAGGATTTTTGTATAACAGACACTCCTAAAATGACCTCTAAAAAAACCTTACCGCAGGGAGCCAAATGGACCCCAGATTCGGACTCAGCGACCCCAACAACATAAAGTTTATATGGTTTGGTCAGTGGAATCGAAATTTTTTTTTGTGGGCCTGTGTAATTCTATCTGTTTTCATGGAAAGAAGCATCTAATTCGAAATCAAACGGGAAAAGAAGCGAATTTTAAGTGTTGGCGTACTTTTACCACATTTTTTAAGTACTATGAAATATTCAAACGACCGTAAAAAATTAATATGTTCTTTCCATTCAGTTTTCTATTAGTTATAACTATTTAATGAACTATTTAAAATATAAAATTGATCAAATTAAACAAAAATATTTTCCCCGTATTATTCCTGTAAAGGAACCTGTAAACAATAAACAGCGAGGTAACATTAAAAGTTTGTGCATTTTCTTCCTATAGAACCAAAAGTGCTGGAGAAAGTTGAAAGTTATGATACCTATAGCTGGTACACAATTAAATTTTTAATATTGTTTTCGTTTTGTTTTCTACTAAGAACACGGGCGTACACAATGCAAGAGAAAAGTTTTAGATTGACTTTTATGGCGGAAAATGCATTTTCCATTATTTTTCGATTAAAATTTAACAGGTTACCTAATTTTGAACACTGTACAGATACAAATGTGAAGCAAGAAATATAATCAGTTATTATTTAATAAGTATAATCACAATATATAATAGTAAAGATTATATACGACGATCGCAAAAGTTTGTGTAATATTGGAGTATAATAGTGTTCACTTTACGCAAAATAAGTGTTCATGAATAATATTAACTTCAAGGTTTGACAGTAATGCGAGACAACAATGACGCTTTTTTGTATCGATTAACTTTTGTTGTCAAATATGAGACCTATTCAAAGAATTTCGTCTCGCAATTACTATTAAAAAAAATGTTTAATTGAGAAGTTTAACAATTTTCCAATAAAGTGAATCTCCTGCAGGGTAAAAACTCATTAAAGAGTTATACGCAGCCGATGAAGCTGCTATCCGTCTTTCACATCTTCTCGCTTCTATCCCGTTTCAAATTTTTTAACATAATTTTTGTTCAGTTGCCAAATACGGCGATGAAACTACTTCATATTTAATTCAATGTTTTCCCGTTTCAATGGTGCTATTGAAAAATTGTAACGCTTCCTTTTTGGAATAAGTGCAGTAAATTTGGATTCATACCTTATTCTTCCTGTAAGAATAATAAATTCTACAGTGCTTTTTTCCCGGTGAAAGCATATTTTGCATGCCCACCATGCCGGTGCCGACATCGTTATCATCGTCTGTATTAATTTTCTTTATAAATTCCTTTAGACTAAATCAAATGGATTCATATTTTTACATCTGCTTTTGGGCGGTGACTTTCGATCGGCCCTAATTTGAATCGAACAGATATATATATATATATATATATATATATATATATATATATATATATGGTACGTTCCACGCCGAATTTAGATTTTTTTTTTAGATTTGGCCCAAAATCAACTAAAACGTTCCTTTTGGGCCCCCGAAACTCCCCCTAAATTTTTAGGGCCACAAGTGGAATAGAACTCAAGTTATGGATAATTGAAAATTGAAATTTTCAGGTTCGGCTCCAAAACAAAAAAATTTCAACCATCCATAATTTGTAAAAATACCCATTTTTGTGAAAAAAGTTTCAAACAAAAGTTGTTTGCAATGCTTTAAACTTTCGGAAACTGCTAAAAAAAAGTTCATCCGACATGGTTCACTATTGACGAGTCTTGGCGCCATTAGTCGTCAGGCCGCCAAAAAAAAACATTATCAGCTTTCCTGACCAAAAAAATTAGGAGCGTAGCTGGATTCGATACAAAACTTTTCAGCCCAAACAGAAGTTAGCCAGACCAAAGGGCTCCGAGAAAAAAAATGGTGAAATCCGGCAAAAATCCCTTGATATCAACAAAATTCCATTGAGCCCCCAGAAATCCACTGTTTGCCAGTTAATATCAAACCATGAGCGACAATTTTTCTAGAAGTTGACCAGGGATCAACATCACTAAGGTTGGCATGCTATTTTCATATAAGTAGAGCATTTTCCAAGTCCCCGGCGGCTTAAAAACTCAAAATTCCTCAAAATACTTGAATTTTGATCCCAGATGACTTCGCTTGACGCATATTTTTTATCCAATAAGCGACTCTCACACAAATTGTTGCTCTTGTTGATGTTTTTGAAGGTCCACAACGGTTGACGACAACGCTGAAGCAACCTTCCACAAGAATTGTTCTGGAAATTTGAATTTTCAACACAAATCTTCAAATTTGGGACCAGCCCTTAGTTCTGGCGAACTTCTGTGTGGGCTCAAACGTTTTGTATGGGATCCACCTACGTTCCTGATTTTTTTGGCCAGGAAAGCTGATAATGTTTTTTTTTGGCGGCCTGACGAATAATGGCGCCCAGACCCGTCAACAGTGAACCGTGCTGGATGAACTTTTTTTTAGCAGTTTCCAAAAGTTTAAAGCATTGCAAACAACTTTTGTTTAAAACTTTTTTCATAAAAATGGGTATTTTTACAAATTATGGATGGTTGAAAATTTTTGGTTTTGAAGCTGAACCTGAAAACCATTTTTTTTCTCGGAGCCCTTAGGTCTGGCTAACTTTTGTAACTTGGATAACTTTGTAGTCACGGCTGAATTAGTTAATAAACTAAATAGTAACGGGGATGCAGCCTTATCTTGGGACTTTTTTAAAAGAACACTCTTATTCCTTTAATACAGGAGCTTTCGACAATGTTTATTGTCTTTATCAACTGCAAAGAAAACGAGATTGCTGTTAAAACTATATAACACATCAGATCCAGAAAAAAATTCAATATTGGAGTGGAAGAGGCAGGTTATTTGTTCCGAGACGTTACAAAGATTGTAACATAACATATTACAATAAACATTGTCGAAAGCTCCTGTATTAAAGGAATAAGAGTGTTCTTTTAAAAAAGTCCCAAGATAAGGCTGCATCCCCGTTACTATTTAGTTTATATATATATATATATATATATATATATATATATATATATATAGACGAGTTATTTACAGCTCTGGTGGCCGTTTCTCGCATCCTAATTTCCAAGCCTTTTTGTCGCGCCAGTCGCCTTCTTTTAACCCTTTTCTGTCCATGGCTTCTTTCACTTCTATTTCCCAGGCGCGTTTTGGTCTACCTCTTTTCCTTCTATTGGGCGGAGACCACTCTAATATCATTTTTGGCCATCTATCGTTGGACATCCGATTGACGTGCCCATACCATTTCAGTCTTTTTATTTCAATAGTTTCCAGTGTACTTATGTCTATGCCCATTTCCTCTCTGATATCAGTGTTTCTAACTTTGTCTAATCTTGTTTTCTGGCAGCATCTTCTCCAGAAGTCCATTTCCATGGCGTTTATCCGTGAGCTATTACGATTCGAGATTTCCCAAAGCTCAGCTCCATAGGTAGCTATACTTTCCACTATGGTTTTGTAAATCCTAATCTTATTTGCTTTTGATATTTCCTCGTTCCATAGGGTGCTGTGTAGCTGACGGATAGCTGTCCTACCTTGTCCGACTCTGCTGATTATTTCCGCAGTGCTTCCTCCTGTGTCCGTCAATTTTACCCCCAGATATTTAAATATTCGTGTGTTTCTGATTGTGCCGTTTCCCAAGATAAGATCAGATCCTGTTCCTCCCACTATTAAATATTCTGTCTTTGTGCTGTTGATTGGCAGACCCCACTCCTTGTATTCTTCATATAGCTTTCTAACCATATAGTGGATGTCCATCTCGTCTTCCGCCAACACAACTTGGTCGTCTGCGAAATGTAAGCTGAACAGTCTCTTATGTCCTATCGGTACTCCGAGATTTGAGCACTTCTTACTCCAGCTTTCTAAAGCTCCTTTCACGAATATTTTAAACAGTGTTGGGGCTATGCAACAGCCTTGTTTAAGACCTTTCGTAACGCGGAATTCTCGTGATATTTTACTACCCATTTTTACTCTGGCGGTCATATTTTTATATAGCTTCTGGACTGCTTTAATATAGTTCGATTTTATGCCCTGTCTCTCCATGGTTTCCCACAGTCTGCTCAGGGGAACGTTATCGTAGGCTTTAGTTAGATCTACAAAGACTGCGTGGGTTTCCATGTTATGCGCAAGTCTTTTTTCTACTGTCTGTTTGAATGTAAAGATGTTATCCACACATGACCTACCGGCTCTAAACCCGCATTGTTCTTCGTTGTCCTTAAACTGGCTTTCTATTTTCTCCTTTAGGATTTTCCCATACACTTTTGAAATGGAGTTGATAACACTGATTCCGCGATAATTTGAGCACGATCGTCTGTCGCCCTTCTTATAAATATTACTGATACATTCTTCTGGTGGGTCTTCTCCACGGATAAATTGATTAAATACATATGCTAAGAGTTCGTACAAAATATCTGGTGCATACTTCAGTAGCTCAGCCGGTATACCTCCAGGGCCAGGAGCCTTCCCGTTTTTTAACTCAGAAACAGCTTTTTTTACTTCAGTCGGTGTTAATTCGTCCTCTTCGTGCAGCAGACTGTCTTCCAATTGGGTGGTCACAGAGTCTTCTGTTGTGTTAGGTAAGAAATTTGGTCTGTTTTCCGTTAGTAGATCCTCATAGTATCGTACCCATTTGTCTATTTGTATGTTGTTTGGAGTTAATTTTTCTTTACTATTAGTCCTGAGTCTTTTCAACACTTTCCACGCTTCCCTTGACTTAGTCGACCCTATGTAGTTGTCTAAGTGTCCACATGTTCGATTCCACGCTTCGTTCTTTTCTTTTGTTACAAGTTTTTTGACCTCTCTATTTGCTGTCATATATTGTCGCGACCCGCGTTAAGCGCAAGGTCGAACACTGAGGGGTAGCTAGAGGTAGAGTAGCATGAAAGAAATAAACCTAAGTAAAAAGGGTATATTGAACATAATTGAATACATTAGCGGCGCGACCAGCGGCCAACACGACACCAGTTGCAAACGACACACAAAACAACAACAAAAAAAAAGAAATCAAAAAAGTAAGTAAAAAAAAAGGTAAACATGGGGCAACGTAGCAAAACTTAAAAAACACAAAAAAACTAATGTAAAAAGGGGACTAATAATAATAAAAAAGAGGGACCTAAATAAAAACTGTATATAAACATAGCGACTTACCCTAAGAGGTTCATCTTGGCCGTGGCTCGGGGGACGTGTCTCGGAGACCGACCAAGGGGGCGATTTGCGAAACTAAAGGACTGAACTCAACTGAACCAAAGAAGCGAAATGAACCAAATGAACCCTGTTGTGTCGGTCTCCAGCCAATTTATAATTTTTTCCTGATGACCAATCAGCTTTTTGTCGTTACTGACCTAACGTGGAAAGTTCGTCGATTCCCGGACGCTTTGGCGGATGTTCGATATTGAATATGAGACGTTGCATCCGCGCGCGATAGCTCGCGGAAATCGCGGGTCGAATTAGTGAAGAGTATTATCCGGGAATCGCTGAATCTATAAGTTACTGCAAAGTAGGTAAATTACTCGCTTTGCAGAATAAAGAAAGGAAAAAAAGAAAACCCGCGAGTTGACATGATGTAAGAATAAAAGTTGAATTATCAGCGAAATTTTGATTAATAAATTAATTGATAGATAAGCTGATTGATCATTTCTTGACAATATCGTTTTCTATCATCTGGGTCTTTTGTGTTGAGCCATGTTTGGTATATCCTTTTTTTCTGGCTAACAGCTGATTCTACTTCTGGACTCCACCATTGGGGGTATTTTTCTTTTTTGTGATTGTCTAATTCTCCGATGGCTTCCGACGCTGCTTCGTGAATGATCCTAGTTATTTCATTATACATATCTACAGCAGATGAATAGTACACTTCTTTTAGTTTTGCACACAGGCGCCACTTATAGAGGAAAACGGTTGATTCACTGTTGAAGCTTTGTAAGTTATACCTTGGGACATTTAGATCCGTAGCGTATTCTTGATGTTGTCGGTCGCCTCTTTTCAATGTATTGTAGTAGGGCAAATATATTTTTGCACGAACCAGGAAGTGGTCAGACCCGCATTCAGCTCCTCTATGCACTTTCACATCTTGAACTTCTAGATTTGTATTGTGTCTGCATACAACATAGTCAATTATAGATTTGAGCCGACGTGTGGGTTGAGTCCAAGTGTACTTATGGATGTCACGGTGTTCGTTCACCATTTATTATCATTTATTACATCTTCCCCGTACTTGCCCACCACAGTGTCATCATCTTTCCCGCCAATTCTTGCGTTCATGTCGCCCAACAATATGATCGAACAGATTTAGCAGTAATTACGCTATCAATGCACAAAGAGAATGGCACTATTTATCGGGTCGTAAACTATGTAATTTCCGGTGCGAAAAATGGCCAGGAAGCCGTCAGATGGCGTTTCTTGGAAGTGCTGGTTCCCTGAACCGCTGTGTAGTGCGGCTATGAAAGTCCGAAGTCAATGGGTAAACGCAGGAGACGGGTACAGTAATACCCCGACTTACACTACCCCGTTTTACGCGAATTCGGAGATACGCGGTTTTTGTTTTTCTATCCAAAAGACCAAAAATGGGTCATTTTGAAAATTAAACAGTTTAAAGCTAGTAACGGATGGCTCAGCCAATTTCAAAGTCGTTCTAATTGCCATAGCATCACAGAACGTGGAAAGGCGGCAAGTGAAATTACTAAGCACTTGCTTCAAGACGTTGGTTGCCCGAAGCTCACCAGCTGAAGTTGCTGAGCCATCTTAAGGAGATTAGTGGCATGCGTGCATTGCTGAGCGTACTTTCAGAGAGGTTACTTGCCTAAGGCCGAAATGCGTGAGTTGCTGAGCCTGCTTCTAGATGAGTTGGCCTGAGGCTAAGCTGTACAGTATTCTGCAGCATTGTCACAAGGCTACGCAGCTACGTCGAGGTAGCCGCTGGAGTCTTCTTTGGAGGGGTACGCTGACAAATTAGACAATTAGGTATGGGATAGTGTTCTCGGGAAGATGCGATGTAATTGCTGGAACGTTCTTGATTAATCCCCACAATAAAACAATGATCGTTGTTACGGATGTTTTACTGCCGACGTTTCTTCCTTGATTTCGGACATAATCATGGCTATTTTTCCAGGACAAAATTGTATAAAATTACATTGATTTGACCAATGTATTGAGATTTATTGGAGGGTCATTACTAACAATATAAACCCTCCAAAATATCAGCGTGTTGGACCAGTGTCAAAATACAACTAGAGTTATATTTATAATAATACAGTATTACATATATACATAAACATAACATATAAACAAATATATTCATAAATCAATATTTATAATGCAAATAGAGTTGTATTTTGACCCTGGTCCAACATGCTGATACTTTGGAGGGTGTCTAATTTTAATAAAGACCCTCCAATAAATCTCAAAACGGCGATATACAGTGGTCAAATCAATTTAATTTTATACAACTTTGTCCTGGAAAAATAGCCATGATTATGGCCGAAATCACGGACGAACTTCGGCAGTAAAACGTCCGTAACAACGATCGTGGCTTTATTTTGGGGATTAATCAAGAACGTTCCCGCAGTTACGCCCGGTTCCATAATGCAGTTAAAGTCCACTTTAACTTAAAGTTGACTTTGACTGTGACATTCGAAGTAGTAACGCCCGCTTTCATAATGCAGTTAAAGTCCACTTTAATTTAACGTCACAGTCAAAGTCAACTTTAAGTTAAAGTGGACTTTAACTGCATTATGAAATCGGGCGTTAGACAATATAGGTACTTTTTTTAATAAATTCCATCAAAATATCATTTGTAATACTCGCATGTAACACCATACATAATATTTTTAAGGAATTTTATTATTTTATTATTCACAGAATTGTAATGAAGCGTATTTTTGAGAGTTGAGGGTAGGCCACACACCGTACCTTAACCGCGGAATCAAACCTATCCAGATAGATGGCGGCAGTTAAGAGAATGTTCAATCTACCACCTGTTATCTAACTGGATGAGTCTCAAGGAGGCAAATTTTCCTTTCCTTCTGTACCACAGTGAAATTTTCGCTAGGTGAGAACCAGTACTTGTTGTTCATAAGTTGTTACGTCTGTCTGTCCATTATGAACGTTACCGCCGTTAGATTTAAGCCGTCGGAATTATTTGTTATTTGTAAGTGAATGTTATTGTAAACGGAACCGCCGTTAGATTTATGCCGTGCGAATTCTTTGTTAATTGTAAGTGTACGTAAATTGTGAAATGTTTTAAATAGTCCGAACTATTCGTTATCTGTAATTGTTCGTCTATTGTGAAACGCCACCGACCGCTAGCTATTTAGCTGTACGTCCAATTACTCGTTATTTGTGATTCTTCGTTGTGAGCGTTCCGACAGTTAATTATAAGTTATCTAGTAATGAGCGTCCAGCATCTGTTTAACTGTATGTCCTATCGTTAAGTGTGAAAATGTTCGTTTCTGCAACGGCCCTGAATTAATTTTTCCATCGTCATATTGAAGAAAAATTAATTCACGACTACCTGATACTCTCTCCCTCTCTCTCTCTCGACACTTAAGAGATTGCCTTCTCGAACACTAGACACTGCACGTCTTCCTAACTTTTCCACATTCAGTTATTTCTTTGTCATTGTAAAACTACTGGGATGACTTTCCGTTTTCGCATTTTCATCACCTAGGGGGGTATTCGTATTCCAGATTTAGTTATTAGCATTAATTCTATATTTTCCGTTTCCGCATTTTCGCTTCGTCGCATAGCTTTCGATCTTTCTGATTTTCTCCACTTAAAGTAATTTCATTTTTTAACGTTATTTATTTACTGTAAATAATTTATCTCTTAATGCCGGCTAGCCAATGACTATCTCTGGGTCGGGTCGAAAGAAATTCAATATTTTAATTATAGCGGTTTAATTAGGTAAGTCCAATAGTTTAAAAACCACAAATACATCGATTAGACACAAACAGCAACGTTAATCCAATAAATGCGTACGATCTTCCTAGATCGTACCTAACTCAATTGCAAAACAAATACCTAATTCTTACCCAATAAATCCTACAAACAACACAACTGTATCCGGAAGTTACAGATTTGTTTAACTAAATAACGCAAATTACTGATATCTAATTTACAATGTTTAATAATAATAAAATAGTCGATCGATCGATTAAACGTGTTTTTTTAAAAGGCCTTTTGGTTCAATAAATACCTGTGCACTAACGCTTATTACAAACACTGATTGCCGGGTGCCGTATACCCCCTGATGTTCGCTGCTTCCAAGGATTTCACTGCTTCCAGCCCTTTGAGCAAGCTCGTCGTCGACGTTGGTCGCTGCTCCCCTTGAAGTCCGACGAACCTGTTCTCCTCTCTCAGCGCTCGTGTTAGCACGTATAGACGTGCGGTCGGTGAAAGTGGCGTATCCAAGCACACGCAATCCGTTTTAACGTAATTGACGAAGCGTACCAATCAAAAGTGTTTAACGTTACCTCGGGCCGAAACACGAATTCACGACACAGATTTACAAAGGAAAATTGTATTATATGGGCCCCTCAAATTTTGGGGTTCTCCAGCCAAAAGTTTATCAAAATTCTGATCAGAACGCTTTTAAAGCCCCGGACCGACTTCTCACTGACTTAAATTTTTAAACTGATACCAAAACTGAATAACTGGGCCAAGGTGGCACAGCCATCCGAACCCTCTCGGGTCCCCGAGACTAGTCCTCTCATCTCAATCATCTCATCTTCAATCTCATCTCGTCTCTAGAATGACCACTTCCCTATGACCGGAAATAACGTGACAGCCAATCGTTGAACTTGAACCCTTTCTCTTTCTAGACTTTTGATCTATCCGGGCTTTGTGAACACCCCACTTTTGCAATTTCTTTTCTTCCACCATAAGACAGAATCGGTGACGTAAGCCGCTTTATTTGTTGTTCCAACAATCGTTGGACGACTTTGATTGTTTATAACTAATAAACGGCCCACTTTTGGTATACAGAAATTTAATATCTTGTTCAGCACGTACTAGTGAAGTTGTAAAAAAATTCTGCCGGAGCACTGTTTAACATTTCCTTATAGATGGCGCCTTGGACAAGTTTGATTGTTTATAACTAATAAACGGCCCTCTTTCTGAAGGCAGAAATTTAATATATTGTTAAGCAGTTAATAATTAATCGATTTACATGGATTTCCAGCGAGCACTTTGTAACGTTGCGCTTCCGGGGCTAGCTCTTAGACTAATAACATATATCCATTCCTATTGTTTCACACTTCTATGTATTATTGAAAGAATTGATTGATATTATTGATATTGATACAGTTACACAGTTTACACAAGTGTACAAATCGATGTTTTTATTTATAGACTATCGAGAACTACAATGGTAGTAAAATGTTCGTTCGGTAGCTTGACGACAAAATTCATAATTTTTGGAAAACTTGTAGAACCTAAGATCGAAAATGTTGCGCACATCGTTGAAGCAATAACGTTGGGGCATAATATTATGATATACATATGATACACGATATAGAAAATAACATGAAAAGATTTAAAGAGAGTAAATTAGATTCACGTCATTATTATGAGGTAATAAAGAAACTGAATTCCTCAGTAAGGAAATTAGCATTAATTAAAAAGAAATTTTGTAATTTTGTAATTTTTGAAGAGAATTTCAATATAAGTATACTTAGCAATTAAAAAGTACCTATAATATTATAAGAATGTTTGAGAGTATGTATGTACCCTTGACGACAGCACATACTGATAACGTTTAGCGCTAGACGGATTTCGGCATATCGGTTTCACGGATTTAAGGGTCGGATTTATTTCCCTTAATTTCCCTGAGTTAGTTTCCCTACGAAGTTTTTGTTACCCAATGTTTGTCCTCTTTAAAATATCTTTACTATTATACTATCAACATTACAAATAAATAGATAGTTTTTGTGTGGTTTAACTAATATTCAACTGTACAGAAACAAAAGAGCTTGGAAATTCTCAACGAATATTCGTGGAACGTTTATTTTATCTAGGAACTTTGAATATTTAGTGTATTGCATACCGGCGAACAGTGACATGCGTCGCCTTTTCATAATATATTTCATTCGTCAACGCTCTGTGTCATTTAGGATTTTCCTTATATGTCCTTCAATGTGTTTTATTAAAATTACTATAGGCTAAATTTGAATCAGTTCTGAAAATCATTTAACTGGGGTGTTGAGGGGAATTGAACTTTCTAAAGTTAAAATTGAAGTGTTGATATTCTATGAATAAAACTTTTATTATTGATTATAATTGTATATAATCTGATGTCACCCATTGGACTTTTGGGATCGTAATAAACATATATTTTTTCAAATAGGCTGCCGACATCTTTCTTCAGAATTACACGTTGCAATAAATTATAGAAGAGGAGTGAAAAATTTATTCGTCATCAATATGAAAAACAATCGAAACAACAGAAATGATGGTCAAACAAACAAATACAATCTTATGCCCGTTTGCACCAGTTACACTTAACGCTAAGTAACACTTTAATTCAAAAAATAGTTTGCACATGGTGACATTTCGCCACTAAGCTCACCTTAGTATGAGGTTTAACTAAGCCAAGAATATTCTCGGTTTAACTCGGGCTTAACCTTGTTGTGTATAGAGGTTTTGACGGGTTTGTGCTGTTTATTTTGAGAAGCAAAGAAATGTTGCAAATATTTGAAGATGATGAAGATATTTTTGAATAAGATGCAGTTAATTTAATAGAATTTGAAATACCACGTAGAATCTACATCAGAGAAGAATATTTTTATTCATTTGATGATGTTACCTATTATTAAAGGTTTCGAATCTCGAAAGCAACGTCGGCCTCGAACTGCACCGCTTTGACTTTAGCCCCCCCGCTGCGTTAAGTAGGGTCGCTACCTAACCACGGTCGGTGAAAAATCCAAAGGAATCAATGAAGTGGCTATGCGTACGCCGTACGCCGCACGGTCGCGTAAATTTTTGGAAATGAAATAGATACTCGTGATAAGAACTGTTACCAAACTGCTTTGCAATGACAAAAAGTATTACTTATTATTTGGTTACGAATAAATACTCTTCTTCTTGTGACTAAATTACAAGGTATATATACGTATAGGTCGTAGGTAATAATTAGAGCTGGAAAAATATGCTCTGAATACCCGTTTAAATATACATCCAATTTGTATTCCGAATTTGAAACATATGCAATATGTATTAAGTTTAGTATTAAACCTGTTTAGTATTAAATAAATAAGTATATTTATTACAATTTGATTTAAGTTCATATGAATTTCATAGAAATTGTGAGTGTAGTCCAGTTAAACCAAATAAAATTTCAAACGTTAACCTACGTTTAATTAAACAGTGCCGGTGAACCACAAAGGTGTCGAGATATTCGCGTCCGTCAAAAATTACAGTATGTAACACAAAAAATTAATGAATATGATAACGGACAAATTGATCGTATTCAATACGTCAAAGATGTATCATATCAGTATAGACGATAAAAAGATAGTTTCTTTTGATTTATGTAAGGTGCATTTTAGAAAGTAAGACAGTAGTTATTTTTTTGTATTTGACAAGGTTGTTTTTAGCCGTCAGAAGTGTTTATTTTTAATATTATATAAGCACGTTTGTATATTATACGTAGTAAGTAGTATTAACTTTTGTTATTTTTTTTAATATGACAAGGACTACTAGTCCGCCAGTGGTATTGTTTTATCGAGATGTCCCTAGTATAATATTCGCCCGATATTTCAATATCTTTGGCGGCAATATGTCCAACCGCATTTTTCGTCATCGATGAGCGTACATTTATCCACCGCTTCGCCTGGTTTCCGCGAGCGGTTCGTAAGTAATTATCCCTACTTAACGCAGCGGGGTGGCTAAAGTCGATGTGGTGCAGTTCGGGCCCGTCCGAAAGCAACGACACTTTTGTTGTTGGAAGAAATTGAGGAACATTTAGAATATCCTTGTGATTTGTAAGTATCTTATACGATATGTAAAATAAATATTTCTTGATTGGTTAATTGACATTTCATCATATTTGCATTAATTTTTTAGGAACAACAGTCTGGCTCTAACAGTCTATAACAACAACTAACAAACATAACCACAAAACCACGAGCTGACTAGTTGTCACATGACAATTTAATCACGAAACATGATAATTCCAAGTGCTACCAACCTTCCACCGTATCTTAGCTAAGTATTTTTTAAGTGCAACTGGTGCAAGTCACACAATTTTAAGCTGGTTTTAAACATTAAGTATCACTTTGCTATGTACTGATTTAAGTACAATTGGTGCAAACGGGCATTAGTAATGTGGATAAGAAGAAGCAGAATTTTTTTCAAAGAAACTTCATGTTTGATTTTGTATTAGATCTAATTTTTACTAATTGAGCTATTAGGGTTGCTACTATAGGTTGCCACTTAAATTTCTGCGAGAAATGCAACTTAAGCCATGCCAAACTAGTTTAAAATGAATGCAATTAAAAATAAGTTAAATATAAATCTTTTCAAAAAATTGTTTCCTCACCTTACAATATCACAAACCATCGAACGTTTGATAAACGTTTTGTTGTTTTCACACTTCCGTAAGCAATCTCCAATAAATCTCTATTATCTCCGTTCCTCAGCACGAACCGCTTCCCTCTTCTTTCGCCAAATTAATTCGTTCGTCCTGGCTTTAACTGATAAAAGGAAATTGAGATAACTAGAGGCAATATTCCGGGCAATGTATCAAAACGGGTCTTCCTTCCAATTCATTTACATACACTTTTGAAAAACGTTCAAAGTGCAATTAAACCAAGGCGATAAATCGCCCTCATGCTGTTTTATCCGAACGCTTTAATGCACACTTCATCTCTATTCCTTGGTTTCGAACCCAACAACTAATATTTGAAAGTGCGCCGGTAAAATTAGCAATTTTCATTTTAACGGAGACCTTTGGGAAAGTGTAATTCTGCTGTTTAATTCTTTTAAGTTCGTGTAGGGATTTATTGAAATTACTTGCGGCGGACGTTCTGTGTCCCTAAGTACGCTGCTTGCATATTAATGGGTATTATGTAAAACTGTATTATTCCGCGATGGTACTCATATCGCTCTCGTTAAACCGAATGAAATTACGGTGTGAGTGAACGGAATTACTGTTGACAGATGTGAGAGCACTCTATCGAGAATTGCGGAACAACAAAGGAGGTTTATAATATCTCTTCGAATTAAAGATTCCAAGAGCCGATTATTAAAAATCAAAAATTTGTGGAATTTAATTGTTCTCCGCTTCCATTAACTTATAAATTAGTAATTGGATTTTTGCTTAAATTGGAACAGCAAAACGTTCCTCGCGTTTGGAAATTTAAAAAAAATTAACAAACTCCTAAAGCTTCACAGATAGTTGTAAAGTATTTCAGATTCTCTTTCAAATTTTTTTAAATTTTTAATATAATTTTATCCACGGAGCTCCAGGAAATTAACTTCAAAGAAGTTCTAAATAAAAATTGTGGCGCACACCACTCTATTATCAGTATAATTTTGTTTATATAAAATAAAAAATAGAAAAAGTGTTTTCCATCAAAAAGTCATAATCGTATGAATAAATAAGGTTATAATAAATATATAACAAAAGTGTGTTGTAGTCACGTCATTTTATTATTTCCACTATTAGTTATTTCTACAAAATCTACATATATACTATATATATATATAAGAGAAATTTCACGACTTACCCGTCTAATTCCGTTAAGAAACGGTAAAGGTTGGTATAACCAAGTTTTGAATGACAACGATGTTTAACACTTGGAAAAAAAATTATACAAATCAAAAAAGGACGCAAACGGTAGGCAGCAAAGCACATTTGCGTCTAACATAGGAAAGACCCTCCATTCTAGAGCAACAAACAACAACTCATAATGGTATGTTCACCCTGACGAAGCTAATAAGCAGAAACACGTGTCGGTGGTTACCGTCTCTTAACGGAATAGACGGGTAAGTCGATAATTTTCCTTTGTACATTTGTTCCGTCGCGAATTTCACTACTATATATATATATAAGTTTAACACCATAAGGTGGTAATTGGGGATGCAGTCAATGACGGGAGAAAGAAAAGCCAATCATTAATCGCTAATTCGCAGCCTATCGCTGCTTCATCAGAGCGTCTGAAAGATGAGAAAGCCCATTAGTTTATTGGTCTGTTAAAAAAATAATAATAAAATACAGGGCGAGAAACAATAAACTAAGGACAAAAATTAATTTTTAATTAATTAAAAAAACCATTTCCAGAAAATTACGCTTGAATATACCCGTTTCACGTTTTAATGTTTTCAAATCATCAAAATTAATTGTATGTTGTTTTTGGATGGAGTGCTCAGCTAACGCGTAAGCGTAGGGTATATTCAAGCGTAATTTTCTGGAAATGGTGTGTATTAACAATGAAAGTAGAGCTATGAGCAAATGTACGGACATCCAGAATTTAAGTTCAATCTACGACTATATATTAGAACTGACTCGTAAATGAGGTTGCATATTGTATGTTATTGTTTTAATATGTTTATTGTCGATCGGCGTGTGGTGAGACATTGTCAATTTCTCGTCTCTCCATTGTTCTGTAAAAACAATATTAATTATAGGTTATAATAGTGTTTTATGGTCACCGCAGGCATATGTCTAACGATTATTGTACGGTGTGGTTAATCACCAGTTGATTTCACCATCATGTCCACGGTTAATTAATGTATAAGTACGCCGTTAACTTTAGTACTTAAAATACAAATGTTTCCTCTACACACTGGAATGTGATGATGACCGTTATAGTGTTTGTTTGCAATTTCCAAACTGGCTTGTGTTAGTAATAATGTATTAATTTTTGTCCTTAGTGTATTGTTTCTCGCCCTGTATTTTATTATTATTTTTTTAACAGACCAATAAACTAACGGGCTTTCTCATCTTTCAGACGCTCTGATGAAGCAGCGATAGGCTGCGAAAGCTCAGCGATTAATGATTGGCTTTTCTTTCTCCCATCATTGACTGCATCCCCAATTACCACCTTATGGTGTTAAAAACTCATCTATATAGATACAGTTAAACTTGAAGTATATATATATATATATATATGACTAACTAATAAACCTTTGTAGATAAGCCAATTTTTATTAGCTACAAACTGAAAATTAGGTAATTTTATTAGGTAAAAATTAACTTATCCGAAACGGTGTTCTAACTAAAAATGAATTAAATTTTAATGTCTTACTAAACGTAAAAATGCAATTTAAAAATTTGATTTTAAATTTGTAAAACAATACACAATATATGTACGTACCATTTTATATAAAATATGAATATATAAATGTATTTTACAAAATAGTGTTGGTTCAGACTGCAGGTGTACATAGTGCAATTATAAATAAAATATTGCTGATCTCTAATAGGTTTGTTTCGACCAGCTCTTATATTTTGCCAGTTTTTTTTCAGCTATGGTATAGCTGAAAATCTAGTTGAAATCTAGGCTATAGAATATTTATCAATAGATAGAACGTCATGCATTGCACGGAGTATACAATTTTATTAAAAATGCTTTAAACACTTCTGTTTCTTTCAAAGAATAAAAACTGGTTTGAAACCTTAGAAATTACACTCGAAATGTAATATTTTCCTTGAAACACTTTCAACTCCTTTCATATTGTGGTAGGATCATATTGAAACGAAACGACTTGCCGCAAGATAAACACACCGGGAGCTACGCTTCGCCGTATTCGTGATCCCAAGAATTCAGGACGGTTCGAACAGACGAGGTTCATCTCGAGGCTTCGATGCGATAACAGGTTCCTCGAAAATCGGGAATGTTCCAGCAATTATCGCGAAACTTCGAGATGGATCACACCAGCTATAAAAAGGAATACCGGACCCAAGGCGAGTTCGTTGAAGAATCGGAGTGTAAATATTCGGGCCACGGGAGACCGCGCGCTAAATAAATAAACATCTGTGTGTGAAAATAAATTAAGTTAAGTGTTAGATTAATAAGTGTTGTTTAAGGAATATACAAATTAGGACCATTCGCTTAGTGTTTAGTTTTAGTAAATAGTAAAAATGTTACAATATCATGTGTAACATGTAACACAACAATTCCTTATTTTATCTAAAATCATCAGGATTCCCTACTTCAAACGACACGTTTAACTTAAAAATTGACACTTTGTTAACATCACATGTTTTTCTACAGTGGTTTTATGTCTCTTGGAAACTCCTCAACTTATTTTATTTTTTTAAACCTTGAAACACATCTTAAATTACATGTTAAACGGATAACTGCAATCCTTTTAATCGTCGAGCGATTACAATAACTGAAGATTTATTAGAAACCTGCTAATTTTAATCAGCGCAAAAACTGCCTCACAAACGTATTGGGTTACTTTTCAAATTTAATTTTATTTTAGGTAGCATTTCAGTACTAGCTTCGTCAAGTATTTAGAGACTAGTGATACGTTAGATATGATTTAAAATAGCTGCAAATTATTTAAAAAATATTGTGAACAAAATGAAATTACCTTATCTTAGTATCTCTTCCACTCACAACATATTTTACTATATAAACTTAATAAGAAAACAATGTCTATTTCAATTGTTAAAAGTCCCTTACAAACTCCTCTACTTCTTTGAAGGTGCCAAAAAAAAACTTTAAGAAACAGTATAAATTACCGTTCGATTAAATTCAATGGTGGACACATCGTAATAATAGGAATGCATTCTATTAATGTACACATTAATAACGGCCTTTCCTATAAGTATAAGTATTGATATCTCAGTCAAAATCTCTCATTTTGACGTATACAGGGTAAATATCAACTATATTGAATGTATTTATCAACTTCGACCTAAAATTATAAGTAGCAAAGAATCCCATACACCTACCTAAGAACAATAATTGAAGCATGATTAAATCCACGACCTAATGTCGACATAAATCAATTAAATCTTTCAATACAACACCTGTGGATTGATTTGTGTACATTCGTGTTTATGTACTTCTTTATGGTAACGACATACCGATTTTTTGATTGATAATGGCTTTATTATCATACTATAAAATGAAATTATACTGGCACATGTGTGCGGAAAATTTAAACTTAGGAAAAAAGAAGAAGACTAATAATTTTCGAGACACAATAGAACAATAATTTTTATTTAAAACGACGATAATTCATTTGTTTAGAAAGTGACGTTCTACAAACAGTGTCGTCCCTCGAAGTACGCAGCTACACCATTGGCGTCTCTCTTGGGTTTTTAAGCAAAATATTTAAATACACTGCAATTATACCCCATTCTTTGTGCAGACAGAGTACAGCAATATGTGAAATATATATTCTTAATACCAAAATTATCGCCAAAGTACACGCTTTCTCAGCTAATGGCAGTTACTTTTAGAAAATGAAAATATGGCAACATCTGTCATATTAATGATATACAGATCTAAGTCTAGTTCTGGGAATTCGGAAAACCACAATAACAGATTAACAAACGCTGGTGCCCAACAACAACTAGACAATTCATTGAAACGTTTTCATTTCAGAAATATAACAAGAATGAAGGTTATTGCGGTAGCAATATGTGATAAAAATTAGAATTTATTTGACACTAATTTATCGTTTATAAAAATCGCTCAAATATCATAATTGTTCAAGCTGTAAACCATCTGTCTGTTAACAGAGTCTTAAACTTCTTGGTATTGTTTGAATCACTCGCTCCAACCTTACTGGTGAAGTTTTAGTTACCGTTTGCTCTATTCTTACTCAAACCATTTCAGCATTCAATGGATGCATTGTATAAGCTTATTGTTCAGTAAAACGCCATTTATAAAAGTACAGAGGGTTAAGATCAGGGTATTTTACAGGCCGTAGGAAAGGATCATCGTGACGAATCCATCTATTTGGAATATGTTAGTCCCCCATTCTCTTACGTTAGTTAAAAGAATAATGAGCAGGGACTCCATCACGCACCTACAGCATATTGAATCGTACATTCAGTCGTACAACATCAATAACTGGTTCCAAAACAATTAAGTACTGATTTTCATTGAAACGAATAAGCCAATAAATGGGTACAATAATTTTTTCATTTATTATACCCATCCAAATATTAACAAAAATCTTTTTTAATGCCGTATTCAAGAAAAACATGCGAATTTTCCTTAACAGCATAGTGACTGTTAGGGGCATTCAACATACCATATATGTCACTATTTAATAACAACTAACTTCGTGTTGTTCAATCCAAGACATTATGACAAAGTGAAATTCTCCGGTCGTGAGGTTAGGCATTCCACATTACATATTACCATATAGAATCAATGTAAATATAGAGAAATTTAAATTTCTGGTCAATCAGAAGTCTATCGTACCGAAAAATAGTATTCCGCCGAGAATCCATTAGATAACGTGTAATTTCAAATCAATTTCTCGGCCGCTCGCAATCAATCTGGGGACTTTAAAATCAGTTGACAGGGGCGATAAAGACTTAAATTAAAGACAAGACTACTAATATTCTCGTCGACTTGCGAGTGAGAATAAGTGCTCCAAGAAATGTGTTCTCCCAGCCGAGGAAATCCGACAAACCGTTTCAAGAGATATCCTTCCGACGCGAGGTCACAATTATCTATAATCGTTTAATTTCCGCGTAGCATGTATTTTCCTATCTGTGAGACCGCGTTAGAACCGAAGTCCTATGGCGACTCCAGTTAATAGTGATCCATCCTTGCGAGGGTGACCCTGCTCTATCAATGCCTCGGGTAAGCGTAGCAACGGACCACGGCAGTATACATCCCTCTCGAGGGTGTTTGTGTTAAAGAATCAATTACTTTGGCGACTCCCTTTATTAAAAGCCTTTGGCGGCTCACGTCATTGGTGGCTCCTGGAGATTTTTGTTATTAGCATCCTCGACACTTATTTATTTCGGGAAGGCGAACTACCCCGCTTAAATTATACATTATCTCTCCCTGCAGGATATAGGGCTAAAGTAGTTTTCTGGCGACTTCCTGCTTGGCGATCTACATTTGTAAGGGTGGTTCACTTTGCTCTTCCCTAGCTCGGTCTAGCTCCCAACTAGCGCGCAAGTTTCGGCGGTAGTAATCCGTCCATCCCAAGTTCGTTCGGGATGTAGATATCATTCTTTGGCAACTTCCGTCATTTGGGGACTATAGAGGCCCTCGTCATTGGCACTCACATCACCAACTCCGAACGAGGAGGGCGGCGAAAATCACTCCTATGCCCAAGTAAGGATACTGCCGATAAAACCATACACTTTCTAACCACCCCGTCGTAAAATCACGCCAAAAAACTACCTCCCGTTGGCTCACTATTAACCTTGTCTGCTTGTACCAGCTCTCGATGTCACTAATAGTGCTACGCACTGTTGTCGGCTCGTTCCCAGAATCTGTAATACACGTAGATATTACCGTACATAATTGCCAATAGTTCACAAGACTTTAGAAACGAATACTTATGTACATTCTTGCCGAAACCTTCCGGAAACCAAAAAATGTATTAAATCTATACGCAATTGCCGAAAAATTCGTACGTTATTTATTTTTGATACATAGTTGCCGATATGTTTCGGAATTCCGAAAATCAACACGAAAATCAAAATTAGCTGGCGATAATTTCGGAGTCACTGGTTTAATTACTGTTCACATGTAAACCGACTGATTACTGACGAAATAAACAATTACTTTCTCTTCGTGTTTCACGCTTTGATTTAACAGGCACCCTGGCATTCTCCTGAGTTAAACTACTTCAGGCGTTAAGAAGTAAACCTATTAAAATCTGGCACCAGAGCAAACCGTTTCGTAACTAAACGTTAACTCCGAAAAACAGCATCAAGCGCTAATTCTATAAGTAACTACCACTTCCATCTGGCTCTCTAGCCGCCGACGACAACGAAATCTTTGTCTTAGACACGTCCCTAGTAATATGACTTTGACACTAATTTTGATTTCAACTAAGTAAAGGTTGTTTATCAGGATAACCAGAATATGTTTTATATGTTTTAGTTTTAGTTCAGTGTTATTGGTACAAACGTGTTTCATTATATTAGTATTGGTAGTTTAATAGTTAATAAAGTTTGGGTTCTGTCGGCTGCCCAATAGAAGGCCACTTTCATTTTTTTAATAGTCCAATACCTTGTATGAAAAATTTTTGTTTCATGAAATCTTTTAAACAAAATTTTTAATAAAGTGAATGTTAATTAGAGATCTAAAACATTTTATTTTGGTTTGTCTAATGGGGTAAAAATCGGACATGGCGTCCAAAAGCATATTAAGAGTTGACTATCGCAGAATAAAAGCTACAAGGTCTAGAAAATTTCCGTTAGTCTTATTCAACTCAGAGTTATTACACTCGCCCAATCTGTGTAGATTTTTCACGACATTAATTCAGTATCGGAGGGGAGTGGTCAAATGTTGTAGGCTCTAATTAGTTGATCATGCCTATATAGTTTTAAACATTCAAAAAGTGTACATTAACAAATGGGAGGGGTCAAAAGTTAGCAAAAACTAGTTTTTTGATTATACAAGGCAAAGTACGCATTTTGGGGCGAAAAGTATGAAACATAAGTTGAAGAGAATTTAAAAACTTATAACTTGAGCTATAGCACGATTAGTTTTGTTAAATATTTACGGCAAAATGCCAAAGAACTACTGAAAGTGGTCATTTTTTGCATATTGATTATTCATTGCAAAAATAATATGATTTATGTTTTTACTGTTTTAGAAGCTTGATTTTAAAATTTTAAATCTAAGCAACTTTTATAGAAATCAATTGGTTAATTTGTTACTGAGATATTGCTATTTGTTTATCCCAAGACGCATAACGTTTATTGCCGTTACGTCTTTTTGGATAAACCTTTCAAGGTGCACAAAGGCTTATTCTCTTCGTAAACACTCAAATTCATATCCCGTTAAGAAAACATTATAAAAACAATTTTCAACCCCTTGTTTATCGCTATAGAAAAGGGGGTGATTTGTTTTTATAAATAAATAGACCTGGAGCCATCCTAATAACTTGTACAAATTTTTAACTTACAAATTCGGATAACTAGATTCAAAACGGAGAATTGAATAAAAATAACAACTTTTCTCGAGCAATAAGAACGGATATAGGATTTCTTTTTTCAAAAATTCGCAGCCCTTTTGTTTATTACAGTTAAGAAATAAATTTTGACGTATTCGATAGATAAATATTTAGTGATAGGTACTCTCGGGCTAGGCGAGAGTGCGAGTGGTGGGGATGGCAGTTGGCAGCCGCTCGGGCTGACAAAAACTGAATTGAAGAGTTCAAATCGGCAGAGCGCGGACAAAGTATTCGTATCTCAGTCAATTTCCATCCAATTGAGCTCTTTTTTTTTAATTTGGGGTACCTCGAATGATTATGAACAATGACTTGTTTTTTGACAGAATTGATAGTTTCTTAGCAACATCTGTATATATCACTTCATTCAACTGAGTGGTTAATTTAACCGAACTAAATAATTATTTTAATGCAATACTATGCATAATTTACAATAATATTATAAATAATTGATTTTAAATTTGTAAACGAGTTACTAAAATTATATTGTTATACCGTTTGATTATTAGTAGTAGCATTATCTATATATAAATAAGTTTATATTACTATTTGGATGAAAAAGAGTTTACATAAAAAAATTTGAAAGTATTAAAAGTAATACAATATAAATCCAATTAAAATTTAATAATAAAAGAAATAAATTCTGTAATTCTGTGACATATAACATGTAAATAAATAAATAAGATACATATATAAATAAATTCAGAAAATAAATGTTATAAATAAATAAGTTCAATAAAAAATAAATATAATCAATTGAAATTTGTTTCTTAATAAAAACATTTTATTTAATATTACATAAGTTGTAGCATAGCGATGAATAGAATTCTATAAGTGCAATTTATATACTATTAAATTTAAAGTAATGTTTAAATTTTTAAATAATCTTTTTATCTACATGACATTCGGCAGAAACATTCATGTCGTCATCAGATATACTGTGCACTACTTCACTGCCCTACACAAATATCTTATTTCCTTCAACTGCAGTTTCATATAAATTGTCTATAAGGGTACAGATATTGGAGTCAGTCTCAGATTTATCTAATAATATTTCGGTGTTCTCACACTCACCATAACAATTTTCACATAAGCGCGTACATTTTAAGCCATGCTAAACCAAACAAGTGTCTTCCCGCTGTAATTCGCCAAACTTATTCTGCGCCGTTCTCGGCTGCCAACTGTCATCCCTACCACTCCCACTCTCGCTTAGCCCGAGAGTACCTCAGAGAGTATCACATCACACAGCTTTTTTGACAATAACAAACGTTTTTCTTCTCTTTTAATAAACATTTAAAAAAATGTAAATATTCAACTATCGAATACGACAAAATTCATTTCTTAATTGAAATAAACAAAAGGGCTGCGAATTTTTGTAAAAAATTCCTATATCGGTTCCTATTGGTCGAGAAAAGTTGTTATTTTTATTCAATTCTCCGCTTTGAATCCAGCTATCCGAATTTGTAAGTCAGAAATTTGTAGAAATTATGAAAATGTCTCCAGGTCTATTTATTTATAAAAAAGTCACCCCCTTTTTTAAAGCGATAAATAAGGGGTTATACATTGTATTTATCATGTTCCCTTAACGGGATGTGAAAATTTGGGGGTTTATGAAGAGAATAAGCCTTTGATAACCTCGAAATGGGGGTTATGAAATGTTTATCGAAAAACACGTAACAGGAATAAACATTGTGCGTCTTGGGATAAACAAATAGCAATATTTCAGCAACAAATTACCCCATTGGTGTTTATAAAATTTGTTTAGATTTAGAATTTTAAAATCAAGCTCTTAGAGCAGTAAAAACGTAAATTATATTATTTTTGAAATAAATAAACAATATGCAAAAACGTGTTTTTGCTAACTTTGGATCCCTCCCATTTGTTAATGCACACTTTTTGAATGTTTAAAACTATATAGGCATGATCAATTAATCAGAGCCTACAACATTTGACCACTCCCATCCGGTTCCGAATTAATGTCGTAAAACGTCAAAAATGACCACACAGACTGGGTTACAAACAGTACAAAGTTTTTTTGAAAAAGTGTCATCTATTCAAAAGATCTTTTTTCGAAAATCACTTTTTTAGTTGTCTTACTGTAATTAAAAAACGGATCAAAATATTTAAGATTTATAAGTATGGGGATTTATAAACCCCATGAAAAGGAACACCTTTTCTTAGTTGAAGTAACCTCGTTACCTTGTAGTGTCTGAAATTCCAGCGTTACCCAAAAATTCACTACCAATAGTGGTCACAGTGTGACGTCGTGTCAACGTAAGTAAATCATTATACCCCTTAATTTGGATATCACAACTTGTAAATCCTTTCCTTAGCACCCTTCATGTTTTTCTCATAATAGGTTTTTAGCACTAGATAATAATGACTACACACCTTATATTCTAGGTTTTGTGGAACATATTTTTGGTCTTCCATCACAATTTTCTTACAAATAATGCACTTCATTACTTTAGAAAATTAAACTACGAATATTTTATGCTCGTCAATCGCACTACTTAATTTGGCCGTGACGCGATCCTTTGTTCGCATGCACGAGATTCTACCAATCAATTTAGCGTGGCATACAGAAATTCGCTGATGGCGAACGCTGCACACTAGAAAAAAAAACATATTAATTCAAAAAAAAATGTGTGTTTAAACTTCATTTGGTTAGCTGTATAACATTTTTCAATTATAATTTTTTTCAACTGGATTCCAGCCTCTTGTAGAATTGAAAATAAGTAAAATCGATGGGCGTTGTTGAAAGCGCTGGAGTACACAGTTTAATCAAATTTATTCACTTTAAACAGAGAAAATTGGGGAAAAATTTAAAAATCTGTTACGTTTTAAGAGAATGAATTTTGGAAACCAAGGCAAAAATAATTACGGCCAAACCAGCAAAAAACAGTTTACTTACAATTTTTTATGTAATTGTAGTTATTAATGCCTAGATACTTAAATATTTTCCAATTTTTGGTCTTTCAGAAAACGAAAACTAAATGCACAAACGTGAACAAAAATGTTAAAATACACTTTTTCTTGCTAAAAAGGCAGTCAAATTTCGTATATTTTTATTATGCAACATATTTTTTCCAGATCTAATTTAAGATAATCCAAAAAATCGTTAGGTGTATAATGCATTTCATCAATTTAGAGATTTCGTCGGTCCGATGGATTGAACTCCCTGTGTGACTGTCTCTTGAAGATCGGACAAAATAAAATCATGGCAACTTACATTAACCCAGAAAGATTACATAATGTATATGGAGTGAATTTAAGTATCTCGACCAATCCCGCAGTTCCCAATTTCCATTTTTGTACTCCACCGGCGTGAGGTTATTAAATTAGCATGTCCCTTTTCCTGTGCGAAAAAATGGAGGCCATCGTATCTAAAATCCACGTTTTCAGCTCAAATTCCTCTCTCGACTTTATACATAATATATATATTTTATCAGTGTCTCTCTCTCTCTATCTCTCTCACTCCGCCTGCGGCCATATCGCGAATTCACGCCGTTATGACTGATGATGTAATTACAGAGTTCCGAAGGAGTATAGAGTAAGAATTTCCTCAAATAAGCGTCTCGTTAGCTAGAACGTAATTCCTTCTTTTTTCGTTCTCCTCCTACTAACCTTCGCTAGACTAGGGAGACAGAAAACGAGATCTATCCTACGTAATTTGGGAGCGATGCACTTCGCGGACGTAAATAAAATAAACGCGAACGTTCGGAATCAACTTTCTGGGAAAGTTAGAGAGTTGTCTAAGGACTCGATGGGAACGTTGCCCTTGGTTGGAAAACATCATGTGGTAGGGGTTTCCACGTAATCAAATCAGACGAATACTTCCACCTTAATATAAATTATACCGCTAGACAAAGCGGAGAGGAGAATCAGCAGTCTAGCCGGTGAGTTCAATTAGGAGAAAATTCGGAGGGAAGCCTGAGACAAATTTAAAAAAAATTTATAAAAAATGGATAATACCATAATACCATAATAATGAATTGTCTGTGATAATACTTACGAAGAATTGGTGTTTTAAAAGAAAAATTGGTCTCGGGTTTAAACTACAACTCTTTAAACCGTTCAAAATGCTAAGATATGTTTTTTTTTTGAGAGTTAATGTAAGTAACACACACAAGTGAAAAAATAATACGTATAGTTCATTTCTTACCGATTACAATTACCTATACGTTTAGGTTCCTCATGAGACTTGTCTCGTACATTCAAAACTACATCCTGTCTTTCATTGGGTAAACTAAGTACATTTGTAAATTCTTTATGTACGCATTTTCAGAAAAATTGTACTAACAAACATATCAAAAGTATTATTTTTATTTGCCTGTCTTCTATACAATTTGAAACGTCCCATTAATGGCTTGCCTTACGTTCTATAGACGTTAAAAAAATATATTAAATTAATTTAAATTTATTACATTATATTATTATTATTTGGAAGCATAGCTTTCTTATTGTGGGTTTCGCTCGAAGCGCTGAATCGATGAGAGGCGTAAACGCCGAAAAACCGTCACGAGCGCAACGGCCAATTATCGCGCCGCGCTAGCTGTTTATTGACAACGTGTTAGACTCCATTTCACATAAGAAGAACCGTGTGCTAGAGTTACACGGAACAACATATTCCGTCGCCTATGTTCGGCTTCCATAGTTTCATGTAATTCGTGTATAAGCAGTGGCGGGAGGGTGAAGGTTTAGCGTAGGCGCGTTGGAGTGTTTTTCGGCATTGTCGTTTGTCGCCCGGCGTTCGCGTATCTAACGTAACGTAACGGTCGTTTATTTTATTATTATTACAGTTTTGTACGTTGTGCATTGTGTATTTTGACTAAAGCGAAATGATTTAGATTAAATTATTCTTGTTGTTTACACAACATAGGCAACCAACAGTACAGGAATTAATATTATGCCCGCATTATCCCCTAAATACGATTACTACTCGGACCGCTACTGTCCAGATGCCGATCGGGCGACTTCGTGACGGAGATGCGGCCTGCATGGAACTCAAGGCCACGGTTCTTCTTATGTGAAATGGAGTCTACAATCTTATTGTTTTTGTAATGTCGGTTGCCGTGGTGACGCTAGCTGTCAATCGTTTCACAAAATGCGTAACTGTACAATAACAAAAATTATATCAACAGAATCAGCGTCTAAAAAAGAACCTACCTGAGTGTAGCAATTTCCTCTATCAACCGAGATATTTCATTATAAAATTTGCTCTTAAACGTAAACAGACTGACCGTAGCCATCTTGGATTGAGATCTACACGGAACGAGAAAGTCCTTCACGGAAACGTTTCTGGGCCTACGACTACGGTCCGGAAGGTTGGGTTTGTTTGGTTGGCTTGGATAAAAGTATAAAGAAGAATAAATAGTACATTATATTATACTAGTTTAATAAGGCGGAGTATTGTTACACGAGTGCTTTAATAGAATGAGTGTGACAATACATCTTATTAAACGAGTGTGATATACTATTTTATCTACTTTGCTTTATTAATTCATTAAATTTTGGCTGTTCAAGTTTTCGTATTACACTAGGGAATTTTGCGAGGGTTGGTTACACTGACGTCACTGGCATTGACGTTTCGTATTTGAATTTGAAAATCTAGTAGCCCTAGGACATATTCAATAACTACTTACTTACGTGAGCGAAATGGAAGAGAAGAATGTAGATTCATGAAATTTTAAAAGTTTTGTTTATTGGAACACTAATAATTTAACCTTCACGTCTACGCACGTCTACGTGACAGACTGATGTACCAATTTAACAAAACTAAAAGTTACCAAAAGTAGTGTAATAATATGAATATTATTACACTACTTTCGATGTAATAATGAGATAATTAGTAACGCAAAGTAGATAAAAGTGATTTATTTCGGAGTCGCGCTAACTGTTTGGTGGCAACTCGTATTACAATTGTTTGTTTTGTCGGTTGCCTGCTGTAGGGGTGGCGATTGTGGGCTGAATCGGTGAGTGGCTAGAGCGTCGCGATAGCGCCGCGCTAGCCACCAATCGTTTCTGTACATGACGGGTATATATATATATATATATATATATATATATAATTATATTATATAAAGCTATGCTTCCCCTCCTGGTCATTCCCAGAGTGCCTCATTTCGTTTTTCTTCATCATCCAATTGTTTAATTTTAAAGCGATTAGGTAATATCACCAATAGGTAATGATCGAGACGTATATCTTGATCAGTGAGTCGATTCTTTAACCAAAAGGTCCGATTATTACACCATTCTAATTACCTAGTAAAGCTCGGATATTCATACATTATGCGTAAAATAATTAAAAATGGTTAAGTCTCTAAAATACGTATGCGTAACAAATAACATACGATGGATCACAGCATTGCAGGTTTTATCGGCCGCGTCGAGTTCCGCAAAAATTTACCTGCGTATGTAATCCCAAGGCGAATTCCGCAAAAGGATCGCCGGGCCACCCGGAGCGCCAAAGGATTATCCCACTGTTAATAACTTCAATAGAGGAGAGGGTGATGAAAGCCATTAAATATTGAGAATTTCTTTAAATGCATTTACTTGCTTTTAAAAATATGTAATGTCAGTTTAACAAAGGTCATACACGCATATAAACATCTATTGATCAACATACTATTGACATATCAAATAAAAAATTAATATTATTATTAGATTATATTGTTCATAATTTTATTACAGTTTTAGTACTGAGACAAACATTTGAGACCGACAGTTTTAACAAATAAATAACGGCTAATATTTTTATTGGCCATTTCATTAATTTTACATAATAAAAACTGCTCTTTGTCCCTTGAACGCTTATCTTGTACTTTAACAGTTCCATTTAAAACTGACCTAATTTTACAATAACTATCTATTTGTATGTTGACTAAGGTTTCTAAAAAAATATGTATGTCAGGATGGCTAGAATAAAATAAGCATTGGTTTTGCTTCCATGCTGGCGAACAATATACTGAACCATCTGTTTCATGTTAGGCACGTGTGTAAAGTACAAAAATTTTTGTTTATTATATTACACATATTTATACATTTCGGAAAGGACGCACAGCTATGAAAATATGAGAAATAAAAATTACTTAAAATAAAAATCTTATTGCGAAAATCAAATCTGAAATACAAAAATCCGAAACACCTAACCGAAAAGCATCTATAATGTCTGTACGCCCCATTAAACACCCGATAACGGATAATCCAACTAATCCCTGTTTTGGGATTTTTCAGGTACTTCTGCGGAACTCGAACCGGGCCGGTTTTATGATGTCCGCAAGTTGAAGATTTTAACCAACCTAAAAACGTTTATTTTTCTCAGGCGAGCCAAAAGAAGTTTTCACTACAAAAATCCAAAATTTTGTGCAACTTTTCGGTAGACACTATATACCTAATCAAGATATCTATCCTCAAACCTGTAATCGTATTACTTTGAGACAATAAGAGTTTGTGGGAAATCGGTTAATTATCTCTAAAGAACCATGTCTTACACAATTCGTTACTAAATATTGATAACATTGGAGTTGATAACAATGGACAAGCTGATGTTCTACGTATATATTTCACAAAAGCTTTTTATCAAATATCTCATGCGTACTACTGAATAAACCCATAAGTTACGAAATCAATGGGACACCTGTGGAACTTGTTACTTCGTACCTAATAAAAAAGAAAAATAGTGTGTGTGATAGTGGATTTAAATGTAAAGAGACTTCTACCTCTATTCCTACTTTTTATTGATCATGTTTGTACTTTTGTAAATTGTGGTAAGCTATTTTTCGCTGATAATCAAAAAAAATTTAAGTCAATTAACGCTACTAATGACTGTATCTACATACAAGGACAATTTAATTATGTCCTGAGCTGTTGCATTGAAAAACGTCATTACTTCAACAATAAGTGGAAATTCTAAGGTACACTAAGGAAATATAGCCACTATTTTACTTGTGTCACTATTAATATTCGATAACCATCTGGGTTTCAGAGATCATATAAGTAAGTTATTCTAGGAAGTAGGACAGGTGCTAGGATCTGTTTTTCGTAGCTGCATAGATTTCAGTAACCAAAGAGTTATCCAAGGTCTTTTTTACAGTCTGGTGCGCTTAAAACTAAAATGTGTCTCACTGATCTGAAACCCATACTACGCTTATTTTCTTTACACGATTGAAAGAGTGTAAAAAACACTCACATTTTAATCTAGATGGTTTTATCATGAACGGGACACAAATTACGATCATTTTTTAAAAAGGTATGATTTTGAGAGACTTGGAAGAAGAAAAATTCAAAATACATTGGTATTTCTCCTTAAGCTGCTGCACGGAGGGGTAGATAGTTCTGCGTTATTTAATAGGATTAATTTCTTTACCCCCAGACAAAATATCGTTGATATTTTCATGTAACATTGATGACAAATATTTACCTGATCATTGCCATGAGTGAGAAATTGATCATTTTTAATTGTAACCTTAACAAGTGAAATTTTCGCGAGCCATGCCGCGAAGGGTAACGGCTAATGTTTAATAACAATATGAATTTCTATTGACAGTAAACTACAATTTACTTTAATAATATTACATTCCAATTTGTTTGTACCCAAAAAAATATTTATTCGCCTTATTAGGACGTATCAGAGCTTAACTGATTTAAAAGTTTATTAGTATAGATAACAAAAAACTTGCCCTTTTAAATCTAGATCGACTTTTGAGAAGGAAAAAGATTCTCTCCTTGTTGATTTCCTTGCTGAGTTGATTTCCAGATATAGTCTTTTTTATGCAACACTTTTTACTAACGGTTTCTTTTTCAAGACGAACTTATATGTATTTCAATTACACGCAGTAATACATCAAACGACATAAAGTTTTTATTACTGCGAACATAAGGTTCTTATTAAAATTGATTAAAACGTTTGACTTTCTTTTCTATCGGTTTTTGAAAATGTCTAAAAAACCCGTTTGTTTTCATGCAATTTCTTAAACATTTTTGTGAAATGATATCTGGTGTCTCGTAGTGATTCCTAACCAGAGTATAAAGTTGAAAGGATTATCCAAAATTTGTGAGTAACATTTGCCGAAATGTTACTCAGCATACGGATAAATATTGTATCCAATAGTTTTAATATTCAAACTGGCTGTATCTTTAATCAATTAACTATTAAATGGACAAGTGCACTTCCGTATGCAGCCTACTTATAAACGCATTATATTAAACGAACATCCGTCACCTACCGAACCCTACCTACCCAAATTAAAAGAAAATTTATAACTTCTGAAATTAAACGAAACTCCCAAATAAAGCGAGAGAATTTACCCCTCTGCCTTTCCTCTTTATAACAGTCCTGAGTGGAGGGTTGGGTCAAGGCGAAGAGGCACAAATTAGCACGACAACTTTTTATCAGTTTAAAAGTTAAAGTCAAACTGTTTTAGACGAATCGCGAACCGTCACGAGTCTTCTCGATTAGTCCTTTTTTCTATTTTCTGGGAAAGTAGTCATAAACCTCCGGTTTATTTATATTTAAGATGCGGTCCGCAGATAGTACGATTACATCCCTCTCAGAGAAATTACTCTTTCACCGGCTCGCCTACGGCGATGAAACCTTCCGGGATGTAAAAGGAGTCAACGTCGAGCATCCGGAAAATTCAATTATACGTAGTAATTCCGGAAATCCGAGTCTACAAATGTAATTATCTCCTTCAAAAGTCGTGAAGAAGATTCGGGCAAGTACATCGGACAAGCGGCTTCAGCGACAGATTTTTATTAGACAATCACCCGTTATATAAACCGACACCTTCGTACGAATCCGATCGTATATCAAACTCGATTAGTTCATCTGGGGAGAGAGAAAATGGGAAGCGGGGCAGACTATAACCCTAATTGATCGACGAATGTTCGGGAACAAATTAAACGGTAGACCTTGGGAAATGAAAACGAAAAGGAAAAAAGGTAAAAGCAATCGACCGAATTAATTTGTCGGTATTTAGGACTTAATGACGTTCGGAAAAAATGGATGTAAAATGGTAGTGTACGGCGAAAGGATAACTATTCAATATTCTATGTACGTTAAGAGAAATGTGACACAAAACAAAAGCGTAGAAAACATACATAAGTCATTCACACGAATATTCGGACACCTTTGGCTATTTAAATATTGGTGGGAATGGCATTATGACAAACGGTAAATCTTATTTTCAAATATTCTGTGCCTATAAAAATGCAGTTTACATAATAATTAAACAAATTAACCTACAACATTAAGAAACACGAAAGAAAATATTAATTTTATAATATAACAAAAATATTCAGACTTGGTTATGTTATATAAATATAGTCAGAACGTCGTTCAAAAAGAATTATTACTTCGTATTCCTTCCCCGGAGTGTAGTTTAGTGTTGTGGAGGTAGTACCTTTCACCAAGTACGGTCATAAGTCATAACTAACGTCCATGACGGAAGTTAGTAGGCGGTGACTGGTCCTCACAATACTTCCAATTCTCACTTGGGCTCCTCTAGCCACACTCCGGGCAACTGCATCGACCTGCAGACTAAACTAAGTGAGGATAGTCAGATGTGACGACTAGAGTCTGACCCAGAATGGGCGGCAACGAACAACATTTGTTGCCAGATTGGGCGACTAAATTCAAATCAAGGAAGTCAACGGGAAACCACCCTGATCATCTTTTCCCAGGAAATTACTATGGAGAGGAAAATAAACGAAACGGCCCCTAGTCCCGGGCAGCCCTTAAATAGGCAGGGAGTGCTAAGAAGCCCACAACTCAAAATAGTGAAATCAAAGTTATGCATCTGTACACGGAACGAAAGAAGTATGTTTCAGGGTGGGAACCTCGAAAAAAAAATGAAGAGAATGAACATACACATAATGGGTATTAGTCAACACCGTTGGCCAGGCTGCAGATCATGTTAACATGAGCACGACACACTATACTACTCAGGTAGTGATGTCAACGACCCTAATCATCGAGGTGGACTTGGCATCTTTATTTCATTAGATTACAAGAAATACATCAAGAATTTTGTAACAGTATCCAACCAGGTGAGTTTACTACAGATGAACTGTAAACCGTTCCATATCAATCTTATCCAGGTTTATGCTCCAACTGCTGAGAAGAAATATGATATGGAAGTGGAAAATTTGTATTGATTGATTCCACCGTGTAAACTTTAAAAGGCGATAGCGCTAATTTTATAATGGGAGAATTAAATGCCAAAATTGGTCAAGGAAAACGCACCGATATAATTGGTAGTTTTGGGCTTGGTAGCTCCAATGGAAGAGGTGACAGGCTTTACGAGTTTTGTCAAGATTTAGGGATGACTATTGCTAACACATTTTACGATCTATCCAAACGAACTATTTATAATTAGCAAGCCCCACGCTGTGACACGGATAAATTACCACCAATCAGAGCTCAATTCGACTACGTACTGATTAATAAGCGTTTTAAAAATATAATTAAAAATGCCAAATCTTAGCCAAGAGCTGATATTGGAGCCCCTAGTGGTTGAATTGTCATTAAAATTGGTAGATAAAGAAGAAACACGCCCAGCTAGAGCAGTTGATGTAATAAGACGAAACCGCGAAACCTTTAAGCCTATAAACAGGTGGATGAGGGAACACATTCTAACCCTCATGGAACAGCGAAAATGGGCGAAGAACATTCCCGACAAATATAGTAAAATATAAAAGGTCACAAGAAAGGAGATCAACGAAGCCAAGCAAAGATGGGTGGAAGGGGAATGTGAAGAAATAGAACATCTCTGCTCCAAACATGATACATTTAATATGTACAGAAAAATAAAAAAGTAACTATATCTATAACAAGAACGACTACGTCACATACAGATGATCACAACGAAATAATTTTAGAAGAACAAGACCTAAAAAACAGATCGACTAGCTATATAGAAGACAACTGCAATAATTATAGATCTGATGGCGCACATGTGCATGAGGGCACAGGACCAACCATTCTGAAATCCGAGGTGATACATGCTTTATCTATAACAAAAAATAGGAAAGAGACTGGCCCTGACGAGATTCCGACCGAGGCACCATAGCTTATCACTTATCACAGAGGAAAATATTTGCCTGGCAGTTCTACTGTTTAATAGCATCTCCATTATAGGTGAAATCCCAGGCGACTGGTTATCAGCAACCTTTATTGCTCCGCCTAAAAAAAAAACTCAAAATCTAAATAATGGGGTGATTACCGCTTAATCAGCCTCATGCCCCACATGCTCAAAGCACTTCTCCGCATCATCACCAATTCGGTTCAGAAACTCTTCAAAACACGTGAATCACTTTTCGGAATAAACCTTCTCCAAAAATGCCATGATCAGCGAAATGACGTTTTTGCATGCTTTATCGATTACGAAACAGGTTTTGACCTCATCAACACGATAAACTTATTGAAGTGCTGCAGGGTGTTAGGTAGATGATAGAGATATCCGAGTAATAAAAAATGTATACTGCAATCAAACTGCACAGATAAAAATAGGCAATATTATAACATACCATATTAAAATACAACAAGGAGTAAGACAGGGTTGCATACTAATCAGTAATCACCATTGCCGTTGAACCTACACCTACACCTACACGATCGAATATTTAAGGAAGCACTGGAAGGGATAACACATATCAGCATGAAAATAAATGGAGAACCAATAACTACAAGTAGATATGCTGATGATAGTGTTACTAACTACCCAACGCAATCTATGGACTACGATTATTTATAAACAAAGTTGCTGATGTGGGAGAACGACAAGATGTTAAAATCAACTTGTTGCCCCAAATCATTTGGGGGGTCCATCAATCCAGTTTTTTAGAACAAATTATCAAATCAGATTTCTAGTTGCAGGTATAACACATTTCAGTTAGATGGCGAGAACTGTGAAGGAGACGCTCTACCAATAAACGGTAGGAAAATGCCAACCTCCTTGGGAAAACAAGATAGTTCCTTCAAGTAAGCATTTTACAAGATTAAGAACTCGAGTTTGCCGAGTTTGCCTGAGTCGCCGTTTGAACGTAGGGACGTTTGGACGTTTATTGCAAACACCTTAAACACAATGTTAAGGGGTAAGGGTGAGGGTAATACTTTTTCGTGGATTCTGTTTTATAGTTTAATGACAATTATTATATGTTGCAGTATGTAAGACAGGGTAATTAATATATGAATGAAAATACATTGAAGTATCTACCCATACCTATTTAACGTAGGTTTGCAAATTTTAACAGTAGATAATACAATGGATATATTAATGAATAAAATAGATTACATAAATGTATTTTATAAATAAATAAACATAAAATAAATGAATCCGAAATAAATAGGTAGGTACCCACCAAACTAATAAATATTATTATTCGAGTTAGAATTTCATGTAAAAACCTTTCTCATTATTAGAAATGTATTTTCTTTCGATAGACATAATATGTATCTATTAAAAATACACAATTTACTTAACATGAAGGTTTCTATATCTAATAAATCGTAAATGATATCACAGTATAAATGATATAAATGAGACGTAGGTAAACTAGAAAAATGATTCCCAAAATGTCAATTAGGATAATTATGAATAATTATAATTTCTAATGTTTTGTCGTTTCTTCTCTTGATATCCAGTAAGCGAAATACATCACCACAAAAATAAAACATGTATGAAAATGCACAAAAGTTAAAATTGAATTAAATATCTATCAATTCTTTTTTGGGGAAAATGTAACATTTTTATATTCATATTTTGTGAGTTAAATATTATTGGTAAAGCCAATTGTATTGTGAGATATAATAATTTTCATTTAATTATAAACAGAAACCTACGTCCTGACGACCAAACGTCCCTACGTCCAAACGGCGACGGCCATACGGCGGCGGCCAAACGCCCTAGACCCTATGAACCTTGAGTCTGTTCACCAACTCCGCCTGCCGCGTGTTTGCTAATGTCCTTTGTAATAAAATAACGAATCGTTATTAAAGTATCAGTAGCAAGCACAGCCCTGCAGTTATACTCTCCCGTTGCTCATTCTAACTTACAACTAACTTTGCCCCCATCTGTACTGAGATCTTTATAGAAGGGATTCGTATTTAAACTCTCAATACAAAGACCAAGATACAAAAGCCACCGACTTGTAACTATCACCGAATTACCGACCGCTCCCTCTTCACTGATTAATAAGACTTATCACTGCTTTGCCCTTAACTTATTCATTTGGCTTTTACTTCGCTTCCTTTCCATGATAGCCTTCCTTCTATATCAAACTGCAAGTCTTCAGTACTGGAAACAGTTTTATTTGAATCGTTCCTTTCCCCGCATTTTAAATAATAAGATTAGTGTTTTCCGCTTTTGCTCGACTTTAAATACATTTAGTTTGCATTTGCAAAGCCGGATATTCTCATTATAGGAATGTTGTACATCAATTTCACTAGGGATATTCCTAAACACTTGTTAGAAATTAATGCCGCTTACTTAGAAAGCCGTTTGTTCACTTTTATATTTTTATTGTTCAAGAGGCTAATATACTAAATTTGTCGTAACTTACCGAAATCTCTAGTTATAATGTATATTTCACAGTTGCCATATAAATACTTCCATGCTATGGGAAATTATTTATTATCTATATTATTACTAGAAAAAATTTACGGGGATATCAAAAGTATTCTTAAACACCTTAAGTTCAAAAATTAAAATTAAAGTGAAATATCGATCTTGTAAAATAAATTCGTTCTTCAACTCAGCTGCCAAATACATGGTATACAATTAGTTGTTTTTTTTTCATTCCTTACCGTTGCTTGTAATACATTTTTTATAAAAATTAACTGAGACCCCCGCCTGACATATTTAAATTCCCTACCGTCTTTGTGACACCTCTCTACTTTTAACAAATTTAAATATTACTCTAACTTTACATTGCTGGCAGTACCAAAATAAAATAATCTGTATTTTTTTAACTCCTCTCTCTTTTAGGGACTACCCTGTCATTCCCCTAAGTACTAAAATTGACTAGTGAAAATCACTGTAAGAGAATCCTTCATATCTAGCGCCCGAGCGATCCAACACCAAAAACCGTTAAAAATTCGATAGCAAAATACACATTCACAGTTTAAAAACCATTCTTGTTGTAAATTTTGAGAAAATTAAAAAAAAAACATAAAAGAAACAAGTACAAACTGACCTGGAAGAATTCTGAACCGTGAGAACGATTGATAAGAAACGAATTTAGGTTAATAGAACTTCCCCTCTCCCACATAGATTCGGAACTATTTGGGTTAGTTCATCGGTTACAGGTCCAATATTACATTCGTAAGATTACTGGGCTATAACGGCACATAGTTTAAAATTAATTATGTCATGTTTAGATTACCTTAACTATTTAACGAAAATGGTTTTATCATTGAAAAACCCATTTCGAAGAGAAAGCGAATGATACATATTACAGAAGAGGCCTGTGCGTGTGTTTGTGTGAGTGTGTGTGTGTGTGTGTGTGTGTGTGTGTGTGTGTGTGTGTGTGTGTGTGTGCGTGTGCGTGTGCGTGCGTGCGTTAGTGGTAGTGTGCGTGCCAGCGTTAACACGTTGGAAGTACAAGTTTTCATAAAAACTTGTGTTTCCGTAAAATACGAGGCTCAGAATAATGATACGTGTTGCTTGAATTAATATTGTATTATCGAATTTGATGCGAAGCAAGTTGATATATGAGTAGTAAATCGTTTCAAGCTTTTACAAAATGCAGTGAAGTCGTTACAATGCAGAAATTTATTACGTGTGCTTTTTCAGCTTATATGTCATCGGTGTCAAGTATATTTTTCGATGTTTACTAAACAACTCATATTTTATCAATTACAACATACTTAAATACAACATACCCGTCGCTGTTATAAATAATACCACATGACAAGTGTATTACTTCTTTTGTTTGGAAAAATAATGGCCTTTAAAGATCATCCATCATCCAGAAGCATACGCCATAATCTCGGGATAACGATGGCTTGATATGTAAAAATGGGAGTACGCCGTTGGAATACTAATTAGTTACAAATTTTCATTCTATTTGACATGATATTGTTAGTTTAACATCGAGTAAAACACATACATGAAAAACTTTTGTGGTATCGATGATTTTGTACAAATGTGTTCCGCGAGTAGAGAAAATATGTCATATAGAGTGATTAAGAAATCTCGGACAAACTTCGGACGGTAATTTTCCACATCGTTTTTGGTCCCAAGGTAATAAACACATACCATAGAAGTATTCGAAAACAACAGATTTTTTTGATATATTTAAGAAATGACTCTTCAAAATCATATATGATTTGGAAGATACCTTCAATTAAACATTTTCCCCAGTCTGTGATCCTATGTTCCATAATATGTAATCGCCAATAACTCATTGGCGGGGATACCAAGCGATGTAGGTACTAATCTTTTAATCAAATTTTTAGTACTGATTTTTGTGCAGAACTATAGCTAGTTCAAGATTCCGATTTATAACGAAAAATATTTATTCTGATATTTGTGCTATGTATACTTTTTAAGGACTTTAGGTTATGTTAAAAAATGCTCGGATCGCGAAAGGGTATCAAAATCTTAAAAATCTTATATACTATTAGAACGCAAAACTCTCGAAATGCGGAGTGTCAAAAATGCAAAAAGTTGTTATTAAATTATCATTACCAGTGAGAAAACAATACATACATACATATCATACGTTTAAACAATGTGTGGCTGTACATGCACATGGTTTAGATGCAAAGCTTTTGCGAAATTACCAGCAACTCTTAAATCGTAATAACTCTCTTAAAATTTTTGATGTGTGTTTCCACAATGAAAAGAAAAACTTCTAACCTATGAGATATACATTTTATTAAAACATATTGTCACACGCCTGAGGGCTTCGGGCCCACAGGGAGTGCTTTGGTTTGGGGGTGTAGCTAGGTGGAGGTGGTAAAATGACAGAGCAACACTAATAAGGTTTATTCAACACTAGCTTACAGGGGAGAGAGAGAGAGAGAGAGAGAGAGAGAGAGAGAGAAAGAGAGAGTGGATGGACCCTTATTAAAGGGCCGTCAGATAAGGAGAAATATAAGAGTTAACAATAAAAAAAAGGGCAAAATTAGAATGGCTTAAAGATAAAATGCTTACATTAACCCCTAGGGGGCCTGGAAAGGGACGAGGGTCTTCCAATGGCGAATACCAGGGGGGCAACCCAGTAGGAGTAGCCGGCAGGGCCACGGGCGGCGGCACGACCTGCGGGTGCTTGATGGACTCCACCTCGATTGGAACAATCATCTCGTATTTATTAGAGTTATTGGTGTTTGTTTACCCGCTCGCCGCATGCTATGTTTTGAATTACGTGTCGGAGCCGTTCCATACTGACTTGTATAAACATGGGTACGCCCCGACCTGGTTTTGCCTAATTGGGGTCGCTTCGTGACATGACCCCCCTCCTCACAAAAATGGCCCCCATTTTTCCAAAAACCGGGGAAAGGGACAAGGTAATGAAATCACCCACAACTCCAAAATATAATAAGGAAAAAAAAGGAAATATAACAATAATAATTATAAATAAGTCCCTAATATTCATCTGCGAAGACGTCGCTGATCTCCTCAAAACTTGCAGAAACAAGCAGTTCATCCTGGGGTGGCTGAGGGCGGAGCGCACCTGGCGGTCCAAGCTGGCTTCACGCACTGGGGGTCGAGTCGATTTAACAAGTGGCATCTCTCCAAGATCTCGCCCCCGCCTGCCCAGAATCCCGCCAGGGGAGCGTACCATGTGCCGCAGTTCATGATAATAAAAAAGAATCCCTAGTCAAAATCAGTTATGATATAGGTACGTAGAGTCCATACAAACTGACAAAGAACTTTCTCCCTTACCTGGTCAACCAGAAAACCTGTATTTACCAACGTCTCCTCGTGCCCACGTTCCTCCATCCGAATCCTCTACATTCCTAAACAAAAACCCCTTTTTAAACCTCAAAGCCTTTTCTGACCCCCTACTACTTGAGACGGGAAGGGAGCGATTGCCCTTTCTGTGGACCTATTTCCAGGCACCCCTTCCCTTAATTAACGCTGGCTAGAGAGGTACCCCCTCCCTGCCCTAACTCCTATTTGCTTTAAGGGCAGCTCACTCAGGACTGTGAGGAATCAGATTAAAAAACGGTGTGCGGGATTCGACTCCCATAACATATTAGCTTTCTGGCTGACGCATCTGAGTCCTAGGTCTACGTACCTGTAAAAAAACAAAAGGGAACCAATGCGCAAAACTATAAAGTCAGTACAGTGAAATTCAAATTAATCTTGACTCAATATGCTCACCTGGTGGTGAGCTAGTTAATTGCGAACTTAATTAACTAATGAAGGTGCAAGTTCCTTACGTAAGGATAAAAGCAACAATTGCCAAATAAAAATTTGATGAAAACGAAGATAATTAAATAAGTTCAAAATTTAAAAATAATATATACTCAATCTCCCTAATAAAACAACTATTAAATTACAAAATGCCTTGGCAGAATTAGACAAAAAAACAATGGTAAAAAGAAATGAAAACAACAACGGAACCCAAATATGCGGTGTCGTAGTCCTTGCGTCGTTACATTCTTCTACGTATAACGCCCTGTCCTGCTTACGGGAGCACGGAGCACTCCTTCAGGATAGGGTAATGGGCAGCTTTACCAGTCCGGTCCTGGTAACGAACTGTTCGTCTGCCTCTGTGTGTCCTGGTCCGCGTTCTCTGCCACCGGAGACCTGTGCGCTTGTAGACGTCCTAGGGGAAGTTCTAGGTGTCCCAGCTGTCCTCGTCGCTCGTGTCCACCTTTGTAGTCGTCCCGGGCCTGTCTCGTCCTGCATGTCCGGCCGAAGTCCTCTGACGCGGGGCTCCTGTTCGCCCAAAGATGTCATGTGTCGATGTGTCCCTTTCCGTCGTCCTGGACTGCATCCTTCGGCAAATCTGGCTCAAGTTCCTCAATGCGGGCTGATACTCCTCCTGTCTACTTGTAGTACGGGGTCGGCCTCGTTTGCTCCTTCTGACCTATCGTTGGCGGTGGGAGTTCCATCCCAGCTACTTCCAGGATCCATATTCCCTGGATTGTGGTCCGCCATCATCGTACGGGACTTATTTCGCAGACAGAGTACATCGCTTCGGCCGCGGTGTGAGCTAATTGACTCGTAAAAATGCCACAGTCACGATGGGATAAATGTGGACGGAAATAAATAATTAGGACAAAAGGTATGGACATAGATCAATGGGTACAGTAAAAGACTAATGTAAGCCACCATTTAAATAAAAAAATGTAGTGAAAACTTCTGATTTTTAATTGTAAACTCTCTGTTGACTACGATCAACATGAAAGAGAGTTAAGTAGGGTTGTAGGGATTTAATAAGGAATTTAGGGAACATATTATTCAATTAGTTAATTGTCACAAGTCAATTAATCACCATTAAATATGGAACTAGAGCAACTAGTTATTAAAACATCTTAGACGAAATTTCTACTTGCAAATTAAGTAATCAAAAATTAATTAGAACAACTAAGTCAGTGAAATAATTTAGTGTGCGTGCAATCAATTATTAAGTAATTAATAACTATTTAATAGGAAATTAAAACAACTGAGTCGCTTAGGTGGACGAAAAAGCGCGGATCAAAATAACAATTTCAAAATCTTACAACAATAATTAATCGCGTAAGCATAACACCAGTCCTCGTAATATGATAATAAACGCGCTCGGTAAGGTCAAGCACAAAGGTAGGTCAAGAGAAATAAAATCTAGGGCGCCAAAAGATAAAAAAACTTAATTTGCCATCTAACCAATGTAATTTGAAGATGTATAAAAGCTTGTGAAATTTTGGTAATAAACCAATATACTTTGTATGCTCAAAACGACGTGTGTTGGTGGTCTTGATTTAAAAGTCACCCTTCATCTTAAAACCGACTGTGAGACTGCAGTCGGGAGACCTAACCTCACCCTACACCACTACTCTCACGTTATGCCCTGAGAGTTCTACGATATCTTCAAGCTACGAGAACTTCTAACTTCGATATCTTTATCCCCAGATCTGCACGTTACGCCCTCAGATCAACCCCGGAGAAGTTCGTCACGCCCTCTTTCCAGAACTTCCAGAACTTCAAGCTCAGGGCCTGTAGGGGCCTTCAGGTCCACTCTGGAGATCTACGACAAGCCCTGATCTCCAACTACCACAACAGTCTCCAGCCTTACAACCTGGAGACAAGATTCATCTCCGCAGCCACCCACGAGCTACGAGAGAGATTACATACAGTTCACTCTCTATAGAGACCACTTCACATTTCTTTCACTCTCTCTCCTCTGTTTATGGAGACTGGAGTAAATATTAAACATGTATTTATAAATATTGTGTGCAAAGGTTGTCGGAGCTGTTCCGTGCTGACTTGTATTAACATGGGTACGACCCGACCTGGTTTTGCCTAATATTGGGGTCGCTTCGTGACAATATGAACGCGTAAGTTATGAATAGAACAGTATAATAGTTATTTATTATACAAGCGGATAAAATGAACGTTTAACGAGTGATATATTTAAACGCGCGCGCGGCACAGCCGCAACCGCGTTAATATCGCGAGTTAAACGTTCATTGTATCCGCGAGTGTTTTACAACGTTTTATTGAATTTTGCCATATATAAACTGACATTTAGCGGAGTATGTCCAATTTTGAAGAGAAAATTTGACAAGATGACAACTCAGTGCTGCAACTTTGACAACGACGAAAACAATTTTAAACATATAAATTGTTACTTTATACGGCAAAATTGAATAAATTACTATTAATCCGCTGCCTAAATAAACAAAATAAACAATGACTTTATAGGTTCAATTTGACGTCAATAAACGTCAGTTTATATGGCAAAATTGAATAAAATCGTTTATTAACAAAACTGACAAACATGCTTCGCTCATAAGCATAGCACGCGTGTATTTGCCCATTCCTTTCTTCTACCGGCGCTCGTAGAGTTCGTTCGTACTGAGTTGTCGCCATGAAAGAGGCAATCTATGGTTACCACAGAGTTATAAGAATAACAGTGATGATTATTTACATTTTTCGTGTAGCCATCATTGAATAGTTAAAGATGGTTGAAAATGGGGATAATCAATAATGTTGCCAGTGTTACACAAAATATAGTTTTTTTATGGAAAATGAGATCTATAACCACAGTGTAAGGAGGAGAAATACTTGTTTTTTACATGCAGTGCTATTCCATCGATACAAATATGTTAATTGTGGAAATAAATTAGGTATATTTTGTTTTATACAACTTTCCTAAAATACATGTTAATTAATCGCCAAAGGTTGACGATTAATTTCAGAGGAAGATATTGAGCAACCGATTAAGTCGAGTGCACTTACCTCAGGGGGCTGACGAGAAGTCTTCGTCGATTCACCACCAATCAGATGCCGCAAGGGTTCTAATCTGTATAAGGAGAGGAAACAAGGAAACAAAGGATGATTGACCTTCCTCTGCCCCCGGTTCTGTGGTTATCACCCAGCCTATTGGATCTTGCCAGGCACTTCACTTGGAGTTGCTCAATCTCGAGGACTTATTGGAGTTAACAGAAGATCCTACGCGTGCAACGATAGCTAATTCGCGACGATAACAGAAGATCATCAAACAAAATAAGACTCCGTTGTATGAACGCCTTTTAAAACACACCTCTTGCTAGCACGTTCACGTTCGAATGGTTTTAACACACGATAATTTTTACCGGTTTTTTTTGCCTCGTAACCGTTGGAGGAGCCAGCTGTCGGGTCGAGGTTCGGAACGATAGACAGCCCAACTTTCACGACTTACCACATGTAGATAAATACAGATCGTTAGATCAAATATATTAGAAAATAAAACCGGCAACCGTGGTTTCTACCACGTAAACTAGTCTTGGGGCCCAAGGTCAACTTTACTATGATTTTTATACTGTAAACAATCGGTGATATTTGGAGTTTTTAGGTATTTCTTCATGTTTGTTCGTGTAGTTTGCTAGGGATACTATTTGTTTACTTCCCGCATTTATAAAAACAGTTAATAGAAATGGTTAAAATCTGTGAAGTTTGCGGAAAACACGATTATAAGAATCCTAACCTATCTTCTATCTTAGTGGAAGTTGTTTATTGTTTATACCCATTCCTATCCCCACTCCAACCTCACGTCTTTCCCCACTATATGTTTAGATTCCCGCGTTGCTCTATATCAATGCCGGTGACAAGAAAATGCGTATTTATGAATAGTTTGCCACCTCTGTGTATCTTATAACTCTGTGATAGTTACTCTGTCTTACTGCCACCCGTATATATTGGGTACAGACGAGTACATAGTAAATTTTAAGTCACAGAAACGTAGGCTTTCGCTTGGTTCAGCGGATTCACTACTTAAAGATAACGAAGGTTCTATAAAAAAAACAAGTATGCATTTTCGAGACTTAATAACTTATTCCTCCAAATAAATTGGTACTTCCTAAACTGGTGGTAAACGTTCAAAAAGGAGAATGGAAATTTTATTAAAAAAGTCACTCATCATCCTTTCTTCTTTGTCGTTGATATGGTGTTGTTATGATAGCGATCGCGAGACTACGAAAAATGATTAAATCAAGCTCAAAATTGTGTGTAATTTAAAATGTTTTCTTTATCCCAAAAAAATATGCAATTTTTGACTCTCGATGTCTCGAAACTATGCATTCTAAAACATATACATATTTGTTAAATTTTGGGACCCAAAATGATCTTAAAAATAACCTCCGAAGTTTCTAATAAATAAATAAATAATAATGATATTAAATATATTTCTAATAAATAATAATGAAATTTGACCAAAATAGAATTAGTGTTTATCGTAGACGTAAATTTACAGCCCTTGATAGATTAATTTTCATAAGAAGTTGTATCTTCTTATGTAAGTACTGTTAATGTCACGCCTAAGAATCCCTATGGCTGCGCTAGAGAGTAGTTCAAATGAAAAAGGGAGCGTAAAGTACTAAAAAAATTACTTTTATTTGTGAATTATACAAAATGCAGACGACCTGCAAGGCAGTACACAAAATAAAGATGGGAGAAGAGAAATATTAATAAAATATGGAACGATTAAAAAAATAAAGGAAACAACCTGCGAAAAAACCGCACTGGAAAACGAGCTGGAGAGTGAATATTTCGGCGAATTTTATTAGATCAAATTGCTGATTTAAAGAACTCTGTTTTATTATCATCGGTAGCCTAACGTAATAAACGGTAGTCAACGTAGTGAAATGTACGGAATACATACAAAAATTGTCTCGTTCTCACAGTTGATACATAGAAACTTAGAAAATAATACGTTAAAAATCTAAAAAAAACCTCTGTCATACAACCCTGAAATATAGTATAATATAATATATAGGGTGTTTCAGTGGACATTTCAGTTTTCAAATAAAAAATACCCGCCACTGGAAGATGCTACAAAATATTTATTACAGAAAAAATAATGGATATACATGCGGATTTCATTGTTTAAAGATTATATCGTCCAAATGCTGTCCGTCGCGTTGATAGCACTCCTCAAATCTACGTCGTAAGCTCGCATATACTCGTTGGCACATTGCGGCGGGAATGCTGTTGATTATTGCTTCAATCCTGTCCTTCAGTTCTTGTGTGGTTGCGGGAGGAGGGTCAGTGTACACGACACTTTTCAAGTAGCCCACAAGAAAAAGTCCAGTGGAGAAAGCTCCGGCGATCGTGGAGGGTACAGAATATCACCACGTAAGGAAATAAGGGTCCCGGGAAACAATTGTCTAAGTGCTGCCAGGGACAATGCTGCGGTGTGTGCCGTAGCACCGTCTTGTTGAAACCAAATGCCATTGTTACCAGGCAAACGCTGCAGGGCAGGGCGTAGAAAATTATTAATCATTGCGCGATACCGCTGCCCATTTACAGTAAGAGGGCGGCCGCGGGCATCTTCAAAAAAATACGGTCCGATAATGCCTGACGCGGATATGGCACACCACATAGTCACCTTTTTGGAGTGAAGTTGTTTACTGTGTTTTTGTCGCGGATTGTCTGCCGCCTAATAGCGAGCATTATGTTTGTTCACGTACCCGTCCAAGTGAAAATGGGCCTCATCACTAAAGAGCACCTCCTCGAGACCGCCTACATTCCAAAAATAATTAATCATTGTTTCCGCAAAAGTTTTTCGTTTAGCGTAATCTGTTTCCTTTACGTATTGTGTCAGCTGAATTTTGTAAGGATGAAACTTCATGTCTTCTGTTAATATTCGGTACACACTGCTAGTCGAAAGATTTAACACCTGCGCATGTTTGCGTACTGATCGCCTCGGATTTCGAGTCACAGCCCGCCGCACCCTTGCCACATTGTCCGGTGTTCGTACAGTTCTCTCTTTACCTGGACGTTTTTTATTGATGGCACTGGACGTCTCTCGGAATCGTTTTACCCATGATTTCACCAAATTAGCCGATGGGGCATCTGCTATTCGTCGAATGTCGAAACGGTTACAAAAACGACGTCTTGCCAGGGTGTAAGAATCGTTGGCCTTAAAATAGGCTTCGATCATGAACGCGCGATGTTGACCGGTCCACTCTGACATGATAACTAAAATCCGCATACGTTCACTACCTGCTCGCATCCCTGCACCCTTCCCCTCTTGTACAGGGCCGGCGTAAGGCTCATCTGAAAACTGAAATGTCCACTGAAACATATGTATGCGAAACAATATGTATGAATTACAACACACAAGACCCAATAGAGTTCCGTGAATTGTATCTTGTAAAATATCTAATAGAAAATTCGGAGGATACCACCCTCAAATTTCTGCACTTGGACATCTTGAAAAATACAAATAACGCCACCATATAATCACAAAATATGTCTATAAATGCTTTTCTAATAAAGAAATTGTTACAACGTTCATATGTTTTATCCAATATTATGTTAGTAACAGCTGGAAAATCAAACAAAACTTACCAGCACTAATCGAATCGAGGGTTAAATGATACGCGACGCTATACACTAGCACAAACGAAATTTTTGCCGCCGGAGTAATCGTGTAACTTTTGCACAGCTGGAGAAATCCGAGCGCACCACAAAAGCGAAGAAAAGAATAAAGAAAACACCGGAAAATACGAAAAAAAATTGTCGTAAATAAATAGAAAGGAAACGATAGCAGAATTTGGAATCGATAAGATATCCACATATATACGTACATATTTAGCTGTTGTACGAACATGAGAGTCATGAGAAATTTAATTATATGATAATTAACTAAATGATTTTTACCTACGGATTTGTATTAGGCAGCTCACTACTTTTGTACTAAAAAATATTATTTCGGATATATAGCACTAATGTTTATTGAAGCTTATTAACTGGACTTAACAAGTGATGAATCGAAGATTATTTAGTTATATGCTAAAAAATTATCGTACTGTGAGACACACACACAAGTTCACACACTTTATTTTCAACTGTTTATTATACTATAGTTATACTACAACTATACTATAGTTCTTTCATTTAAGATAACAATCAATGAGAAATTACCTTTTAAATGAATTACGATGATATTGTAGTTTATTTGCGAGAAATAATAACTATATAAATAAATAATACTAAAATATAACTTTTCTTAGCCCCCCTGACTATTTGAAGTCTGCCGTGGATTAGATGCATTTCTATTAAGCCACATCATCCACTTCATAAGTCAGCATTTAGTACAGCTCCTTATTAATATTTAATTTCTAAAGTTTCATGTAAGTAGTATACCTACTGTGTTTCTGGAGCACTTTTTGCTGAGTCATGGTGCATTTTAACACGGGTGGATATGGCGGATGGCGATGGCCCACCGGAGCGACCATCGTGCACGTACGCGAGTGGTAAATTCTGCTGAGTCATGCTTCTTGTAAATTAGTCTGCAAGAAGCACTAATTAGTCTGCAAGAAGTACTAATTAGTGGTGAGATTTTAATTAAGATAAGCGATACGCAGTGTTTCTGCCGAGTCACGCAATTAGGAAGAGATGCAGGTCAATACCAGATGAGGGTGCTCAGTTGTGCCAGTGGGCGTGGCCCGTTACCTGAGCGTGATGTCACCACACACTCACCTGAGGTGACATTTACCTGTGCAGGTGCCACACCGTACCTGCCTCACCTGTGAAGGCAAAAGGGGATGTTGCCTACCCCTTGGGGGATGTAAACTAAGGGTGGCTTGTTAGTGCCCTTTTGGCACTTTGCCAGTTGGGCCCAAAAACGTGAAAAAATAATTTTCTGAATTTCTTAGTGCCCTTTTGGCACACACACACAGGGAAATGGAAAAATTTCGATGCCGCAGCGTGTGTGCCTCGATCCCATGAACCTTCGATCCGTAGACCGAGCCGCTACAACAGAGCTATCGTTGCATTCGGTATACGGTAATAACTTTGGTGTATTGAATGTGATTGTAAACTTTGCTTATGGAACGGGGGGCCGCCGTGCCGAGAGAGAGACGAGTGTACCGAGGCCTAGGTTCGATGGAATGTGCCCAGGGGACACGTGGCCGCATGTCACGTGGCCAGATGAGCCGAAATTCCGTTCGCAACAACCCATTCGCCAAATCTTCGCGAAACGGGTGTATGTGCCAAAATTCAATTTTGTTAGCGTTCTTTTGAGATGTTCTAAAGGAACAAATGCATTTTCGGTTTAAGCTAAATGCTTTGGCTCTCTCTTTATGGGTTGAATGGGCTATAGACAGAACTAAACACATTTTTAAAGACAGAAATGGTGTATTTGCCTAAAAATTATTCATCTAAATTAAAATGAGATCATATTTGGTATAACACAGACATGTTAACTTATATTATTTCATTTTATTTATTGAAAAACAGGTAAATACTTTATTGATCAAAAGTAGATAACATTGTATACAACACACATATATTGATGCGATGCAGATCCTCTCTTAAAAGAATTATTTCATTAAATTTTTGTACTATGGTATATTCACATATGTTAGGTTCATTTCAGTAGTTTATACATATTTTGCTCTCTCCTTATAGGGTGAATAGGTTATAGACATAACTAAACACATTTTTAAAGAACGAAATATTGTATTGTGCAACATACTAGACAGAAACATTTATATTCCGATTTGGATTATAAACTGTCAAAGTATTTATTAAGAATTTTTCAAGTTCCATTTTTTCGTTAGAAATATAAGTAACGATTGATAGGAAATACAGCTATTTATGGTATTATTACTGGTGCATGTTACGATGGTAGGATTTAACTATAAGTCTGCAAACCGTGAACCGATCTGTGAACCGATCTGGAACCGCTTTGAAACCGCTTTGAAACGGGTCTGGAACCGCTGTGGAACCGGTCTGGAACCGCTTCGAACCGCTCTGGAACCGCTTGGGAACCGCTTTGAACGGGTCTGGAACCGCTTTGGAACCGGTCTGGAACCGCTTCGAACCGCTTTGGAACCGCTGTGAACGGGTCTGGAACCGCTTGGAACCGCTTTGAACGGGTCTGGAACGGTTTTGGAACCGCTTCGAACCGCTCATAAAATGATTGAATCCTTGTCTATAGCGACCGCAATCTAACCAGACATCTTTGAAAAATGAGCTTTATTTAACGAGTTGTGAAAATGATTCAAGTAATATGTTTGTAAAACTATTTTTTATTGCTACAATAATCCAATATACATATATAAGGAGAGATTTTTAAAGCAATAAAACCCAATTGTCTTCCTTTTGATAGATGAGGCGATGGTATTGATACCAATCTCCAATGCATTCATCTCTTCGGAATCCTTGATATGCTCCATCCCCCGTCCGCTCGAATAAAGTGACGTTCATGGGTATTCCACAACACACCCGCTGCTCCTCAGGTGACATATACCGACTGCGAGTGCGCTTCAGTTGAGCTCCATTGAAACGTCGTTTTTCATAGCTTCTATCAGGTACATCCATAGCAAAACGACATCTTGAACATTTGTAGCCCACATGAATCACAACCGTCGAACTGCTGACACCATTTTCATCTTCAGATGAATACGCTTCAACAGTCGAATCGCTGTCGGCATTGGCCTCCTCCTCCTCCTCCCAGTCTCTCCTCACTTCAGCCATTCCACCTTTTCTAATAAAATAAAAAATGTTTTAATACGTGGTATAGTAAGTCACTAACAATACTTTAAGTGAAATAATTTCAATAAATTAAATTTTTGGTATGAATACTTTAATTGAAATAATTTAAATAAATTAAAGCTTTGGTGTGAATACAACCAGTAAAGTTTTTGAATGTGTTTAAAAACTTACAGTTATGAATACTTTAATTGAAATAATTTCAATGAATTGAAGTTTTGGTGTGGATACAACCAGTAAAGTTTTTGAATGTGTTTAAAAAACTTACAGTACTACTTTAATCCTCCTCCTCCGCTTCCCCAGGCAATAAGGCAACCTCCTTCGCCTTCTTCGGAGCTGGCAACTTCAACCTCTTTGGGGCTGGTTCCGCTTCTAGTTGTTCAATTTCATCTTCTTCTTCTTCTTCACCCTCGTCGTCCGTTAAATTAAAGGAAAACTCCTTTAATACTTTTGCAAATATGGTCAGCTCCTCTTCCGTTCCCAACTGGCTTCTGTGATAGGCTAGTGGTAGATTGCCAAATTTATTCTCTAAGGTTGTTTTCTTGGGGGTGTAACTCAGATGAATCAAGATTTTGTTTTCCCCTACAATTTTTGTTTCTTTTACACCAAACCTGAAAAACCATTAAAAAGTGATATATAATAAAGGAAAGCAAGAGTATTAAAAAGTAATATAATACAGGAAAGCAAGAGTATTAAAAAACAAAAAAGGGATGTTAAATTTAAAAAAACTTACATGAAAATCTCTTTGATCACTATGTGTGCCGTTTTTATCGGCAACTTCACAAGATCAGTCACGGCCACTACAATCGTACACGGAACGTTCGCCATTTTGTAACATTTAAAATTGCCCGATCTTATATAGTATAAAGTAAAAAAATATACGTACGTAATTTAAAGATAAACTAACTTTCCACCGATATATGAACACGACACCACAGGAAAAACAAGTTTTATCAGGAAACATGCATTTTTGGTAACCTAGAGTCAAATTCGGTTTACATGACTTTCCACCTTTTTGATGATAACCGTTTATCTGACGAAAACACGTTTTATCAGTAAAAATGCATTTTTGCTAACCTAGTGTCAAATTCGGTTTATATGACCTCCCACCTTCTTGATGATAAACATTTATCTGACGAAAACAAGTTTTATCAATAAAAATGCATTTTTGCTAACCTAGTGTCAAATTCGGTTTATATGACTTCCCACCTTTGTGGTGATAAACGTTTACTATTAATTTAGAAATCTCCACCACTTCACCGTTTAATCTATCATTTTACATATTGGTACAACTCCATATTCCACTTTGTTGTTTTTCACGTTTAGTGTAAACTATAGTACATCTACAGCTTACCGTTGTTAAAGAACCAACTACGTCATGACCACGATCGAAGAGTGTTCGACTGCCATACTTCGAAAAATGGAAAATGTAAGTAAATTGATAAAAACGAATGAAGACTTTTTAAAGTGGATCAAGTACCTTAATCGAAATATACATTTATTACGGAAATATCTAAAAAAATTTTATCATAGAGATTTGCGTGCTACATCAACTATCGAAGCGAATTTGACAATGTTTCAATCTTATTTAAAAAAAATGCAAAATTCGTATAAAACTTCTATTAAAAATTGTAAACGAGCTAGATCACAAAACGTAGTTTGGCAGGATGTTGAATCATGTTTCAAAAGTCGTGTTAGATCTGGTGTTATAATAAATTTTAATATCAAAGACCCTTCAACATTTTTCGATAGTGCATATAGGAGTTTCGCTCGACAGATCCGAAGTGCTCTAAAAAAGTGTTTACTGAAAGTTAACGTTGTTTTTTATGCTAAGTTTATAAAACCACAGAATGGAGAGATTGACATTAAACATTTCGTTACAAATAATCAAATTATAGATAACAATACTAATATTAAAGACTGGTATTCAAATAATGTTAAATTTAAAATTTTGACCAAATTGGAAGAGTTTCAGGAGAAAGATTCTGGATGGGCTTTATATGAAATTTTACATCTCAAAGTAAATATAAATCATTATATCCCTATTAATGTTGGTACATCCACATTTATTGAAGTTCCTCAATTCATTAAGTTAAAGAAAGCCGTTTTAAATATCCGAAATGATGATGAATTTTGTTTCATGTGGTCTTGTGTAGCAGCTCTGCATCCTGTTTCATATAGCAAAAATAGAACTAGTTCTTACCCTCATTTTAGAGAGATTTTTAAATTCGATGGAATCGAGTTTCCTATCATTCTAAAAGATATTCCAAGGTTTGAAAAAATGAATAATGTAGCGATTAACGTTTTTGCATGTGACGAAAGGAAGCGACAAGTAGTACCGGTTTGTCTAACTCAATCTGAAAATCTCACTAAAATTAATTTACTCATTTTAGAATTACCCACAGAAATTTCACTTGATTCAAATAAGATCGAACGACAACGTTATCATTTCGCTTTGATCACAAATCTATCAAGATTGTTAAGTCGACAATTAGGAGGTGTTTTTCACAAAAAATGGTTATGTGACAGATGTCTCAATTGGTTTTATAGTAATGAACAATTAATAAAACATTCCTTCCGGTGTAAATTAAGAAACAACACGAAGATAACTCTACCAACAGCAGACAAGAGTATATTAAAATTTAAAAATTTTAAAAACAAAGAGAAAGTGCCTTTTGTCATTTATGCAGATATCGAAAGTATACTACTACCGTTTACTGATAACGACCAAACGGAGCGTTCTAAAAAATTTCAAAAACATGAAGCGTTTAGCATAGCCTATTATTTGAAGTGTTCTTACGATGATTCCCTCTCCAAATTTAACCTATATACAGGAAAAAATCCAGAAATTTGGTTTGTGAACGAATTAAAAAGCATCGCTATTAATGTTAATGAAATCTATTGTAATCCCGTTCCTATGAAACCGTTGTCTTTTGAAGAGGAGCAAAATTTTTTAACATCAACTCATTGTCACATTTGTTGTAAACCTTTTATGGACAATGACATTAAACATCGTGACCACTCACATTTGAATGGTAACTATAGGGGTAGTTCTCATAGGGGTTGTAATATCAACTACAAGGATGAACACTATATACCTGTAATTTTTCATAATCTATCAGGTTATGATAGTCACTTCATTATAAAAGCTCTAAGCACACAGGTCAAAGGTTCCATAAAGTTATTACCTATCAACAAGGAAAAATATATATCGTTTACCAAGTACATTGCTGGAACAAAGGTAAATTTTAGATTTTTAGATTCTTTTAGATTTATGCCTAGTAGTATTGAAAAGTTATCAAGTTATTTAAACAATTCTCAAAAAATTATTACCAAATCTTTGTGTCGAAACGAAATAGAATTTGACTTGTTGCAAAGAAAAGGTGTATTCCCTTACGAATATCTTGATAGTTGGAAAAAATTACAGGACACGCGAGAATTACCACCTATTGAACAATTTTTTAGTTCTCTCTCAAATGATACAATTAGTAAGGAGGAGTACGAACATGCACAGTTAGTATGGAACACGTTCCAAATTCAAAATATACAACAATACGCTGAATTGTATTTGCAAACAGACGTATGTCTTTTAGCAGATATCTTTGAAAATTTTCGTGAAGTGTGTTTGAAAACATATGAATTGGATGCACTGCATTATTACACAGCTCCAGGATTAGCTTTTGATGCGATGCTTAAAATTACACATATTCTGTTGGAATTATTAACAGATGTGGATATGTTTATGTTTATAGAAGACGGTATTCGAGGAGGTATTTCACAATGTTCGAATAGATATGCTAAAGCGAACAATAAGTACATGGGTAACGATTTCAATAAAGACCTACCAACATCTTTCCTTATGTATTACGATGTTAATAATTTGTATGGGTGTGCCCTTTCATGTTCTTTACCATATGGAGGTTTCGAATGGATTGATCCATATTCTGTAAATACTCTAGAAATTCCTGACGACAATGACTTCGGTTATATCTTAGAAGTAGATTTGGATTATCCGAGAAAACTACATTATTCTCATAAAGATTTACCGTTGTGTCCTGAACGTACCAAGCCACCAACATCACAAAGTGAACACAAAATTTGCTAACTACACTCATGCCTAAAAAAAACTACATTATTCATTTTCGAAATTTAAAGCAAGCTGTTCACTTGGGCTTGCAAATTCAAAAGATTCATAAAGTTTTGAAATTCAAACAAAGTCCATGGATGAAACCTTACATCGATTTAAATACTACTATGCGAGCGAAGGGTAGTAACGATTTTGACAAAAATTTTTACAAGTTAATGAATAATGCAGTTTTTGGTAAAACGATGGAAAACGTGAGAAAGTATCGAGATGTGAAAGTAGTTACCAAATGGTCAGGACGTTATGGGGCGAGATACTACATTTCCAAACCTACTTTTAAAAATTGTGTCATTCTTGATAAAGATTTTATTTTAATAGAAATGAATAAATCTGATATTGTTTGTAATAAGCCGATTTATGTCGGCTTCTTTGTTCTAGATATTTCAAAAACATACTTATACGATTTTCATTACAATTATATAAAAGAGAAATATCCTCACAACTCAAAATTGTTATATTCTGACACCGATTCATTAATATACCAATTTTTCTGTGAGGACATTTATATGAATATGAAAACAGATATTCATTTATTCGATACATCAGACTATTCACCACAAAATCCTTATGACATGCCGTTGAAAAATAAGAAGGTCTTAGGACTTATGAAGGATGAAAATAATGGCATTATAATGACTGAATTCATTGGTCTTCGCTCAAAAATGTACGCTTATAAATTGATAACAGATGCTGTTGTGAAAAAAGCAAAAGGGGTAACAAAGGCATCATTAAAAAATATACACTTTGAAGATTATTACAGATGTCTATTTGATAAGAATATAATTGAAAAAACTCAAAATCTCATTAGGTCTCACTCACATTCAGTTTATACTATAGCTCAAACAAAAATAGCTCTCTCTCCGTTCGATGACAAAAGAAATGTCAATTATTTAACAACTGACACATTACCATGGGGTTATGATCCAACTTGTGAAAGTTAATTCGTTTTGTCAATTTTATTTTTCCATTTTAGATGATATATTTTATGATTTTAAAAATATACCCATCCATTGTTCAGAATATACAGGTAAAATTTATAACACAATTGAAAACATTATATTTATATATTCTTCAATAGATCACAGGTGAAGACTTGCTACTCAATGATGAGGTAACTGTAGCTTCGTTATTTCCGAAGGAGAAGATGGCGACAGATGAAGAGGACCTGAACTATGATGAAGAGTTGCTACTCAATGATGAGGTAACTGTAGCTTCGTTATTTCCGAAGGAGAAGATGGCAACAGATGAAGAGGACCTGAACTATGATGATGATGATGAAGAGGACCTGGTCGATGGAATGAAAATAGAAATCGATGAGGAGCTTCAAATTTTAAGCGATGGAATGACAATCGAAGCATTGTGTCAAAATGATCTGGAAGAGCTACGAGTCCTAATCAAAGAAACGGCAGAAGAAATAATGGAAATCGATGGGTGGGATGAAATCAAGATAGTTGAAGAAATAAGGGAAAATGTTTTATGTACAGAAAATTTAAAAATTCTAAGATTTTGTTCTAAATGTAACAACGTTGTATGTGTACCAGACGAATCCAAATCGGAATATAAATGTTTCTGTCTAGTATGTTGCACAATACAATATTTCGTTCTTTAAAAATGTGTTTAGTTATGTCTATAACCTATTCACCCTATAAGGAGAGAGCAAAATATGTATAAACTACTGAAATGAACCTAACATATGTGAATATACCATAGTACAAAAATTTAATGAAATAATTCTTTTAAGAGAGGATCTGCATCGCATCAATATATGTGTGTTGTGTACAATGTTATCTACTTTTGATCAATAAAATATTTACCTGTTTTTCAATAAATAAAATGAAATAATAGAAGTTAACATGTCTGTGTTATACCAAATATGATCTCATTTTAATTTAGATGAATAATTTTTAGGCAAATATAACATTTCAGTCTTAAAATGAGTTTAGTTATGTCTATAACCCATTCAACCTATAAAGAGAGAGCCAAAGTATTTAGCTTAAACCGAAAATGCATTTGTTCCTTTAGAACATCTCAAAAGAACGCTAACAAAATTGAATTTTGGCCACATCTGTCCAAAGGGCACATTTCAGTTCGGATAGTTCACACACACCCGTTTCGCGAAGATTTGGCGAATGGGTTGTTGCGAACGGAATTTCGGCTCATCTGGCCACGTGACATGCGGCCACGTGTCCCCTGGGCACATTCCATCGAACCTAGGCCTCGGTACACTCGTCTCTCTCTCGGCACGGCGGCCCCCCGTTCCATAAGCAAAGTTTACAATCACATTCAATACACCAAAGTTATTACCGTATACCGAATGCAACGATAGCTCTGTTGTAGCGGCTCGGTCTACGGATCGAAGGTTCATGGGATCGAGGCACACACGCTGCGGCATCGAAATTTTTCCATTTCCCTGTGTGTGTGTGCCAAAAGGGCACTAAGAAATTCAGAAAATTATTTTTTCACGTTTTTTGGGCCCAACTGGCAAAGTGCCAAAAGGGCACTAACAAGCCACCCTTAGTTTACATCCCCCGAGGGTTAGGCAACATCCCCTTTTGCCTTCACAGGTGAGGCAGGTACGGTGTGGCACCTGCACAGGTAAATGTCACCTCAGGTGAGTGTGTGGTGACATCACGCTCAGGTAACGGGCCACGCCCACTGGCACAACTGAGCACCCTCATCTGGTATTGACCTGCATCTCTTCCTAATTGCGTGACTCGGCAGAAACACTGCGTATCGCTTATCTTAATTAAAATCTCACCACTAATTAGTACTTCTTGCAGACTAATTAGTGCTTCTTGCAGACTAATTTACAAGAAGCATGACTCAGCAGAATTTACCACTCGCGTACGTGCACGATGGTCGCTCCGGAGGGCCATCGCCATCCGCCATATCCACCCGTGTTAAAATGCACCATGACTCAGCAAAAAGTGCTCCAGAAACACAGTAGGTATACTACTCATGTAAAGTATGATTTTATTGCTCCAACCCTTAGCGAGAAAAAGGGGATAATCTGACTTAAGAGACATCATGCACACCTGTATCTCGCTTGGTGTATGTATATGTCTCCTGCGGTTTCGGAGAAACAGGCATGGATGATGTATCTTGAGTCAGATTATCCCCTTTTCTCGCTAAGAGGTGGAGCAATAAAATCATACGTTGCTTGAAAGCTGAGAGATTATACCCTGTCAAATAAACCGGTGGAGTAATAAAACGATTATTTCGCCGGGGATCAGAGGCGTTTTCTAAAGAAATGAACGAAAATTAATAAATGCATGGTCTATGTAAATTTGCTCAAAGACCTTATAATTGTTTTAATAGAAGGTAGGCATTTTTTCCTGATTTGTTGTTAACTCGTCGTTAATATAATATATTATAATGTCGGAACTCGGTATTTATTTATAATATTTTACGATAATATTTTTTATATCTCCTATTTATAACAATCTATTGGATTTTTGACGTCTAACTTTCCAATTCGATTATTCAAATATTAGTGAATTGTTGTTCAAATCGTCAATTTTCATTAGTTCATTCATTCATTTTCAAAAATCATTATGTATGGAGGGCTTTGCATGACCTATTTTGTGCAATGTGAAAACTATGATTACATAAAAATTTCAATTACTTTCACAACCAAATAGTATTAACTTTTTTGTAGCTTCATTGATTAAACACACTCATTGGTTCTATTAATAGATGGAATGTATTCTCGAAATTAAATTCAAAGTGAAGGTGTATAAGAAACAAATGTAAGAGAATCTGATTCTATTAATGTTTCGCCACTAACGTTAATTTTGTCAGAGCAGGAAGTGACTGTCAAGGGGCATAATAAATATTTTTCTTTTCTCGGTGATCTTTACTTGTTATGTTTTCAAAGTTTGCTTGTAATTCAAATAAAAATAACATTATCACTTTAAACATGATTGGTTAGTGCCGATGATGTATGTCTGTTTATTGTAAGGGAAATGATACCTTTTCTTCGAAAAACAAGAAATAGTACACCCGTCCATTAGTGCCAAACCGAGTGATTCGAAATGGGGTACTTAGCGTAAGGGATTATTATGTGCAGAAGTGTGTGCTGACTAATCGAGTGGCAAATAGGGCATTTCCCCGATCGCAAGCCAGTGAATGGACATTCCCTATATGTTTCCAATAGCCAGACGTACAATAAACGCACGTGTTCCGGGTGAGACACTCAAAATACAAAAGGAATCCGTAAGGCAGCGTGCTAGACATTATAAAACTCTTGAAATTTAAAGGATTCCACCTTGTATCGGTTTTTCATTTATAATGAGATTTTATTACTCCACGGTTTTTTTTTGACAGAGTATAAATAGTAGTAAAGAACCCAGGCTCTATTTAATACATATGTATTTTTTTACAATTTTTCTGATATTTCGGGGGTGAGTTTAATGCTAAAGATTGAAGGTTCTGGAAGTGCTGTACTAGTCCCTATCATCGGCAATAAATTAGCAACAAAATATGCCGCTTGGTTTATGTATATATCTTCTGCGGTGCCGGAGATACAGGTGTGGATGATGTGTTTTAAGTCAGATTATCCCTTTTTCTCTCTAAGGGGTGGAGCAATAAAATCATACGTTGCTTGAAAGCTGAGAAATTAAATAGTGATAAAGAGCCCGGGCTGTATTTAAAGGATATACATTTTTTACAATTTTTCTGATATTTTGTGGATGAGTTTAATGCTAAGGGTTGAAGGGGTGGTTTTGGGAATGCGCTACTAGTTCCTATCGTCAGCAATATATTAGCAATACAATATGCCGCTCGGTTTACATATATGTTATGGGCGAATTGCCATCCCGGGCGATTTACAATCTGCCTGGGCAAATTGCAAATCGTCCGGGTTCTTGGGCAGATTGTAATCTGCCTTGTGGTCTCTTAGGCAGATTGTAATCTGCCCTGTAGCATTTTGGGCAAATTTAAAACGACAGAAAGATTGTTTTGCTTATAACCATGCTTTAAAATTTTTGTTGAGTGTGGAGATTATTTCATTTACTAACATGGTTTCAAATTTTAGTTAAGTAGTAAGTATGCCTGGAATTCCTTAACATTTACTGTAATTATCTTTACCCACCGACCGACGGGTGGAGTTTCAGCGTGAGATTGCTAGTAAAAGCACATATAAAGTTTTTATGGGTGCTGAACGAGAGAAAATTATTTAAGCAGTTTTAAGTGCCAAAGGCTTGAAAATGAAGAAGACCAAGAAAAAGGAGGAAGAAGAAGAAGAAGAATTAGCACTATTATGGCCAGAATTGAAAATTGTTCATGGCAATCCGCGTCATAGCCAAAGCTAAGGATCTGTTGAAGCAGCAAACAAAGATATTGAACACATAATCTCGTGTTGGATGAAGTATAACGAAACATCAAAATGGTCTGAAGGTCTTAGAAATGTTCAGTTTATGAAAACAGAGCTCGCCGTTCTGGCATTCAAATATCACCCTACGAGGCGATGTTTGCTTGCAGTTCCAAAGTTGCTCTCACATCTTCAGATTTACCCAAGGACGCCGTAAAACGCCTAAATACTGAGGGTGATCTTTAAGATCTATTTGACTCTGTTAAATCTGCGAGTACTGACCAAATTGACGTCGATTTTCCAACATCTGACGGTTTGCCTATAGCTCCGAATTCGTCTACATTTGACGGTTTGCCAACATCCAACGATTTGCCAACATCTGACGATATGCCCACATCTGACGGTTTGCCACCAGCTGACAGTGGCAATGCAACCATTTCCATTATGGCTGCTGACCTTTCCCTTCACAGGGAAAATATTTTAGCTACGCGCAAAGAGCAGCAGATACCGAGCGTAGATCGATCTACATGTGACTTCAGAAATATTATGGGCGTTATTTTGAGCAAAAATGATGACGAATTTTACGAAATAGATACAAAAGATGGTGTTTTAGATAATCTGTATTTTAGGTCTCAATTTGATATATGTAAACAACATTTTTTTAGCCTGCAAGACGTTATGTTAGGTAAAAAAATATCATTAAGATCTCCGGCAAAGTGTAACTCGACTACAGAATACGAATGCAATCTACGAATACGCAGATTGCAATCTGCCCTAGAGACTACAAGGCAGATTACAATCTGCCCAAGAACCCTGGCGATTAATCTTGCGATTGCGAAGATACAGGTGTGGATGAAGTGGCTTAAGTCTTAAGTCACATTATCCCCTTTTTCTCGCTAGGAAATGGGTGGAGCAATAAAATCGTGGTTTGCGTAATAAATTAGCAATAAATTAACAATAAACTATGAGCCTATTGTAATTTCCGATTTATGATGTGGATGATGTGGCTTAATAGACATATTAAAGACCATGGTATTATGAGTCTGCGCCATAATTTTATTTCTTGACGTACCATTCGCTTGCGCTCAGTTCAGAGATAAGCATCTATCGCTGCTCGGTGCTAGTTTTGTTCCACCCCGTATTTTATTTCCCCAATACAACACATATCTGTGAGGCATCCCCATGTCCAATGGAGAGGTGCTCAATGGAAAACTAGCAACCTCACACCACTTCCACCAGAACCAGTAATTAAGAATTACGGTGCATTACAATTCCGAACTATGATCAGTTTTTCCTAATCCCCACTCCAAATTCCGAACCACAACCCATATCCTCCGTTAACTATCTTTCCGAATTCCAAACCGGCCCCAACCCATAGACATAAGACAACCTGGGCGATCGAGACAACTGTATCCGTTATATTAAAAGTCTGATAACCCACCCGTCCTATCATCGCCTTTGCACTAAAATCTTTTAAGAAGTGAAAGAATGTGCCATTTATACCACTATGACGTCGATGACAAGTGCTTCTAGATGAAAATTTCTTTATATTCTACGTAATATCAAAAACTGTACATTCATGTAATTCAAAATTTTTTTGAAGATTGGGTCGGTCGGTCCCCGGGTCGGTTTGTACGCAAGTAGAGCGTAGGGTAGGTACCGCACGTCGAGTTCGGAATTCGGATAAGGGATTAGTGGTCCGCTACTGGCACCTTATCTATTTCTGACCGCGGTTCGGAATTCGAGTGCGCCCAAGAATTAGGGTATCTGGCTGGAAGCTGTAATTCTGTAATTAGTAGTTCTCGAAAATATCCACTGCTTTTTAAAAATAATCAAGTTTCAATTCAAGTCCCCTACATTAAATTTAATTTTAGATGACTAGTTATCTAAATACATATATAAAAAAGAATGGAACATAATTCTGTGACTGTATATGAATGCATGAACATTATTTTAAAAAGGAACACCATTTTAAGTTTAAATCAAGATTCCGGTGTTACACAAGTAAAATTAAAATTAAATAAAATGATAATTAAATATGGTTTTACATACCAAAATATATTGACAAAATCCTTAATAAAGCGATCCGTCACGGAACTATACGTTTACACCCACTATTGTTTATTAAATATAATTGTCTCCAGTTACCTCTTGAGAAGTAGAAAGATATCATTTTCCTTATTATGATTGGGATAAACCCTCCTTGAATGACTGTAGGTTATACTTTATTACGGACTATTTGAAAACATATTTTCTAACAAACTGTCATGCTTAGGGCCCTGATGAGTCTTTAGGTTGCACAGTTTGGGGGCTGTACAGGCACTATAGGTTGACGGCAATTTACTATTAACAATAACATTGAGAAGAAACAACATTTATTTGGTCTATCAACAAAAGAGTTACATAGTTACAATAAGTAACATTAACGTACCTTAATTAGGGATGAAAGAATAAATTAGACACATTAGGAAACGGAACATAATAAACAAGTTAAACAATAAACGGCAAGATTACATTAACGAGTGCCATAGCTTATATGAATTCAGGGTTGAAGAGGGTGTGATATATCACGACAGACCAGAGGGATCGTTCCATGGACATATTTAGGGTTGCTCAATGATCAGGAAATTAAACAAGTTGATCACTGATTAATGATTAATATCAATTGTTCATAGTATGGTGTATTTGACCGTGAAAAACCTGACGAGTCGTAGCTTTGAATTCCTTTCTTCGTGGTCACACGTGCTCCTTTGCGTTTACTCACGGTCAGTCTATGAAATCATTTAAACAGTCGTGATAATTAACTAAATGTCCACCTAAAAATACATTGCCTGTGACATAAAGTTCACATATTGCCTTTTTTATGTGACAATATTAAATTAGTAATGTTAACAATACTACTCTGCATAAAATATGGTAATTTCGTTTTTTACTTGTCATTTTTCTGGCAAATAAAGGCATATTGCAAGGTCTGGTGATTTTTCTGCATATTTCTTAAAAAAAAAATAATTTTGTAATGCGTATTTTCCAGCTCCTAATAATAAGCGACGATGGTAGCTGCGGAAAAGAAAAGCTGCAGATGGGGAAAAATAGCAATGGTCAAATTGACCAAAATATAAAACGACACCAGATTTACAACAAGTACCGAATTGTGGCATTTCTTATTACTAATTTTAATAAGGCAGTCGCTGAATGCATTTACAAAGAAGTAACTCACCAAGCTCACGATGGTCGAAAAGAATAGTGCTAATGTAATAATGCCGCCACGTCCTCACCGAGAATAATGTTAAGATCTGGATGTATTCACATAAAAAAATACAAGAATTAATTTCTCAAAAAATCAAATATATATACTAAATAAAATTTTGTTGTTTATTTATTACAAAATGCGATTATTATTTTTGTTGCAAGTTTTACGGCCCTATTGTAGGGCGAGAATGAAATTTTTTTAATCAATTACGACGTGAAAGAATTTCAAGCAGCGTTATATTTATAACTTCAAAATAAAGTAATAAAAATAAGACGATAAAGTTTAAACTTGATCAAGATCCTACGTTTTCTCTCACTCCCTCAAGGATTATCTATCCGATATAAGCACAACAAAAAATTCGGAAAAAAAATTCAGATTTAATCTCGAGAACAGTTCGTTTTCAGGAGCTCCCATCCATTATCGCAGGACCGTTTAAAAACATTTTCTTTCCAGGCAAATTCCTCGAAATCCTCCGCGGTCGCGCGCCTAATGGATAACCCATCGATTGAATTCTATTTATTTATTACTGCTTCCCGCGGAAAAACACGAAAACACCTCTCTCCATTGAACTTTTCAATTCACCAACAATAAAAACTTCCGGCAATTCTTCTCCCTCACCCGCCTTCGGGACCTTCGATTGAACTTTAATTACGTATCTCGTCTCCAGACGGGCCCTTCTAACTCCGGACGAACGAAACTTTCGAAAGGGTTCGATGCTGTGATATGTGTGTATGTGGGGAGTTTATGGGCGCGGAAACTTAGACGAGTTCCCGCACGAGGGAGTAATTTCAGAGGACTCGCTAAGGCATTTCTCGGTGATTTTTTGACTGAACGAGAAATAGTTTGGGGAGAATAATCGAGAAAGGATATTTTTCATGCTTTGAACTTTGCACTTTAACAAGTAATAAATAAAAAACGCGCTTTCCTTAATAACAGAACTTACAAGGTGAGTATGGAATAACGAAAAATTCCAGGAACCCCGAATTTCTTTTTCCGAAGAGGCCTAGAGGTGAAAAGGAACAAAATAGAACTAAAAATAGAAATGTCAGTTAAAAATTCACAGGAAATGTTAGATGTGCCCCTAGTTCGCTGAAACACCCATTTTCGTTTGTCGAATTTTCTTTCGCACTTACCCCAACATAGCTTAATTTTAACACACCCGATTTGCTGCTTACGTGACTTTGTCATGTCGCACCTTTGGAGAAACACTGACACAAGTGCAATGTTTAATAAAAATGAGTTGATATTGCCAAACTATTCCCAAATCTCAACTCTATCTGGTAAAATAGAGACAATTGTATCTCTCTCCATTTAAGTTAGATGGCGCATATGTCTTTGTGGCATTAATGTGGCATGACTCGTCGATCACAGCTGATTTGTTTGGTGCTACAACGTCAGAGGTAGTCAGTTACGCAATAGATTTTGTGTGAAATGTATGTGTCTAGAAGGACATTAACATAAAAGTAAATATGACATTTAATTTATCATTTTCTGGAAAGCAACAGTAACACAATTGGCTTTGTGTTCTTATTATTAAATTAATATTGGCATATTTGCTTTATAACCGGAGTCACAACGACGTAAAACATATTTCAGTTATTGTTGATCCAATAATGCATTACTTCTTCAAAGTAACAGTGACATAAATGTCTTTATGTCGTTGGCATTTTATATTGTGCAAATTATTGTAAACTATTGCCACTATTGGCGACAAAAACGACTTTAGTGAAATTGTTTCCTTTTATCTCTAGTTTCTTACTCAATAAATTGCACGTATAAGTAGTAAATACGTATTTATTGTTTCAACTTTATGTCGCATTTCATTTTATTTGTAGGTAGTTTAAAAACGTTTTCACAAGATATAGAGCCTCGTGGATTAAAAATGTTGCGCAAAGTATTACAAAACAATGGTTCTGCGTCTATGGAAAATTCTGCTTCTAGTATACAACATGTGCTATGTGAAATAAATGCAAACAAAAAAAAATAGGTATAAATCTGTTAATTGCATCACAGCTAAACAAACTATAGAAATGAGATTAAAATAATTGCTTTTGCCTGGTTCATTATAATGTGTTCAACATATTCAACGATACTCAAAGCTCAATAAATGTAATGACAGTTCCCTAAATCCGGAAGTTGACGTCATTTCTATACCAGAAACAAATGGCACTGGGAACTATCAGATAGATTCCAAAGACACATCTCAACAATAAAGTAGAAACTTTATTCTAGAAAGTTACTTTCAAAGTGCAATATAGGGTTTTGTGTATTTTAGTTGATTGCCAGCTGGAAACGTATACCGTTGTTAAATATTTTAGATTGAGACTAATCGACAAAAAAAATGTGGAATTGAAAACAGAGACGTTGAAGATGATCCGCTTACTATAAGTAATACTGATGAGTTTCTACCATCATCTGATTTGTCAGATAGCAGTTCTTTATCATCAGATGAAAACGAAGATGATTTGCTCAATTCTACTATAAATGATGAAAGTAATAACTCTCCATTAGAGACAAAGAAAGTAGAAAATATGAATGGGAACCAAAAGAATAAAAAAAATGTAAGGAAATGTTTAAGGAATTCGGGGAAACAATACGGTTCGAGGAAAATGCGTGCATGAGAGAAATTCCCCCTCTGTCCTGCAACTGCAGACTTAATTGTCCAACAAATTTGAAAAACAAGACTATTGGGCCGTTGTACTGGAACTTACAATAATTGCATCTGAGGCATAGATACGATTCCAGAAGACAAGAGAGGTAAAGACAAAAAACATTCAAAATTAGACCCAGAGATCGGCAAATTAATACGCACCCACATGAATAGTGTTTCGAGGGTTGAAAGCCATTATTTGCGAAATCGAACTAGTCGAACATTTATACATGGTGGATTGACGATTGCGAAAATGTATCGAGAATATAAAAGTATGCGTGAATTCGACCACAAATCATCAGCCAGTTACGACGCATGCTGTCGTATTTTTAATACGCAATTTAATATTGGATGTCTCTTGCCAAACAAAAACTTATGTGATCAATGCGTAATCTATCATAATTTAACCGAAGATGAAAATTTGGCACAAGGGGTAGTTTATAAAAAGCTCCAGGAAGAAAAAGAGCTGAGCTGCAAAAAAAAAGCCAAATATATCGAAAACTGTAAAAAAGAGACCAATCAAAATGTTGCTATGTACGACTTACAGGCAGTTATGTCCGTACCGATGGGAGATTCTCCCACCTTTTTTTATTATTCAAAACTGGACTGTTACAACATCACAGTAAGTTACAAAAAATTGCTAGTACATTTGGAGCCTACGAGCTAAGTTTAAGTTTTAACGACTTTTGTGATATCAAGGGGCTCTCACAAGATGTAGGCTTGAACATAATAAAAATCGAAAGTGATGATCAAATTAAAATAAATGAAATAAATATATTGGACTTCCAAAAAGGCGATGATACTTACTGTTACAAAACTAGTTATAGTGGTGAATGGATGTAAGCAAAAATAAAAATTGGCCGCTTGGTCAATAACAAAATATCCATAGAATAAGAGTAAGCGTACACTTCCACATTCCCTATTTCTGGAAGAAAAAAAGATGACTTACTTAAGTTACCTAATTCACACTAATATTGTTCCAAAATTCTATCAACCCTTTTATAATACTTAGTTAGGATTTTTAAGTTATTTTGAGAATTTGTTTTGTTTATTTTTTTGTAAGTAAAAATTCAACAACACATTTGTCTTTTTTTAACTATATACCATTTTTAAGCAAAAAGGTAGAGAAAAAATGACACATTGCTGCTTTTTCCAAAATTAAATGATTTTCACGAAGAATAAGTCGCAATTAGAATGAAATATATAATTTTTTTGTATAATAGGTATACATATCATCCATGAATATGCATATGTTTTTATTATTGATAATAGGTCTATTTTCCACCAAAAATAAGTTTAAAAAACTTTAAATGCATTTGATGAATAAATTATACCATTGCACTTGTGTCAGTTTTTCTGTAAAGGTGCGATGTAGCTCCTGTGTACGGTTACAGGAAGTCCGTACACTTTCAAAATGAACGTTTCCAATTTTTAACGTATCCTCGCATCTAAAGTTGTATATTTCAGTTTTCAATAAACATGTTTTCTAAACTGTCTAACATTTATTTTTCGTGTAGGTAGAGGAGTAAATGTTATTTTAATGACAGCTAAAAAAAATTTTTTTCACTGAAAATTAAAGATATATGATTTTAGGGGATTTATGTCTATAATAGTTATATATGTGAGCGCAGATTCCGAAAAGTAGCGACGTTGCAGAAACGACGGGTTTGCCATTGAATATGTGTTTACGTTAGAAGAGAGGTCCGTTTAGGGATCTCGGTATTTTTTTGAATTGTAAGAGGTTTTCAAGAGCATTCGCACTGTAACATTAACTAACGAATCTTCGTCGAAGTAACACGGATGTATTTTTAAAAACCAGAGTTTTATTTTTAATAAAAATCACAAAATTCCTCAAAAAAAGGGGAATAAACTATCATCAGAAGTGGGATGGATCATCAGAAGAAGGGCCTGGATAGTGCCTGGATAGTGCCTGGATAGTCCCTGCAATAGTGCCTACAGACCGATTTTCGCAAGTGCATTAAACAATGGACGAGTTCGCGAAAGTTCTAGTGGAATCACTCCGCGCGTTTAGAGACGAATCAACTCATGCAGTGGAGTCAACAGCGATAAAAGTTCCGACATTTGATCCGAAACACGACAACGATGGTGTTTCTCAGTGGTGTGACGAACTGGAAAAGCTGGGAGAACTGTTTGGATGGTCCAACTACGAACTGGTTGTTCGAGGGTCCAGCGGCCTTGTTGGCGATGCACCGGAGTGGTACACCGCCTGGAGACCAGGAGCTACGGAGAAGACTTGGGAAAACTTTCGGTCAGAGTTGTCCAGCTTGTACCCGTAGAAGCGCAACCACAGCGATAGACCACGACCACCGAGTTTATACACCAGCGAAAGAGCAGAGTCCTTTTGTGAGTATGCCAGGAAAAAGATCCACCTTTTAAATTCGCTCAACTTGAATTTCTCTAATTTAACGAGTACTGACAGAATGTGAGCAAGCAATGATTGAAAACCATTATTGTTTATTTGTTTAATTAAGTCGAGAGTATTGCAATTTGAGTAATTATTGCCGTCTCGTTGGAAGTAATGATTAGTTGAGAGATATGTTGGCTAGGTAGAGCCTTGGTTAGTTGAGGTATGTTGGCTATAGAGCAACATGACCTGAGAGCATCTTCTAGTGATCAGCAGTAGCACCGAGAACTTCTAGTGATCAACAGTGACTATAGAGTCAAAAGTTTTGTACAGTGAGTACAAGAGTTAGAGAGAATCTTCTAGTGATCAACAGTAGCACCGAGAACTTCTAGTGATCAACAGTGACTATAGAGTCAAAAGTTTGTACAGTGAGTACAAGAGTTAGAGTTTGTACATTCAGTACAAGAGTTTTGAGATGTAACCTCTGAGCTGAGCATTGCTAGACACGTTACGAGTTGTTGTTGTCTAAGTAGAAAGTGTTTGATGAGCTACAGTGTGCTCTGAGAACAGTGAGAACTGAGACGTTTGTTTTGAATGTTTGAATTTCGTACTCTCTGGAATACTTGTTTCCTCAAAGTTTATAAGTGTTATTAGTAAAATAACAGTCTTCGTTCATCGTATGCTCATATTTAAAACAGTAAGATGTGTCAAGGGACATATTTTGGTTTTTGATATTGGTTACAGATTCGAGGTGATGCTTTGTTTACCACTTCTGATAATTCGAGAGCGAATTATTGTCAGGAATGGCCGTGTGAGCGGAGATTCCGAAAAGTAGCGACGTTGCAGAAACGACGGGTTTGCCATTGAATATGTGTTTACGTTAGAAGAGAGGTCCGTTTATAGAACAAGAGCTGGGCACGAGATTTCAACATCATCAGTAATATGGAATTCGTAAACAGGAATAAATTCTATTACCATCAGTTATTAAAGTTCCGAGCAGGCGGACAGCTTACTCACAGTATATATAATTCTAACAGTATGCTCACTTCTTTGATGTATATGAAAAAGCCGGCGTTTTTTGCAAGTGGTTGTAAAGTAATAAAAATATCGTTATCCCGGCAAGTTCGGAGACCGAGGAGGTGCGAGGACGAGAGGTGGCCCGTATCAGACGGCAAGTTCCGTGGTCGAGGGGGATGCGACGAGGAGAGGTGATGTGGTGTTCGAATAAGCCAAGTGAGCATACTGTTAGTATTATATATACTGTGGCTTACTGGTTGCGAAGGGTAGTTATAAGGGGTGAAAGTGATTAATTTTTAGGGGAAGTTTCGGCATCGATAATAAGCTTAAAAATCTATGTAATGATAGTTCTTACCATACCTAAACTAAATTCCAAGCGGCGGACACATAAGTAGGTGCAAAGGGGGTGGCGGACAATAGTAAGGGGGTGAAAACGCGAAGAGCTAGAGCCGAAATTTCAACGTCATCGTCATCAATAATATGGAATTCGTACACAGGAATAAACTCTATTACCATCAGTTATACAAGTTCCGAGCAGGCGGACAGCTTACTTGTTGCGGAGGGTAGTTATAAGGGGTGAAAATGATTAATTTGTAGGGGAAATTTCGGCATCGATAATAAGCTTAAAATTGTATGTCAAGATAGGTCTTACCATATCTAAACGAAATTCTAAGCGGCGGACACATAAGTAGGTGCAAAGGGGGTGGCGGACAATGGTAAGGGGGTGAAAACGCGGAGAGCTAGACCCGAAATTTCAACGTCACCGTCATCAGTAATATGGAATTCGTACACAGGAATAAACTCTATTACCATCAGTTATTAAAGTTCCGAGCAGGCGGACAGCTTACTTGTTGCGGAGGGTAGTTATAAGGGGTGAAAGTGATTAATTTGTAGGGGAAATTTCGGCATCAATAATGCACTTAAAAATGTATGTAATGATAGGTCTTACCATACCTAAACGAAATTCCAAGCGGCGCTCACATGAGTAGGTGCAAAGGGGGGGGCGGACAAGGGTAAAGGGGGTGAAAACGCGGAGAGCTAGAGCCGAAATTTCAACGTCATCGTCATCAGTAATATGGAATTCGTACACAGGAATAAACTCTATTACCATCAGGTATTAAAGTTCCGAGCAGGCGGACAGCTTACTTGTTGCGGAGGGTAGTTATAAGGGGTGAAAGTGATTCATTTTTAGGGGAAATTTCGGCATCGATAATACACTTAAAAATGTATGTAATGATAGGTCTTACCATACCTAAACGAAATTCCAAGCGGCGCAGACATGAGTAGGTGCAAAGGGGGGGCGGACAAGGGTAAAGGGGGTGAAAACGCGGAGAGCTAGAGCCGAAATTTCGACGTCATCGTCATCAATAATATGGAATTCGTAAACAGGAATAAACTCTATTACCATCAGTTATTAAAGTTCCGAGCAGGCGGACAGATTACTTGTGGCGGAGGGTGGTTATAAGGGGTGAAAGTGGTTAATTTTTTGGAAAAATTTCGGCATCGATAATACGCTTGAAAATGTATCTATTGATAGGTCGTACCATAACTTAATGAAATTCTGAGCGGCGGACACATGAGTGGGTGCAAAGAGGGCGGCGGACAAGGGTGAAGGGGGTGAAAAGGCGGAGAGGTAGGCACGAAATTTCAACGTCATCAGTAATGTGGAATTCGTAAACAGGAATAAACTCTATTACCATCAGTTATTAAAGTTCCGAGTAGGCGGACTGATTACTTGGGGCGGAGGGTAGTTATAAAGTGTGAAAATGGTTAGTTGGTCGAGGAAATTTCGGCATCGATAATACGCTTGATAATGTATGTAATGATAGATCGTACCACAAAAAAAAACGAAATTCCGAGCCTTTTCACCCCCGTCACCCATGTCCGCCACCCCCTTTGCACCCGCTCATGTGTCCGCCGCACAGATTTCCGTTTAGTTATGGTAAACCTTATTGTTACAAAAATTTTCAAGCGTATTATCAATACGGAAATTTTTCAGAAAAATTATCAAATTTCACCCCTTATAACTACCCTTAGCCCCAAGTAATCTGTCCGCCTGCTCGGAACTTCAATAACTGATGGTAATAGAGTTTATTCCTGTTTACGAATTCCATATTACCGATGACGATGACGTTGAAATTTCGGCTCTAGCTCTCCGCGTTTTCACCCCCTTACCATTGTCCGCCACCCCCTTTGCACCTACTTATGTGTCCGCCGTTTGGAATTTCGTTTAGATATGGTAAGACCTATCTTGACATACAATTTTAAGCTTATTATCGATGCCGAAATTTCCCCTACAAATTAATCACTTTCACCCCTTATAACTACCCTCCGCAACAAGTAAGCTGTCCGCCTGCTCGGAACTTGTATAACTGATGGTAATAGAGTTTATTCCTGTGTACGAATTCCATATTATTGATGACGATGACGTTGAAATTTCGGCTCTAGCTCTTCGCGTTTTCACCCCGTTACTATTGTCCGCCACCCCCTTTGCACCTACTTATGTGTCCGCCGCTTGGAATTTAGTTTAGGTATGGTAAGAACTATCATTACATAGATTTTTAAGCTTATTATCCATGCCGAAACTTCCCCTAAAAATTAATCACTTTCACCCCTTATAACTACCCTTCGCAACCAGTAAGCTGTCCGCCTGCTCGGAACTTTAATAATTGATGGTAATAGAATTTATTCCTGTTTACGAATTCCATATTACTGATGATGTTGAAATCTCGTGCCCAGCTCTTGGTCTATTAGGGATCTCGGTATTTTTTTGAATTGTAAGAGGTTTTCAAGAGCATTCGCACTGTAACATTACATAACGAATCTTCGTCGAAGTAACACGGATGTATTTTTAAAAACCAGAGTTTTATTTTTATTAAAAATCACAAAATTCCTCAAAAAAGGGGGAATAAACTATCATATACTATACAAGCGGATAAAATGAGCCATAGGTTTAAACGCCCGCGCGGCGCAGCCGCAAGCGCGTTAATATCGCGAGTTAAACGTTAATTTTATCCGCGAGTGTATTACAACGTTTTATTCAATTTTGCCATATATAAACTGACGTTTAGCGGAGTAAATCCAAATTTGAAGACAACATTTGAAAAGATCACAACTTCTGTGCCGCAACCTTGACAACGACGAAAACAATTTTAAACATATAAAAAGTCACTTTATACCGCAAAATTGAAGAGGCAGCGGATTAAAACATTTTAATACGCTGCCTGAATAAACAAAATGAACAATAATATTATAGGTTCGATTTGACGTCAATAAACGTCAGTTTATATGGCAAAATTAAATAAACAAAATTGTTAAACCCAACCAAAAAAGTGAAATATTCAGGACTTTATTATTTGGCGCATGTTGTTTTATAAAACTTCAATAAAGCATAAAAGTGAGTTTACCTTTAAAATATTATTACCTTCTGCAGACTTAGCTATACATCTCCGATTTTCCGTAAACATGTGAAATCTTGTCGTGCACAATAAGGGATAAAAACTTCCAAGCGATTTATCAAGTAATTTTTGCAAATTAGAATTTGCTCATCCAGGCCCCTTAATTTTACAATCATATAAGTCATGAAATAAAAAAGCTTGAGTAATTCTAAAGGGTACAAATTGAAGAGTAAGTTGTTTTAATAATTTAAAGTACTAAACGATCTAAAATATCATTTAGACAATCGTTAATGTTTATTGAAAAACTGTAGAATATTTTTAGTTAGTATACATAAATTAAATAGTTGTGTTGATATTTAAATAGTTATAAATAGATATATAAATAGTTGACTTGATATTTAATGTTAATTTATTAACTGCAAACCAAGTATTCAATTCAGAGAGATAAACATTCATTTTCGATTCAGCTAATGTCCAATTATTCTCAATGCTGAAAACAACTGTATCATCAGCAAATGCAAACAAATCTGGACAATTTTCAATTATATCATTAATATATACAAGAAATAATAGTGGACCTAAAACAGTACCTTGCGGTACTCCAATATTAACTTTGGCAGGCTGACTAGAAACGCTTCCTATCCTGACCGTTTGCATTCTATTACTCAGATAGCTTCGCATGAGTTTCAAAGTGACACCTCTTATGCCAGCAGACTGAAGCTTGTTCAGCAATATTTCATGATTTACTGTGTCGAAAGCTTTGCTTAAATCTATGAACGTTGCTATAATGTATTTATTTTTATCAATATTTTCATATACTTGATTCAATACATCATGTAGTGCATTAGTGGTGCTTCTATTTGTTAAAAATCCGTACTGTTTTTGATTTATCCTCTTATGCATAATTAAGAATTTATAGAATCTATTGTGTATAATTTTCTCAAAAATCTTTGCAAGATTAGATATTAAGGAAATAGGCCTATAATTGTCCATCACGGTTTTATCACCTTTCTTATGCACAGGTATGACCTCAGCTCTTTTCAAAGCATCGGGCCAAATACCTTGACTAATACACAGATTAAATATTTTCGCAAGCAGTCTTTAAAACAAAACATTTCTTCTTTGATGGAAATAACGATGTATTTCCTATTACTAGACATTTATACCTAATCCTATCTAACTGCTAATTAACGATATCAATTATCTCCGCGGAATCGATCAGAATGCGTTTATATTTGATGGTAGCGTCGAACTGTTGCTGTAAGATAGAGAACTCCCCAGAACTGATCTGATTTAGTTCATCATAGTGTTATAATAGTTTAGTAAATTTTTTGATTTTTGATTACATTTTTTTCATTAGTGTTCTGTAATTATGTAGGAAATTCTGTTTAATTTTTTTATAGAACTCTAAAACTCCTCGAAATGATGCCAGAACTGCCTTGAACCATTTATTTTAAACAACTTGTATGCCGTATGAAGTTAGCATACGAAAATTGGACTAAAAGTTTTTTACCCTTAATTAGCAGAACTATTTCTATACTTGTAAAGAACTCTAGAACTGTATCAGAACTCTACGAAAAAAAAGTTTTGTTTTTTACATACTTTATATGCCAATTTCACGGACGTGTTTTGAACGTTGAACGGCGTAAACTTAAGTTAGAGTTAAGTTGCAATGCATAAGTTATGCATTGGTGCCGTTAGGCGTTGTAAATTATGTGAATATTATATTATCGACTTGTATTATTTACCTGCATAACAGGAAATTGCATTATAATCTTTTTCTTAATACTAAACAAAAATATAGAGGATGTCAAAATATTACAAATATTTTCATATATTACGTTATATTGCACATTAACGTCATATAAAATTAATTTTAATGGTATATTGAGTTGCATTACTTTCTGCTGTGTCCGACGCAGCATTTTAGTTTTTTATGTATATTTTATCGTTCATTATTTTTACTATTACTTATACTGTAATTCTGTCATTTCAACTTTGTTTCAAATATTTATGGAAAAAATGTTCCTTTGACCTTCCAATTCCTTCAAATATTCCCTGAAGGATTCCAGTATTTTTTCAATTCATACAATCTGCGCCCTAGGGTATACTTATGGGATTTCATTTGAAGGATATAAATTGCATGAGATGAAACGATTGATGTTAAAATATTCTATAAATGTACACGTATCAGAAAACAATTTGTATTCCGGTTAGGAAACACCTTTTACAAACGGCTACAATATCGATGAGGTAATAAATAATGGACTTTCTTAATTTTTATTCGCCAGAATTATTAATATTAACCCTTTACACTGCTTATTAACGTTTGACATCGTAAAAGCTTCGTGATGTTGAGGGTTTAGTATTTTATAAATAATTTGTACCCCATGGAGGTATTAAAAATAGTAGGAGGATACTAATATTTAAAGAAACAATGTAGACCACCTAACACTTTGTTGTTGTTATTAATACAGTTATTTGTCTAATTAAACTTTTACTGCTTCAACGTACTAAATATAAATAATGAACGTTGATTCGGTTATATTATTAGATTATAGATTACAGATTACTTACTACGTTGAATCACTTTATGAAACTAGTTTACATTGCTTTCAGGTAAGAACGGTTTAAAAATTTATGAAAATGGAATATGAGTAACGATACAGAGGTAATGCAGAAACAAACGAGGTGTTTTTTTAAGTGTTCACAGAATATGGTGAAGATTTGTGGCTTTAAAAGTATCATGGTACGATTAAAAATTGACATTTGACATGGAAACTGATACAAGATGGAATTTGTTTTAAGCTTACATCGTTCCGTATACTTCCCTATTATAAACATTTGAAATATAAAAGTTGGCAAAATGTAAGTGAAAAAGAAAAATAACGTTCACAGTATTTTCAAACAAACGGAGCTGATGAACTCTGATTCTATCGGTGATTTAGAAAGCAAGTTGTTTAGTTGACATTACGCAATTCATTGTTAAGGTTGAAATCAAAGTTTAAAATGTATTCATATATATTGCTTAAATTGCTAATGTCAACTCTTTTATTCACACAATCAGCTTCATGCTTGATATATCTCATTTCTAAAAACGTTCTTTTAAAACCATCCCTTTCTGAACATAGGATCTGTGGTTCTTGGAAATCAAAGCTGTGGTTTAAATCTATTGAATGTTGTGATAAGGCACAAGAGCGTTTATATATAGAATGGCAGTCATCGATGAATTTAAGTTCAAATTAGTTTTAAGCTTAATCGAAACACATGAGGCTCACCGTAATCTTAAATACTGGCTTAGGTACCAGATTTTAAGGAAAATCTTCTTCCTATTGATCATCTGGTTCTGGTGAGCAAAAATAACTATTGCTCGACTTGCGTTCCGAAGATCCTGAATGTTATCCATCTCAAAAGTGGGTTTACATTTCGGAAAAAAGTCACTCTCTTTAATTACTGGTCTCTATTTTGGAAAGATATATAACGATTGGTTGCGATCACCAAACCACTATTTTTCATTGATCAGACAGGTAGAACTTTCTATGCCAAAATTGATGATTGCGTTAAACCAGTAGTGGACGGCTCAGTGCCTTTTCATGTCAAAACTGTAAATCTATTTTTGAAATAGATACCATTCAGAAATTTAATAGTATTTTAAAAAAAGTATTATAAAAGAAGCTATTCTATTAGTTAAAACATCAAAACTAACAACGACGTTACTCACAAAACTCGGAAAATACTAATAACCCAAACGTCCCCTACCGAGAGCCATATGCAATGGTGTATTAAAAAATATGGTAACTTAAATATTAAAGCCTGAAAAAAATATCACAACGCGTCATGAATATGTCTACAATATAAATAGGCGAAACGTCGACTGTTGATAACATAAGTGCTTCATTTAACCCTGGGGAGCTCAGCAGAACAATCATCGTACCAACACCACAAATTAATAGTATTTTCTTCAGAGGTGCTGTTGATGTTAATTTTGTTGATATGCTTCTAATGATATACATTTGTTTGTGCTTCTCAAGTTCAGAACTATTTCCCCTTCCAAAAACTTTTACTTTTCTCAAACGAATATCCTTACAAAACCTCTTAATTTCACTCGCACTGAGAAAGTTATTGGAAAAAATTTGCTTCCGCATAAATTCTTGGAGTACCCCACATATATATCAATCCATATCGATTCAGCTTTGCTCCCGATTAAAACTCCAATTATTTCCTCCCGATTGTGAAAAATCAAAGGCAAGAAGAAAGGCGGCCGCGCCCCTCGTCCTTATCTATTAATTTTTTTAGGGCAGTCGCCCTCTTCGGAAAAGAGAGATGCGGTCTTGAGATGACCCATTTCGAGTTTCCTGTTCGGAGATAAATAGGACGCGTTGATCGATAAAATTTGTTATTCAGATTGTATCTGTTTCGACGGAGAGCGCTCGCGACAGCGAGAGAGAAAGAGAGAGAGTGAGAGAGTGTGAGAGAGAGAGAGAGAGAGAGAGAAGGGTCCGCGAAAATGTATGCAGGAAGACCGATATTCCGATGTAAGGGTTATCCCAAATTGGGATCGGAAGAGACGATGGGACGGAATAATTGCCCGTGAAGTCATCGCGAGCACACGCTGGCCGAGAACGGGGTAGAGAGGTGACTTTTTTCCAATGGAGGCCATGTATAATAGATCCCATGCCAACAGACTTCATACATAGCTAATTGCTCTTTGGAATATGGAACACTTGGGGACCTCTAGAATTAATAATAAGGCAAAGTTAAGTGGCAAATTTCTTCGATATTCATGAATGCACATATTGGTGGAGTTCATAGTTTCAACATGGTGCAATATGGCGCAAAATACTCGTGACTCGCATTTCTATTGATAATGTGTTTTTTTTTTTACTTTTCTGTCAGTGATTTTCCATATTTTACTTTGATGTCAATTACAAAATTAAAATCAAGCTTTTTCAAATTTAATGCTGAATACAATTCACAGATTGTTTTCGTTATGAGACAAATGCGACCTTTTCAGTCTAGGTATAAGTACGTCTCTATTAAGGCTCACTCCCAAAAACGGCCGGGTGAGGTCTAGGTGTCTCCCAAATGCAAAATATTGTTATTATCGCTGTGTTAGGGCAAGGAAAATTTACCTGAAGGTAACGCCTGCTGGTAGACAACCCTGAAACATCGAAACGACCAATGTAAACATCCCCGAAATTTTAAATAAGAGTTTGTGACCTTGCTCGGAGAGCACGGGTGAGGGTGGTCGTGTAGCTCGAAGAATAAGGCGGACGTGGTGTGATAACAGTTTATTCTCTAAGGCCGAAAGTAACAAACATACAAAATGTACTGGGTGTATGTATGGGAAATTGCCTGCCTCTAATGTTCCCGCTGGGAAGCTTTCAGAGGGGATTGCTCGGGCGTACGAAGGGGAAATTGCCCGCCTCTAATGTTCCCGCTGGGAAGCTTTCAGAGGGGATTCCTTCAGGACCTGATGTTCCTCCCTAGGACGCTGTCAGGCGGTGGTGAGCGGATCCGAACTCTTTCCTTCGTTTCTGATGTTCCACACCTAGGAAGCTGTCAGAAGAGGGAAGTGAGCTCGAGGGTTTCGGGGTGATGCACAGGGATGTCATAGCTCGGTCGCAACGGGGTTCCTCTTCCAATTGGTCCGCTGCCTGTTGCCATGGTGACGCAGGGTGGGAGCGCCCGCGGTACCCGTTCGTAGGGGAGACTGTCTTGGTGGGGGTGTGGAGTTGTAATGTAGAAAGGTCGGCGTGGAGAGAGCCGCCGTCGGTGGGGGTGCGGATACAGTGGAACGACGCCAGAGGGTACTGAGGGTACCGTTGGAAGGGCTGCTTTTTAAGGGTCGCTACCTGCGGGTAGCGACTGGTCCGAGGGTAGCCTCGAGACGGTGTGTGCCGATGGGTCACCGATCGGCGCGCGGGGATTACCTATGCACGGACGTTACAAGTTTCTATATTTGCAATTTATATTTCAAATTTCATATAACACATTCACCCAACATAAACTACAAAAAATATGTAAGAAACAATTGGTTTGGATTGAAGCCATGTTTAATGTGTAAAGTCTATTTTGGAAAATGTCCATAAACAAAATTTCGAAAACACCACACTAAGTAAGAAAGGCAGGATATTGATCCATTTTAGTTTATCTTCTGATTTCAACATTAACTTAATATTAGTAATAAGTAATTATCATTAGTAATTGTAATTAGTTATTATTGATTAGTAATTAAATACTAACCTAACCGAATTATTCAAGAATGGAAGAAGAATTCAAGAATTAATATTTGTTAGCCAATACAATGATGATCGTTAAGTAGTTCTAAAGTTTTATTGGAAGCATAGCTTTCTTATGGCGGGTTTCGCTCGAAGCGCTGAATCGGTGAGAGGTGTAAACGCCGAAAAACCGTCACGATCGCAACGGCCAATTATCGCGCCGCGCTAACTGTTTAGTAGCAACCGTGTTACAATTGTTTTTTTGTATTGGTTGCCTGCTCCATGGTGACGCTAGCTACCAATCGTTTCTACGCGATCGGCGCGATCCAAACAATCGAAGGCGACCGTCTCTTGTCCGTCCGCCATTGGCGTCATTGCATTGCGTCTTCACTACTTCCCTATAAATCTCCGCAATAAAGCCCCGGCGGACTGCTCACAATTCGATCGACGATCGACATAAGGAAGGGAAGCCACCACACATTGCCAACCAGCAATTTGGAGGCAGTATAAATACGTGCTTTCTTTTGGAAGCATAGCTTTCTTATGGCGGGCTTCGCTCGAAGCGCTGAATCGGCGAGAGGTGTTAGTGCCGAAAAACCGTACGGACGGTCAATTATCGCGCCGCGCTAGTCGGTTGCCTTCACCGTGGTGACGCTAGCTATCAATCGTTTTGGACACAAAATGCTTTAACTGTACAATAACAAAGGTTATATCAACTGAATCAGCGCCTAAAGAAGTTACCTGAGTGTGGCAATTACTTTATTTCTTCTATCGACCGAGATATTTCATTATAAAATTTGCTCTTAAACGTAAAAATAGACAGTAGACATCTTGGATTGAGATCTACACGGAACGAGAAAATCCTTCACGGAAACGTTTCTGGGCCTACGACTACGGTCCGGAAAGTTAGGTTTGTTTTTGGTTTGGCTTGGATAAAAGTGTAAAGAAGAATAAATAGTACATTATATTATACTAGATTAATAAAACGGAGTATCGTCACACGAGTTTTAAAGTACGACAAGCGAAGCGAGGAGTGCTTTAATACAACGAGTGTGACAATACGTCTTATTAAACGAGTGTAATATACTATTTGACCTACCTTGCTTTATTAATTCATTAAATTTTGGCTGTTCAAGTTTTCGTATTACCTTAGGGAATTTTGCGTGGGTTGGTTACACTGACGTCACTGACATTAATGTTTCGTATTTGAATTTGAAAATCTAGTAGCCCTAGGACAACTTCAATAACTACTTACTTACGTGAGCGAAATGGAAGACAAGAATGTAGATTCATGAGATTTTAAAAGCTATGTTTATTGAAATACTAATAATTTAACCTTGACGTCTCCGCACGTCTACGTGACAGGCTGATGTACCAATTTAACAAAACTAAAAAATACCAAAAGTAATGTAATAATATGAATATTATTACACTACTTTCGATGTAATAATGATATCATTAGTAACGCAAAGTAGATAAAAGTGATTTATTTCGGAGTCGCGTTAACTATTTGGTGGCAACTCGTGTTACAATTGTTTGTATTGTCGATTGTCTGCTCTAGCGATTGCGGGCTGAATCAGAGAGTAGCTAGAGCGGCGCCATAACGCCGCGCCAGCTACCAATCGTTTCTGTACATGACGTATATATATACATATATTATATAAAGCTATGCTTCCCTTCCCGGTCATTCCCAGAGTGCCTCATTTCGTTTTTTTTTCTTCCAGGAGGCACTTATATATAAGAAATATCGTAATCGGGTGGGTTTATCGAATTTGAGTAATTTTTGGACGATGTAATGTCCCCTGAATGTCTGGGTACATGTGCGTCAGGGGTAGGTTTTAATATTTATTATTTTCTATTAACATCGGCAGGAAATAGGGGTAACCCTTGGAATGCACGTATTTTGAAGCTTTTTTACAATCCGTTACAGATTTTTTATTATTTTAGATATTTGTGTTACTATTGTATATGTTTAGTAAAATTGTATAACACTTTTAACAAATTTTTCTCTGAAGAGCACTTTACACTAATTTTTGGAAGTATAGTTTTCTTATGGCTGGTTTCGCTCGAAGCGCTGAATTGGTGAGAGGTATGATCGCCAGAAAACCGAGCCACCGTCACGAAACGAAAAACGTCACTGCACAATCACTTCTTCCGCATAAATCTCACAATACGCCAGGAAAGTGTGACGTTAGAAGTTGGTAACCATGGCAACTGTTTCTACACAATTTTTTTTTTCTTATGGGAGATTAACATGGGAAATTTTTCAAGTAGGTGATAACCAAGTAAACGAAATGTCTTAACTATAAGCTCTGAAAAATAAGAAACATTGAAGTATATAGTTGTCTTGTATATAAAAGAATGCATGATACGTTATGGAGGAAGAACAAAAATTGTTTATTACTACTAGTTTAATAAGACGGAATATTATCACACCAAGGTTTTAAAGCACGACGAGCGAAGCGAGGAGTGCTTTAATAGAACGAGTGTGACAATACGTCTTATTAAACGGGTGTAATATAGTATTTTATCTACTTTGCTTTATTAATTCAATAAATTTAGGTGGTTCAAGTTTTCGTATTACACTAGAGAATTTTTCGTGGGGGGTTTGTTGCACTGACGTCGCTGGCATTGACGTTTCGTATTTGAATTTGGAAATCTAGTAGCCCTAGGATAAATTCAATAACTACTTACTTACGAAATGGAAGACAAAAATGTACAGTACGTCCGACTTAGGTTGGCATGTGACCTTTTTGTGCGCAGGGGCAAAATGTAGATGGGGCTCTCACTCTCACTTCATTACGCTGTATCTCTCTTTCTTTCTTATAATCTACTTTCTCTATTCCCGTTCTGCAATGTCAGCGGCCAAGTGAATTCAGTTTTATGGTAGATTCATGAAATTTTTAAAGGTTATGTTTGTCGAAATACCAATAATTTAACCTTGACGTCTACGCACGTCTACGTGACAGGCTGATGTACCAATTTAACAAAACTAAAAGTTACCAACAGTAGTGTAATAATATGGATATTATTACACTACTTTCGATGTAATAATGAGACATAAGTAACGCAAAGTAGATAAAAGTGATTTATTTCGGAGCCGCGCTAACTGTTTGGTGGCAACTCGTGTTACAATTGTTTGTATTGTCGGTTGCCTGCTTTAGGGGTGGCGATTGTGGGCTGAATGAGTCAGTGGCTACCAATCGTTTCTGTACTGACGTACATATGACGTAGGTATATATATATATATATATATATATAACCTCAAAAATAGCTAAAAGCGAGGTCGATGGTATTGAGTTGTTTTTGGCATTACACTGTACACTGTTTGATTTTTCAACAGTTCATAGAGACAAACTCACCTTAGCGGTACCTCATTGTAGTAAGTTCTAACACACATAATTGATAAAAATGTTTTTTGACACTAACATTTTTATAGTTATCCTGATGAAGAAAGCGAGGTCTTCCGAAAGCTTGATGAATATAAAAAGAGTACCCCGCAAGCTGGCCTAATTTATTCCCACTCCTAGACTGACTACACCCCCAGAAGCAGGGACAATCATAGTTATTGGTCCCTAAGAACCTCTCTTCTTAAATATATATATATATATATATATATATACATATATAAACTGATATATAGTATATAGTATATACTGTATACATTGATATACTATATAGTGATGAAAAACAAGCAACAAGGACACCACTTGTTGCTTCTGCTTGTTTTCCATCGCTTGTTCCAAACCCTTTCGAACAGGCTGCACAGTACTGATGACGACCAGCAGTCAGAAATACGTGTCTACGGTTGCCCTTTCACAATTCCTGTGGTTTTATCCACCATTTCCTTTTCTCTATATATATTATACCTATATATACCTATATTATGTAAAGCTATGTTTCCCCTCTCGGTCACTCCCAGAGTGCCTCATTTCGTTTTTGTATTTTAGAAATGTTCTCAAAATCCTCTCCAATAGTTTTTTCCTAAATTTTGAACCTTCCTCCGACAATTGAATATGTTTATTAAAGCTTTACAGCATTTTCGGCAAAATCGATTTTGAATGGCACTTTACTCTTGTCGTTTGCCGCTTTTCACTGAAATATTCTAGAAATCCTCCTCATGAATTTTATTTAAATCTCATATATATTCAAACCCTTATTTCATCGAATATTTATAATTAAATACAACAAAATAGGCCAATAGGCACACCGCCCTCTTTATTTGGATCTAGATAATACATGCCTTCCAAATTTTCTGATCAATATTTAAAGAATTGACATGTAAAAACATTTTCTTTAAAATATATGCTTACATTTAAATGTACTAAATTGTAAAATAAAATTGTCAAAAAGTTTTACCCTACTGGGAAAATTAAGGTGTGAACGTTTTTTCTTTATCAACGACAGATTTTGTAATCTGTATCAACGCTGCACTCGCCGACGCTTCGTTTCTCTTGTAAAGCAAAAAATTTTTGCCAAAAATATATTTTTTAATTTTTAGTACACTCAAATATAAGCGTGGATTTTTAGAAACGAATCTTTTTATCGATTTTATACTGCCTGTTGCTCTTGACGTATATACCTGTAAAATTTAATTTTTGGACGCAGTAGAAATATACATCCAATATCTATCTGTGGCTTTACATTTTTTAGTACGATTCGAAAGAAATAATAATTTTACTTCATTTTCATCCTACCAACTTCGCCACAGCACCACGAAATCTCGAGACCGTTTGTCCACGACATCCGATTCTAAATGTTTGCACAGCAAGTTGATATCTGATTAGGATGACATCCCTGCGTGCAGAACTGACAAATGGTATTACAGAACGTGCTGATTGCCTGCTCGCCCATCGCAACATCAGCTCTCAATCATTGTCGAAGCTGTGACATACTGTGTCGGACCTTCAATACTCGTGTAGTCTTTACAGTCTGTTGAGATAACAGAGGAAAAAGCTGATGTGCTAAGCGAATTCAAATATGTTTTTTCCCTATTAGTAAATCACAGTATTTATTTACGATAATTAGTGTGACAGACTCCAGTATAGTTTGATGCGAACCCACAACACTTTTCAACAACAGTAAGCAATAAGCACATCTGCGACAACTATTAGAGTCGGGCTATTACAATCGTAAAACGATAGAGAGCGTAAAAGGCCCAGGTGGACATTTGACATATTTCAATGGCTTTTTTGCCTGTTTCAGCTTAGTTTGGAACAAGATTATTTGATGTTGTTACGGTGTTTCATCTGCGCTTGCTTACGAATGTCGTGTACGATCTCCTTCTAAGCGGGCACAGCGTTGCTCGCTCATTTCTCTTCCTTTTTGTATTCTCTTCGCATCGCTTATCTTCGCAATCTTGCATGTGTTTACTCCTTATCTTCCATCGACACTTGTTCACAGCTTTATTAAATGTTTTAGAATGTTTGTCTATGACATACCATTTTAATATTCGAAATGGCTGCCAAAATTGGCTGCGTTTATTTTTCTCGGTCTCCATGTTCTGAAAATGATTTGTGCGCCGCTGATTCAATTTATCCAGCTACAGATTTCTTTACTCAGACTCAGAGTTAAATTTCGGACAACAATTCGTATCTCGAACTCGGGTCTCGGAATCGGATGTCGTAGACAAACGGTCTTTAAGATTTTGGGCTAAAGTCTTACTTGATTGCTTTGCACATATCGCCGGTGCCTACGAAGAGTATGATTCCGAATAAATTGTCAACGAAAAAATAACTTTCGGATAAGAGTCGTCGAAAAAACAAATTTTTTTCTTTGTATGCGCGCGAAGAGTATAACTCCCAAAAAGTTGTCGGAAAAAAATAACATTTCGATAAGAGATGGTGAAAAAAAATATTTTTCTGTGTGTGCCTGCGAAGAGTATAACTACCAAAATAACTGTAGCACCTTTGTTTATCTTTTGAAGTTACCCGAGTTTATCTCTTAAGGTAAAGAGGTTCGGATTGAATATATCTTATAATGTACCGTCATATCGTTGTCAAACCTAGCTCGGTATATTGTCACACGCCTGAGGGCCTAGGGCCCCAAGGGAGTACTCTAGTTGGGGGTGTAGCTAGGTAGGGAATATGCAAAGGACAGAGTAATACTAAGGGTAGTTTATTAGGTCCAGAACATCTAGGGGAGAGAGCATTGAAAAGGACAAAATTGATGAATATAAAATTAGAGAGGTGTTTGCTTACTGTTGTATGTAGAAGGACATTAGGCGTGGTGCTTTCCCAACAAACGACATGTCGAACAGGACGGACTCTCGGACGGGCAGCGTGACGGGGTGCTGGAAGACTGATCTTTAATCGATTTAATTGATCTGTATAAATACTTCTCGTTTATTGACAAACGTACCATCCGCCTATACGCGAGTCACGTATCGTCCTCCAATCTAGGTTACGTCAGTGCTGAGTTAACTTAGACGGTGACATAGTTTCGCTAATTGGGGCCGCACCGTGACAATATTGGCTGAATAGTGAACCTCAAACGATCGCATTGTTATTAATTACTGAACGTTAGAAGCAATGACGGTGAGCTCCGAACTTAATTGATATTTATGGTGTTCACTGGCCTACAGTCTGACCTGAGTTTCCCTGGACCTGAGGTGACTTCCTCGGTCCCTCTTTTATATTATTTAGGGACTACCTAGCTGGATCTGTTTCCGGACCCTCTTCTAGTGGCCGGGTGAGACACCTAGGACTTTTTGTGCGGCCAAAGGTACTTTCATCCATCGATGAGCGTACAGTGTTATTGAAATCCTGTACATGTATTTTAAATTTAGCTTGGTAAACCAAGGTAAGGGATTAAGTAGTCTCTAGTGAACGTAGTGGACAATACCGTTTGAATTTTTAAATTGAATTTGCAGTGTTAGATTTTGTCTGTTGATTGATGTGGCCCGATGAAGCCAAATTTTCACTTTAATTTTGACTACCCCTCATTTTACCCTTAGCTCATTTTTTTAGATTTAGTCAAGATGATATTAATTAAGGTATCTCTCATGTCAGTTCTGACAGAGGGGCTATCAATATAAATAGTTTGTTTCAGGATTACGATCCTGTCCGAATTAACGAATTGGCGGCGAAAAATGGCTAAATTCTTAATCATCATATATTATTAGCTTACAATATAGTTCTAATAGTAGACCGTACAGACTTGAAGGATGTGTAGATGCAGGATGCAACCGATGGTAGAGGAGATGGCTCAGTAAGGGATGGCGCAAATATAAATGGACATTTAAATTAAGTCAGCGATAGGTGTTAGTATTTAGTGAAAAATAAATTAATAATTAAGGACAATATCAGTGTAGCTGTAATTCTTGAACCCACGATAACGTTGTAATATCATTGATTTGAAAATTCACCAACAACAAGGAGTAAATTTATTAGAGCTAATTATATAAGACACCTATTTACATTAACAAGTTAATAAATACGTATCACGAAACCAAATCACAAATACCTTCAAACGATGCTACTTACAGCACACAAAGTGGTGATACTGGAATTTAAACAAACGTATACTTTAAATGAATTGCGCAAGACACTCTGTGGAATTGTAGCGAAGGTTGACTTACCTACACATAGCTTACGGCAGCTGTTCGCCTGGAGAGCATTAGGGTCGTGAGTCGGAATCAGAAATTCTTATCGTAACGGTACTAAACAAGAAATAAAGGGCGCCACCTAGTGAAACCACTAGGAACGGTATTGTTATGCGCTGGACCAGTCAATAAAACAACAATAGTGCCTGTGTGTTCGATTTAATAGTACATATCGGAGTAACGGAGCAATACTACATGAACGATGAAATACACTTATTATGGGTCAAAAACACGGCGGTACTCCTCATTTGATAAATGGTGAATTACAATTTAGCATGAATATGAAACAAACACAGTGGCATTCCGAACTCTGTGAAATTAAGAAACACAAAACAAAAACAAAAGAATACAACCTGGTTACGGTACTTAGAAGTATCCTGGGTTCGAAGGGAACGGCAGTCCTTGATGGGAACGATAGCCCTCGGTATGGATACAGGTTCTTCGATAGGGGTGATAACGGGAACGGTAATGTCCAGCGAGAGCAGTGGATCTCAACGAGACGATAGCCCTTAGTGAGAACGATAGGGTTCGTTGAGAACGATGGCTCTCAACGAGACGATCGGGCTTATTTTGTAACTGTAACCCGGATAGCTCTTAACAGGAACGGTAGCTCGCAACGAAACGATAGCGGGAACGGTAATGTCCAGGGAGAACAGTAGATCTCAACGGGACGGTAGAGTTCGATGAGAACAGCAGGCCTCGGCAGGAACGTATCTGCGACGAGTAGTCTTCTACGCACGAATGTAGCTCCCCGGGAGAAAAAAAAAACATCGACGAAGGAGGGTTATGTCTCACACGTGAATACGGCGGATACGGTATCGTCGAAAATGAACGTCGGAACCTGAAGATAACGTCTTTGCGGAACGAACTGTGCGTTTTACTTTACACAAGAAGCTCAAAAGGAGCAGATGAACGTAAGTTTAGTTTCGAACAGCACGTGGATTCGGAACGTCCAAATCGGTACACGATCGGCGGAAGAGAGAAAGTCAACTAGTCAACGGAGACGGAGCGCCTGTCGCTCTTAGTTTACGAGACGTACCAACCTAAACTGGACACGGAACGCGAAAGACGGTAGTCGCGTTCGATTGGAAAATGAACACGCTACAGAATAATGAAAATGGAGGTCGTTTGGACAACGAAGACATGGATAAAAGTATAGAATCATTAGTGTGTTCTTGTCCAGCATATAATCTCTACATATTGCACCTGAAGAACACCAGTTTACCCATACCAAAAAACCCTGGTGCGAATACATATAAATATTGCAAGACTGATACAAAGAAAACACTTTTTAATCCCTTTTAAGGAATTGTATCGGTAGGAACGGTTCAAGTTCAAGATCTTTTAATATTTTCGTGATAAAAATTGGATTTCCCGTAATTTGTGTATTCTCTTGCCCTTACCCATTTCCCTTGACCTTTAATATTTTCGTAATAAAGATGGGATTTCCCGTAAATTTTCCTTGCTCTCTTGCCCTTACCCATTTGCCTTGCCCTTACCCATTCCTAATTCAACCACCAATGCGCCAGGGTTAAATTGCTTTTGGGTCGAAAATACCTGTACAATAAAACGGAGAGCTGCAGTTGCGGTCCCGTTTATAATTCCTACCTGAAAATTTTTGGGGTGTATTAATCCCTTACCGGAGTTGCGGTCCGGCCGATTTCGATTCTACCTGCTATCTGAATCGGAGGAGGCGAGTTCGGACCCACCCCTCGGTCAGGTAGTCAAGTTAAAGGGTGGATTCGGACCCACACAAGTTTCCACGCAGGTTCCCTTTCCTCACACAGGTTTTCCTTGCCCCCTTGCCTATTTTTAACCACAGAAGGTAAAAAGGTAATTCCGATCAAAACGTAATTTTGAGTTTTTAAAAAATGTTCAGGAATACTGTTAATGACTTCGCAAATGAAGGGCTAATAGCCAGACCGCATCTCAAGTAAAAGATGATACGCGTTCAGGCATATTCCGTCAGGCAGGTAAGAAAAATTTCCGCCGGACCGCAAGTGCAGCTCACCCCAATAAATCCACGTTCTCTCCTAACAAGGAGAGGAAGCCAATTTAATCATTAACTTTAGAACATTACTTGAGTTGTTAAACTTTTAGCTGAATAAAAGGAGTTATTGTATTATTAACATAATAACTTATCAATACCTAAAAAACATATACACATTAAACGTTTCTCTATCGATATACGTAGTTTATCTTCAATCAAGGATACACAACATTGATGATTGCCTTATCTCTATAGTTATTTATTTAGTTCACTATACCGGGCTGCAGTTTTACAGTTTACAATAATTACTAGCCCGATGCACAGCTGCAAGGCAACTGAACTTATCGTGTACATAATCGAATATAATTTTTTGTAAATGATAGCATTAGTTGATTTGAGCTGCGCCCTAGACTCCTTTTAAATTCTTATTTTAACTAACAAATTTGGAAAGAGAGTAAAAGCATTATTTCTATTCGTTTCTATTTGTTACGGGGGATATTTTTTGAAACGAATTTCAGGATCAAGTAGTACAAGAAAATTAATATGAACTTTGTAGTCACAATTTAGTTGCTAAAGCAATTTTTGTTCTGCTTTATTAAATGTCATATAGATAATTTCAAATATGCAAATAAAAAATGGGGATCAAATTAAATAACGAAATTTAGGTACTTTTCGTCTAAATGAATAATTAATATTCAAATGCGATTGAAATTCGGGTCATGAGTTTTCACCAAGAATTTTTTTAAATTACTTTTAAACGTGCCGGAATCGCCGTCTCCGCGGGAATATAAAATTCTTTATAATTCCAACAGAAAAATAATTAAATTTCCCAATTCGGCTAATGAGACTCGCCTAACTTGTTCAAGTTCCAATTATACCCTGTAAACTCTTTCAAATTTTCCGGAAGAATTACTTCCGATATGTTGACACAACTGATTTGAGCTAGAGTGGGAAAGGAAGAGGAGGACAGAGGAACGGGAAAACCCATGATTTATCTTTCAGCATATTTCTCTGTCGGGATTTTCCAAATGGAACTACAGCTACTTTTTTCCTCTGCCCTCCGGTAATAAATCCATCAGTCTAAAATGCAACATGCAAAAAACGCTTTGATCTATACTAAAACACTTTTACTGCGTCACATCTGAGGCAACTGTTTAAGTTTTAATTATGCGGTATATTGTAACGAAATAATACCAATGACTCACCAAATAGCAATCATTGATTAAGGGGCATGATTTGTTTGGATTAGTTGGATATGAAAAAATTAACTGTTTCGTCGAGAAATCAGAGAATTGTACTTGGCAAAATACTAGCAGAGAGCAAACTGGAAACTTTGTTAAAAAATAACGAACATGTGGAAGATGTATTTACAACGATATATAGTTTACTGCCTTTAAGTGCTACATAAAACATAACAAATCATGAATCAACAATGAATCATGGCAAATCAACATACGACTAAATAAATAATCGAGATCAGTCGTTGATGATGTTAGGTGCCTACCCTTACTATTACAAGAGATGCCTACCCTTACTATAACAGTTGGTCTCTTACTCAACAAAATTGCTAAACTAAATATTGGGTAAGGTACATCTGATTATTATTCTTTTAAATTCCCTTAGCGAAACAAGTTAGTCCCTCACCCTCATGCTTTGTTAATTTTATGTTTAATTGATTACTATTCTTTTAAAAGTCATTTCAGCGATATTGTAAATGTTGTTATAGGACAAATTGATAGTTCATATGCAAAAGCTTCATTTATTTAAAACTAAGATTTAGCCAAATAAATAATACATCAACAATATAGAGAATACACATGTCCTAAAACAACATACGCGAAGCTCGTAGCAAACTCACCCCCTCTTTGGTTCCTTTGCTCCTCCTTTCTAAATGTTTATAGAATTTAACAAATAAAAAGGACTCTTGGAGATTTTGACCAACCAAAAATTAGGAAATAGGCACACCCCTTTTTCAAAGGAGAGTAATTACTGTAGAAACGCTAGGGTCTTGATATTCTGCTTTCAATCACAGCACATTTTTTTTACTCTTGCTCTTAGACTTACATTTTGAATTTGTCATCGCGAAGTTATTAGTTATACCATCGTCAATCAACTAGTTAAGTAAAACGTTGTTTCTGTGCGTGCGTGTGAGAACTGCCCAAGATCCTGATAAACTCTCTCGTGTTTGGGATACACATATCAAAATAACCCCTGGTGTCAGAAAACATACAACAATGATTTGAAAATTAATCATTAACCAGTGATCAACCAGGCTGACACTGACCAACTACGCACCTACCAAGATGCCCACCAAAATGTTGGCCACTAGTTAGTTTAATTTTGAGTTTTTATTCACATTTTCTAACTTGATCGTTTTGTACCAATTTGGGGTTTATACCATTTACTTACATTCTTTTGTTATTGTCTTTCATATTCACTATAACTCTCTCTCCCCTGGTTAGGATCGTTGATGCTGGGTTACACAGTACCCCCTGTAATCCATTTATTGTTGGTAGGTTAATAAAAATGGTGTTGTTATGTTTAACCTGTTTTACCTTAGTTATCATCTGCAATCCGAACCCACTTCAAGACCTACTACGCTCCCAAACGTGACGTTGAAGTTGGATACACAATATCGTGAACATTCAAAAGAAAATAGAGGTCTTTAGATCTACAAGGACATCAATTAGGGGCAGTTAATTTCTGCGTAAATTCATATCTTTCCTATAAAGCTTAAATATGATAGATACGCAAATTTAGTTTCTACCATACTGCGTTCCTTATTTTCAAGGAATATTCTTTGTCCAGAATTCTTCAAAGGTACAATTCTTCGTACGACATTTCACAGCCACGTTTCTTCAAGAGAAATTTTGTTCGCTAACTTTATATAATAATATCCTAACTGACTCTGACAGCATTTTTACATTAATTGTATAATGTTAAAGTTACTTTACCCATATTTACTTTATAACAATAAAAGTAAACTCTTATTTCCAATCACAGTTGTGTTGTAAATATACAGTGTTAATAAGCAAAAAATGGCATTGGCAAATGGCAAAAATATATACTATTTTCCGGGAATCGTCTTAAAAACAACTTTTCCTGCTTATTTACACGCAGGAAAATTGAATTTTCCGGAGTAGTACTGTAGAGACTTTACAAAACGTAAATACGCTGTTTTCACAGCACATGCACGAAATTGATGACATTTTTTCGACGTTGTTTACTTTGTAAATATAGTTGCCAAAAAAATTGACAAACTTGATTTTTGTGGAATTTGTAAAAAAAATCTAAAATTTGTATAGTTCGTCTTTTTTACGATTTCCAAAAAAAAATTTATACAAAACACGTCAGTAGATCTCTTACTTTACCCGGAGCTTTAAAATACTCGGCGCAAAATGCCCCGTATTTCCATTTAGCTCCTCTAATGTGAGATCTTCTTAACTTTTATGTAAATAAATGTTGTTTTGTGCTCAACCTTGGCTACATGGTAAGTTATTAATTTATTTGAATCGCAAATTTAAATGTAGCACAGATAGTACGACTCCTGAGAACTGACACCAGCAGCATGTTTTAGAATTTGGAAAGCTCCGTTTACTCTACGATTTTCATTATTAGTGATTCCCTTCTCTGGTAAATTGGTCACATCAGAGATCATTTCACTGCGATCATTTTTGAAAGCTGTCTCCTGTTAGCTCTATTGTTATTATTGTCTATAGTCTCTATTATTCTCTATTGCCTCCTGTTTTCATATTAGAATTTAGATATTCTCATCTCCCTGAATGGACTTATTACTATTTTTAGATTGTTCTGTTTCTTGAAAATATTGTGAGGGTTCATTATCTTTAAACTTATAGGTCTACCTCTCGTCTGTATTGTTATGAAAATATTTTATATAACCACATAGTAAAATATTCCGTTTATTTGTTTACAGCTGTGTGCATCACCAGAGAATTGGTTGATATTTTCAAAAAAATGAGAAAAATGGTAGGAGGAATTTATGAAAAACCTGTCACTTTCCGAGCATAAATCGAAGTTATACCCGGTATAACAATGAGAAATATGTTTTTATTTACAAAGAAAAAAAATTTCACTTATACAAAATGAACTTTACAAACCGGATAATCTGCTAATTTTATGTAGCTGTGGAATGCTTACATATGCAAGCATTTTCAATTACAGCATAGCGTGAAGGCATCGGAAATAATACAATTTTATCAGCAATACCGATAGTCTTTCGCCGTAATCCTAAAACTCTGAAATCAGATCGAGAGTACCTACATACGAATTATCCATCCCAAAGCCATTTTCACGAAGATTTCCGAAAAAATGTCTCTTAAAGTAATAATTTAAAAGATTTTACGATGCTACAAAAAGCGTTTTTATCCAATTGAAACGTTAGCGACTACGACCGTTTAGGAAAACTTTATAGTCACTTACAGCCAATTTAACGGTGCGAAATGCTTCAAGGGACAGAAGAGTAATTTTTCATAAGGTTTCCTGGGCACTTATCTCTTTATGGCGTTGTGTATGCTATATTTCTTTCAGTTGCCGAAATAGAAACATAAAAAGGGGTCCCTCCTAAAAGATATTCGTCAGTGTTTATATACACAACCACGGCTTGAAAAGCAATAAAGCGAGACAATCGATAAATGGACTAAAAAGCCTGGACGATCACATCAGGATTTCCTTCCAAATGGCGAAAACAATAAGAAGGCTACGAAAATGTTTAAAATTACAGAAATGTATATAAATAAATTTATCCAATACATGTGTAAGATTGATTTTATTTATCTGTTACTTTCTACCTCTTTTACTTCCATTCCCCCTGCTTTTCAAATTTTTATTTATATTTCGCCTGAAGAAACAACACTCTAAAAATATATAAATTGTAACATGTGGTTCGCCTTATATGAGCTAATATATATATATATATATATATATATATATATATATATATATATATATATATATATATATTATATCTTATATCTTCGTTCATGAGAGTTGGTGTTGTTTCGTGATATCTATTTAACTATGCAAAAGACATCCTTATTGAGCAGAGTCATTGGAAGAAGCCACTAATTGGTGAGTTTATCACTGAGCCATTCATTCTTCTACTGTTGATTAACTAACTAACTCTTTAATTAATTAACCATCGATATTTAGAAATGAGAAATATTCGTAGTTGTCTCTATTTGGTATTCCAAACATTATAGTCAGTCACTGTTAGCACGGTGCCGCCTTTTATCTCAAGGCAGGGTACTTCGCGCGTCTCTCCCTTAGTACTCATTGCACGTTCTTGGGGTAATTGCCACTAGTAGGTGACGGGTACCTTGCGCGTCCCTCCCCTGGTACCATTGCACGATCAGTACTAGTGTATTGCGTTTTCCTAGGATCTCGGGTGGTACTTTGCGCGTCTCTCCCTTAGTACCATTGCACACTCGACCCTAGATGTTTATGATATTGGTGTTTCCTAGTAGCTGGGGCAGGTACTTCGCGCGACTGTCCCTTAGTACCCCCTGCACGCCCAGTACTAGTGTGTTTGAGGTCTAGTGGGTATTTTGCGCGGTACTCCCCTAATACCCATTGCACAAGCCAGACGAAAATAGAGAGAAAAACGATAAACTATGATACTGTCTGATTTGATATTTGTTCTGATTACTTGATTCTACAATTTCACGAAGTCTAAAGTAATAGAGTTATTATTGTCTATAAATTAACAGAGAGAATGAGTTGCTCAAAGTCGTATTTATTTCTTTGTTCCAGAAGTGCAGTCGTCTCGAACTCAATTGATCTCAGACTCAGTTCTCGCCATCTGGCCCACACAGACAGTTTTTTTTACAAATTAAGTGCCTACATATTATTTTTTTTGTCTTAACATTTTGTTAAGTACATTAATTACTTATACTTCATTTACTTTCATAATTATTATTATTGTTATTATTAGGTCTCAAAATTATGGTTTATATGGATTATTGCTATTATCATAATTTTTATGCTCTACAAATTAATTTAAAGAGGGAGTATGTACTACACATGACAGTTATGACTATTATTTGCATTTACCAACGTAAAGTGATGACTATGACCGTTCTAGATCTACTGCATTATGAGTTTATTGTATTCAAAGAAGTGCAAAATCATAATTGTATCAAGTATTAAATATTTAAAATTTTACAAGCATTTTTAAACTTTAACCAAAATTTAGGTTTAACTCTCTTCAAATTGTGTTCATGTATTATTGATACACCCTAGTATTTATTGATTGTCAGAATTAATTTGTTAAAGTCGCAAGGCTCAAATTTGCGATTTTTTTTCAATGTTGTATTACGACACACCAATCAGTCAGAAAACTACTTTTATAAATTTAATAAAATTCTAAACATAAAAATCTTATTTTCAGTATTGAAAAAGTAAATTATATGCATAATCCTCATTACCTTCCCTTGCTCAAAAAAAAATCAGCGGATGCCGCCGGATTCTCGGCTGCAGGGGAATAAACGACAGTTTTGTTGTCATATTAAACTTGACTAAAACTTCATTTAATGAAATCACCCTTGCATTTGAATTTTTGATAAAATTCTTGAAAAATTGTCTTTTGTGAGACAAGGAAAGTAAACTAGCATGCCTTGAATAGAAGCGAGTAAATTCGTTGTGAGACGATTCCATGGAAGTTTAGGCAGATATTAATTTCCTGTTTCACTATTATATTTAAATTTTCGAAGAAGTTTAATTAAACCGCCAAAACGTCTGCTTTGGAGACAAAACCTTCAATTATGTCAATCAATATACAATCTTCAATTTACCACGTACTCGTTAATTAACACCCAAATTTGGCGTTAGATTCAATCAACAACGATCAAACCAAACCAACATCCTCGTGACTTGTAACAATACAATTACTATCTTGATATGGACAAGTACAACATGTTTTGTTTAACATTCAGAAACATTTTCAATGTTTACAAAGTAGTGAGACCAATGTCGTTCATGAGTGACAGTGTTTTGACAGGAATCAAACGTGCCGACAACTGACGCACGATTAATTAAAGAACGAAATACTTTATCTTATAGTTTGTCCGATTTGGGACTTTCATTGAAGGGTACTTTATTGTTCGTTTCATTTGTTGGAAAAGTTATAACATAATTTCATTACTGTTTGATTAATAATTACCCCATGAGCTTTACATACGTGAACACATCATAATCTTTAACGAAATAAAATTTCTAAAAGCAGTTAAAAAAATAAAAACTACTCAAGTAGTAGATTTTGACCATTGAATGTTTAATATCACCTCATTGTTTAAACTATTGTTGCTATGTTCTCTCAAATAGGTTCATTGGATTCCATGGTGCGATATGTATTTTAATTTAAATTTTATTAGTCCGTTTTTAAGTGTGTCTGTCCAATTTTACACTGGACTTCTCCATGGTCCTTTCTTTACCTAAAGATGAATGGTTATAAATGATTTTTAGTCCGCCTGAAGATGACTGCTAAGCAGTCGAAATCGGTTGCGGCACTTTAGTCATCATTAAACTAATTGGCAAGACTTTGAGTTCCATTTCTTATAAATCATGGCCAACTTTGAGAGATAGTACAACCTTCTACAATTGTATAGGTAATAACATTTCTACCTGTTTGTACCATCCTTTTTTAACTAATTCTAGTTTTAATCGTATACAAGTTTGACAAAACTGTAATTTACAAAATAAATTCGTGCTTAGTGACACCTAACTTCAATTCTAAATATTTTCAATAAATTTATACTTGTATTAACTTTTCTTTTCAATACACTATAACGGATACGAATTTTCCTCGTCCATTTATTGACTATTCGCCATAATCAATTGAGTTGCATAGTTCTAAGGTGGAACTTAATTCCGTTTATGTTGTAATTGAAATCTGAGTTATAATAATGATGGAATAAAGATGAATTATAATAAAATTTCGAAACTAAATTAAGTCTTACTATTTACCTACATTTAAATAAACAGTTCCATAATAGCGGCAATAATTACACAATACAATATTTACACAACAGTTTTAGAATCTATAAAAATTTCTGGATCCTCTGGTCCACGAATATGAAATATAGCGAATGGATCCTACAAATGGATGTAACACATCCTGCAATAAAACCGTGAAAATGTAAAACCTTTTAGTGTTTTCAGACAAAATCAATTCGAAATATATTAGATGCGTAAATTCAGATGGGGGAGCTTGTTGGACACAGAGGTAGATATATTCCTGTGAATTGTGTGGAGCTGGATTCCATGCGATGTTAAATAACTTTCCTGGATGTAACACGAGGTAGAATCGATTTAATCGGGTCAATCGGATAAGATTGTAATGCAAAGTACCAAGAGTAATAAAAAATTAAATTAAAAAATTGGACACCATCCAGATTGTTCACAATAGCAAGCAATCCAGGGTATTTATGGATAAAAAAGATTCATTTTAAAGGATCCAACATTTTTGTTAAAACAGAGGTAATTACTTTCTTAGAATTTAAGTTAAGAAAAGTGTATGTTAAGTGAAAAGTGTAAAAAAAAATTATTGTTAAGGCTATCTGACGTTGCCAACAAGCAAGAACACAGTTTCCTTTTAAATTATAAAAACAGTTGCAAAGAAAAGATCAAACGAACTTACCTTAAGTAATGTTTAATCTGTATTCCATGATGTCCCTCAAATATTATAAAAAAATATTATTTTGGAATTATGGACGTAAATATTAACATTGAAACTCCCGTTTCCATGTTTACGAACAACAATTTCAAAGCTCAAATTTCATGTTTCACACTCCACCTCGCTTCCTCGACGTATATCGCTCTCTGGTCTTAGTCCCTTTTAAATCTGTTGTGGCACTTCCAAAACTAGGGATGAACCTAAATGGACTGTGGTAGGACTGGAACACATTTACTTTAATGTGACCCATCACATAATCAAGATCGAACATCACTCAAAGTAAGTTCGTTTGATCTTGTGACTATATTCGGTCTCATCTCGTAAATACGTAAATTCGTGTAAATGTTTGAAGTGTAAGCAACATCTCTGATTTACTGTGAAAAGAATATCTCATCCAAGAACCGACCTTGGATATTACTGATTCAACCGGCTGGTAAACAAGGAAATGTTATGATTACCAAATTTCTGTACTATGTTAAAAGCATAGTATGTTAAAAACATTTTAACATTTTTATAAACAACGAAAATTTTTTTGTCTATTTACTTTTCAATATAACACTTCCTATGCCACTGATCGTAAAAATAGTCTTTGTATTGTCTATCGGGCATAAGATATTACGACCGAATAATTCTGGTGTTAAACAACGTAACCCAAAAAAATGCTAATAATTCCAACTCATTAATATGACATTTTTTCTCTTCTTCTGGCCAATATCTGGAAGTAATTTGGGTACTACAATGAACACCCTAGCCTGTATTTGAAACATCTGAAAACATTTCCATCTTTAAGGTTTGAAGGATTGATTATTTCTACCGCGTAGTGCTGGGCTCACTGACAGCAAAAGAAACTATTCGTTGACAGTTTTGTGAACAAAATTCTCATTTAGAATTATTGCTCTGGTACCCATTGCTCTTGCCACACTAGACAAATACTGTACTCACTGACAGTTTTAATGCAAAAAATGTACTCCTTAAGATTTCTTTGGACAAATTCTCATTAGGACCTTTCTTTTCGTCGGGCTTGAAATGCACCAGCGGGATTATAGTCACCCCGTGGCGTTAGGGATCGTAGGACGAGGGCCAGTTTACCTGCTTATCATTCGGGGGTCCCGAAGGTATTCCTAATCCTACCACGGAGTTGGGCCACTGAGGCACAGTGGGACGTCGATGTTAATTATTTCATTGATAACTGATCTTAGCATTAGTCGGATGTAAAATCTTAGTTATTCAGTGCTTCTACAGTAAAAAAAAGAACAGAAATAATAAAAATACGACTAATTATGATACATAATTTTATAACAGATTTGTACGTTTTACAGGGGCATACTTAAAAGCTACACAATTTATAAAAGTCAATCTATCTATATTTTCATTATACTGATTTATCTTATCATTTATATAATTTTGTTGTAGGGCAACATCTTGTCTTATTAATCTTAATAAGATTATTAAGAATAAGAATTCATAATTCTTAACGAATTAATCTTAACATAAATTTCAGTCTGAAAATTTAATAAAGCTTCCACAAATAGAAAAATATTGGGATGGGGTGCATAAAAATTGTCATTAAATTTTGCATGGAATGATTCACATGCATTGGTTGTTCTACATAGAGAGGATGTCTGGCACGCCCAAATGTGAGGAGGAAATAACGCATCTTTACTAATATAATTCTCGACTAAGTAATCACAAAATTGTTTAAAGTTAACATTCGAAGGTATATCACTCGTTATATCGAACGCAAATGCATCACCTACTTCGTCAGAATTTAGAAATATCAAACCAAAAAAATGTTTTAATTTTTTACCGATATCAGATGCATTATTATAGCCTGAGCTAAAACCTAAAGTTTGAACTTTGCGTCACCATGCTTGAGATAGGTGAAATCTATAGCCAACAATATTAATAGCAGTCCAAACGATTTCTCTATTACTATAATCTCTTAATCTCTTCCACACGTACCGGTGGCCCAATTCAACGGTAGGATTAAGGGAAGATTTACCACGTGGCCCAACTCTCGTGCACCTGTTGAGCGTTCTCAGGTAGTTCGTACTACCAAACAATATAAAATTGATTATAATTTAATATTATGTTCCAGCGAATTTTGATTAACGCGAATATATTTTTATTAAGGTCGTTGGTTCTTCCTCTATAAATCGATACCAAACTCAAAATATTTCCAACAAAATAAATTTTTTTTATGGTTTTAAGTGTGTATCTAAACAATATAAAATTGATTATAATTCAATATTATGTTCCAGCGAATTTTGATTAACGCGAATATATTTTTATTAAGATCGTTGTTTTTTCCTCTACAAATCGATACCAAACTTAAAATATTTCCAATAAAATCAAATTGTTTTATGGTGTTACATGTGTATCTACGCACTAATATAAAAACGAAATTGTTACATATTTGAGAAAGAGAACTCTTTACCTGTAATCTTCATCTTCATCTTGTTATACCTCCTTAACGTTGTTTACCACGGTAATAAGTAGGGTAAAGTTCAAGGAATGTTTAAGGTCGGTCAAAAATTGCAATTTGTCCAAGAACTCATCAATTCATATGACAATGGGGAAATCACTCGTTACCAGTATGTGAAAAGAGTTTCACATCAATATAGAATATAAAATTTTTTCGTAATCTTTTGTATTTTTGGACCCGATATTTTATGTTACGTTTATTAATTTAGAGTGTGTTTAATTTGACTTTTGGAGAGATTTTGTATTTCCTTAGCTTTGTAAATATGTAGATAATTTCAATTTTGACAAGGCCCAATGAGCCGCTAGGAGTACCGCTTGTTCGAGGCTTATATGTATCAGTCCTTTCTTTCTGTACAGCCAATCAAAAACCTATTTCAAGGATCAAACCAGAGCACATTCCTGGAACTTTACCCTATCTACTTTTCACCGTGGTAAACAACATTAAGGAGGTACAACAAGTTCCCTTTTCATGAAGATAAAAATTACACTAAAGATTTCTTTTTCTCAAATATGTAACAATTTCGTCTTTAATTAGTGAGTAGATACACATTTAAAACCATAAAACAATTTGATTTTGTTGGAAATATTTTGAGTTTGGTATCGATTTATAGAGGAAGAAACAACGATCTTAATAAAAATACATTCGCATTAATCAAAATTCGCTGGAACATAATATTGAATCATAATCAATTTTATATTGTTTGGTAGTACGAACTACCTGAGAACGGTCAACAGGTACGATCCCTAACGCCACGGGGTGTCTATAATCCCGCTGGTGCATTTCGAGCACCACCCTTTCTCTTACCACGCTAAGCAAGTACTGTGCTCACTGACAGTTTAAACGATAAAGAAGAAACAACGATCTTAATAAAAATACATTCGCATTAATCAAAATTCGCTGGAACATAATATTGAATCATAATCAATTTTATATTGTTTGGTAGTACGAACTACCTGAGAACGGTCAACAGGTACGATCCCTAACGCCACGGGGTGTCTATAATCCCGCTGGTGCATTTCGAGCACCACCCTTTCTCTTACCACGCTAAGCAAGTACTGTGCTCACTGACAGTTTAAATGCAGAAAAACTGTCTTTATTGATATTATTAAGAAGAATTTCTTATTTGGAATTTTTAGTCGTGCCACACTAGGCAAACACTCTGACTGGACTTACCAGGCTGTAGAGAGTTAGTTCCTCCCTCGGATTTATCCCTAGGAGAATTTACGATCTGTAAATTCCCCGCATTCTCGTCGACAGTCTCTCCCACCGACGACGTGTAGGATTCGATGGCAAGCTCCGCCGTCCTATCGATATATGACGATCTCGATCTGGTCTTTGAACGGAGCAGTTTCCTCTAACGCCTCTCTCACCTTATCTAAGCGGCATTATATTCTTCTTGACAGTTTGCTGAAATTGTCCCCTTCCTTCCCACCCGTCGATGAAATGCTTCCGTCTTCTTTACTTGAACGTTCTGACATCGCCACAATTTACATTTGTTTAACAAATAAAACTGGTGACGTACAACATGGTTCGTATGGCACAAGATCAATGACTGAGACCAGAAATTTACGTCGAGGATGTGAGGTGGGGCATGAAACGTGAGAGTTTGGCTTTGATTTGATTAACATTCTGATAGATTTATTATTTACGACTATAACCGAGGATGAGGTAGATACTATACCAGAAATTTGATCCGTTAATAAATATGTCTTGTAGATAGGTTACGTAAATCCTAATATTTTGTACTAGCCCACTCGTCAGGAAAAAATATATAAAATTTCGTAAAAACAAGTTTCACAGCATTTGGACACGTTTCTCATGTATGGAGGGTTTAACGGAGGATAGTTGTATGAAAAGTTAACCCTTTAAAGTCAAAACCCCTCATTTGTGCAATTATTTAAAATGTCAATAACTTGTCAAATAACAAATCAGCTGAAATGATGTTTTGTACATTTGCCAAGCGTCTCTATGGGATCTTTTATTGTGTACAAATTTCCGGTAACGTCGATTAAATAGTGTAAAAAGTATTATAAATGTTTACCCGTGTAGTCCTATTTTTAAACAATTGTGTAGCTTAAGGAAGTACTCTGAGGGTATATCGACAAGGTATATTCTACGAGACCTCTATTGTCATGTTAGAGATAAACAAGAAAGGAATAAGTGAACAAGAAGTTCATTATTTAAAGTTGCTTTTCTACAATTATTTCACATCTCTCTAATTTGGCTGAATGCCGAAGAATTTGACTACACAAATATTCTCTCTGGGATGAACAATTACTTTATGACCGCGTATCGAGGATCATAAATGCTCCATTTTCGATACTTTTTAAAGCTCCACAACTCATTTTCAATATCTATTGAGCACCGGAGGAAACAGCGTTTTTAACTGATTTTTACGGATTTCTCATAAATTATTTGATCTCTTTTGACATGACCGGCTCAATTTGAAGATATTAAAAATACATATACCTTTCTTATAGAAATTTTCTTGTTTTGGTTAAAAGGCTTTGGACCATAAGCGAAAAATAGAATTTTTTGCACGTATACCACAAAATAGATAAAAATGCCATGCCTGCACCATGTGCTGCCTGTACCACTTCTATAGGTAAACAGTACCAATAAGGCTCATAACATTTTCCACAGGTTACAGTGCTACAAAACAGCCATTTGTTTCCATAAGTTTCCTACAATGAGTCCATTTTGGTGTGAGCAGGCCCCGGCTGACTCCCCACATTGTTCAGGTAAGTTATCTTCACAATCGTTGATCAGTGCTAAATTCTACCGATGATTTTTATACTAATGAAACACTGTAATGTAACGTTTTTACTATTGACTAAAACTAAACACTACGCGATTTGTACTAATTTATTTATTTCTTACACTACACTTATAAACTCAACTTAACAATCCTTTAACTTAATTTATATTCGCACACATAGATGTTTATTTATTTAACGCGAGCGGTCTCTCGCCCGAATGTTTACACAACGATTCTTCAACTGTCCTCCTCGGGTCCGGCATTCCCTTTTTATGGCAGGTAAGAGCCTTCTAGAAGTTTCGAGACAGTTCAACGAAATTCTCCTCGGGTTTTCTGCGAATCGAAGCGTCTCGGTCTTACGAGATTGTTCCCGTTGTTTCTAGAACGAATTCGTGGAACCCGGGCAGTCCCAGACGTGTTTATTTGTTTTCGGCAAGCCGTTTCGTTACAGTATCATAGAGATATAAAACAGTTAATACATACGTTAATAAAACATATATATTCTTTAACAACTAGAATAGTTTATAAGCTATTTAATCGATAGTACTGGAATTTTGTGTACTTTTTGCGACCTTTTCAAAACGCTGTAAATATCATTTGACTCGATTGGTTCCAGAATTATTAATATTTCAAATAATTGCACAAATAGGGTTTTTTTTAAGTATCTCCATAAGTAATGGACCGATTATGATAAACATCAGCTCAAAATAAAGACCCCTCCGATGCACATAACTTCCTCTTACAACTGTTTCACGTAGGTGAAAACAGGAAAATTTGACAAGGAAAAACTGAATACTCTACTTATAAACATTGTTTATTTATCCAGGACGCAAAATGAGTTGTCTCATTTGATGCAGTTATCTTCAGTTAAACCCTCCATATATGGTTCTCAAATGCTGATAACTTTTCTTTCACGTTTTTTACCTGTATTCTAGACTATATGCCTATTTGAACAGTTTTAGACACATAAAATTTTTGAGGAGTAAATGTTCCATAGTGAACAAACATAGCTCGTTAACGTAACATGAATTTAACCCAATTTGGTGATGACTCTACATTTGTAACAAATTAATTAAGACTAATTGCCTTAAATTATCCACTTGTTTCTTTGGCGTCGATTGAGTACGTTTCTCATTTCAAAAGGGAAAATGAATACCTCATCCGTTATACTTTGTTACTACATAGGTACGCCATTTAATTTTAAACTCGAGGCAATTAAAAAGAAACGACGGACTTTGATATTTTAATAGAGTATTTGGAAGAGAATAGGGATCTGGAGCGTTTGAATTAAAATTTAAAAGCGAAATCGTCTCGTAATGAGACTTTGAAATTCTAATTACGAATAAATTAGTGCGCCACGTAATTCTTAAATAGGTCGGTAATATCGTGGAAGCTTGTCATACCTGCAACTGATTTACTCATAGCTGGTTAAGTTCAACTAGAAAGCGTTGAATCGATAAGGCTATATTAGAAGGAAATGGCATAGGATTAGGAAACCTGTTAGAAGTCCGACAAGGTCGACAAAATATCCTACGTTACATATTTCTTTCATTACATTTCCATCCCAACGAGTGAGCACTCAGTTCATTGAAGTAAAGCAAATAAAAGTTTTTTCGTGGAATAGTGCCCCAAAAACGATTCTAAAAATTGCATTTTCAATTTTTATTCTCACAATAAAAAAAACAATAAAGGGTAAAAATGTATTAAATAGTTTTATGAGACTAAATTTAGACTTGTGAGACTTTATATGGAGAATATATATGGATTTTTCGGAACGGTCCGAACAACAAACAGTTTGCAGTGATATTCGGATTATAACAACACGAATAAGATATAGGATGATTTTACTTCGACGAGGGCAGAATATGAATTTATGGTTTTATCGCCATCTAACCGCTGTTCCGTTCGGCTATTACGACTGGTAGTGGCGGATACATTTTGAAAAGCGTTTGGAAACGCTACAATTCCCAGTATTGCTTATGACGCCATTATTATACTCCAAAATGACTTTGTTATAATGCAATATATAATGTGCTAATAACTTTTAGTTCCAGCAAAGACTATGTATATTATATGTATAATATACATAGTCTTTGGTTCCAGCATATTCCAGAGCCAAGTGACTATATATCCTGACACAGCATTACGCCATTATAATGTAGTCTACAGTTAGACGAAGAAGAGGAGAAAGTTACTACTAGCATTTTGCTCTAGGATTCTCTGACCTGATTTTAATTTACAAGATTGGAATATTAATTTTGTGAGTTTTAATGAGTGTCCAGTTTTTAAATATTTTTGAAACATGATAGGAACTTAGTATTTACAATACAAGTACATAGTTTTTTACTGTGGTACAATTTTACAGAAGCAATATTGTTAGGAAAATTTCATATGTTATGTAGAAAAGTAATCTAATATTTGATATGTAAGTAGATATTTATTATAAGCGATTTTATTGGAAGGCGTTCAATGTAGTTTTAACCCCAGTGGGATTTTTGAAGTGAAACATCTCTGCGCACGTTGTATACGTTGGGATGGTGTGTTGGTCGACAAACCGCGTCACGCCTGATGAGAAAAAACCCCATGGCATGCCAGGCTGAAAGGTAGATTTATGGTTTGGATATATTATAGTAATATAACACACGATGTGTCAAAAAAATGCATACGAGGTACGAGGTGTGAAAAAATACAAACGTCAAAATTTTCAAATATTTGCAAATAACTTTTTCTCTGTACATTTCTCAAAGATATGTTTTATACAAAAGTTGTTCGTCTCTATAAGGGCAACAAAAAATCTAAGTAACACTTTTCTCTCAGACGCGAATTAAAGTTTTCTCTATTTTTTTATTTTTTGACAATAATAACTTTATTTTTGTACGTTTCTCGACAGATTGTTTTATACAAAAGTTGTTCACCTCTATAGGAGCAACAAAACATCCTTGTAACATTTTTCTCTCAGACGCGAAATAAAAGTTTTTTTTATTTTTATTTATTTTTGAAAAAAATACCTTTTTTTCTGTACATTTCTCGAAAAAAATGTTTTATACAAAAGTCGTTCGCCTCTATAAGAGCAACAAAAAACCCAAGTAACATTTTTCTCTCAGACGCGAAATAAAAGTTTTTTGATTTTTTTTTTGAAAATAACAAGCCGCCATTTTGAAACCGCTAGACCGATTTGGCCCATTAACGAACTCGACCGAGATTTTCGGCCAACTGATTTTTGTACCAAATTTCGTTGCGATTCTTTAAAAAATGCGACCTGTAGCCTGCCGACAAATTTCGTTATATCCGAGATATATATATATATATATATATATATATATATATATATATATATATATACATATATATATATATATATATATATATATATACATAAATTTTTGGGAAATGATTCGGTATGATCTCTAGATACCAAAAAACTGAAAACCGCATTTTAATTCCTATTTTTTCGACTTTGTTAACGAATGCAATACTAGATATAAATCTACCAAAAGCGGTGTTACCGGAATGCGCGTAAAGTGTACCTCTTCCATCGCGCCCGCGAACTGAGCCGATCGCCAAATCGAGGAGAAATGTTTTCCCCGCCAAGCAACGCGAAGACGTCACACTCGCAACAATTACCGCGTCTCCGTGTTAATTTCAAGAAGCCGAGCGTAGTCGAAAAAAATAATACGGTGTTACCCGATGTTTCCGTACGCTACCAGCGGACACGTGGCAACACCGGAGAGCGCCCAGCTCGGCGAGTCCTGACGTACCGGGTGGACGGCGGGTGGGGGGGGACAGTCCGATCAAGACACACGCGGTAGACGTATTGCGGCGTATAATTCGTGTAATTAACTATCAATTAACGGCATTGCCTTTTGAGCGCTTCGATTCTTTCAATCGAACCATCGAACCTATTTAACAACGGTTAGCACCGGAAAAATTCTGCGTTAATAAATATATATTATTATTTATGTTGATTAATAATAAAATATTTTTATATACGAAACATAGCACTGTATTTCATCAAATAACAAAAAAGGAGTGCTTTCAATTTAATTTATAATTGTTGTTAATTTGAACCGCACATAACTAAAGTAATATTAATAATTTTAGTTATTATTAATATTTATTAGCGTTAAATTTATTGTTAACAACGTTTTAATTAGATGTTCAAATTAAGTGAAATGGTTATAGTTAGTGAGTTCTGATGTACTTTATAAGTGTACAAAAGATGGGCTCGATCGGTAGAGTAGTTTTTGCAAAATTCTATTTGTTTATCACATTTCTTAAAAAAATCAACATTTTCTAAGTCTAAGTTCTGTCCAGTCGGGTTTTCTAACTAGATCTTAACAAACTTGAGCTTATTCTCTTCGTAAAGATTTATGTTAACTTTCTATGTAAAAAAACAATATTTTTTTATTGTTTATTTATAAAAAAGACTTAACAAATATTACAGGTTTTTAGCTTATAAACATTTACAATAACTTAGTTGGTTATTGTTTAAACTTTATGGCAATGATTTATTTGAAAAACCGTACCACGATGGAAGTGGAATGCCCTTTATGCGCATTCTGGCAGCTCTGAAATACCTATAGCGTTTTTCTATACGTTTGCGTATACGTTCTTGTACACGTTTTGGCTTTGGGAGGAAGTTTTTAAAAATACTTAGTAGATATCTTGAAAAGTTTGAATCTAGGATATTTGTTAGTTACTTTAGTTACCATAAGCCGATTGAATCTTTTCTGGAATACGGTACGATTTCTAATGACCAACCACGAAATGACCATGATGAAAGAATGATTATAGAAGAAACAGATGGAATATGTTCTCGAAATTAATTCAAGAAGAAATTACTGGTAATTATAATATATAGGTATTTAATATAATACTAAAGTCACCTCCATATCGAAAATGTTCTTGAAATATAAATAATGAAGAAATATATTGAATAACTGGAAAAAATCTCTATAAACATTTCATTTGTATATCCGGTCTCTCTGTGTGTATGTGTGTGTGTGAGTATGTCTGTGTGCATATGGCCAAAGAAGTTTCACTTCTACCGTCTGGTCCGACGCAGACTTTTAAATCTTTCTTAAAGACAGCAGGGAGGAAACAAAGCGGTTTTAAGTGAGATAACTTCTATACTACAGTTACGGGGTTTTAAAGTCGCGAAGTGTTTTTGATCGGAAGAACGTTAATTTTAATAACGCGGTATACCGCAGCGAAACAACACCGTCGACTGGCCAATGCAGCATCAGACAGAGGAAGTCGGGAGTATTTTCATTAAAGGTAAATGGATACTTGATCTAATTAGGGCGCCTTACTGACACAACAACGACGATTCGCCAGTGCAGCACGTTAGGGAAATGTTAATTCGCGACAGATGGTCGATAAGCAGCGGGGAAAACAGCAAGCACAGAGAACGGATGGTTTCTGGACTCAACGACTCATGGACGATTCGCCAAAGTCGTATCCTACAGTAGGCAGAACACGGGAGGGAAGTGAGTTCGTTAGCTTTCGAAATTCTCGTCCTGCAGTGAACTGGTCTGATCATCTCCCGACCCTGGCTTCATCCGACAGAATGCTTCGAGGTAGATTTCAGATTCTATACTTTTTGCCATCTGCCTGACTTTCGTTTAACTTGAAACAACATTATAAGATCGGTATGGTTAACTGACTTACCACGACACGTAATAATCCCCGGAAATTCACCTCGTTACACCAATCTCGTAACCAATTATATTTCAATTCCTTTTACTAGACTTATTCTAAATTTTAACATTCTCAAAGTACTATCTAGTGTCTAGATTCTTCATCTAGGATTACCCGGAGTAACTAATTTGAACATTGACATGAGTTGGTAGTAAAAACGCTAATCATGAACGTTCCATAATTAATTAATGTACATTCCAAGTTATAGAGTGCCTTTTTATCCGAATACATTTTAAACAAACTATAATTTCATGAATCAAAAGCATACTTGTTTCATATATTTTAAAAACTATTTGAAACAATTTCTCTTCGAAACAGTTATTAAAACGATAATTGATATTGCCAAATCCGGAGCCAATTTAATTAATAATCCGTACATTCACGTCATTTTAATCGGTTTTTCAGAGCACGAAGGACGACGAAATTAAAATTGTGATCTAATTGGCCAAGTTAGTAAACTTTTCTAAAAAACAATCCCGATCGATTAATACAATTACATGTACTACGAAATCAATATTGTACTATCGTGGTCGCGAAGAGTATCCAAAATAACATACTTAAACTCACAGTGATCAGCTTGGAGAAGTTAAATATAATGCGTAAAACACTAGCGATAGTAATCCAGATTTGCTAAAATCCTGAGGTCAAATTCACATTTTTTTTTTCTTATTCTTTTGACCAAAACGTAAGTTAACCTTTTTAACGTAACTAAGACTTTTAGTTTCCCGATTTTATAAATCTTTGGAAAGTACCCTCATTCCGCTTGTTTTATTGATTGCCCTAACCTTATTTTGAAGATGTACGGAACTAAGCGTACTTTTAACTCTACCCTTTTCCTGTTCCCCACCTCTGTGTTACTTACTGTGTAATTAGTAAAGTAAGTTAGAGCGCCATCCACACGAGCAAAAAAGTCTATGATGAATTTAATTTCTTATGGAGATATGTTTCAAGTAAAGTCATACCCGTCATCAGTCGTACAGTCAAATCAGTCGTATCAAATGTCAATTTAATATACTCATGTATAGGTATAGCGCTATTACGCAGATTGGAACAGTATTCCAAGGCAGCACTACGTCTTACAAAAGGAATAATCTTTTGCTAATAGTGAAATGTAAATTAAAACATTTTGAGACCGATTTCATGATACTATATAAACCTGAGCAAAAGGGCTACTTTATAATTTCTGCCTACCCTTTGAAACGAGGTGTATTTTTTTGATTGTCTAGATTGTCATATCTTCACCCGTTACCGTCATTAAATAACCGACAAATTAAGTAAACTATAATTTTCCCTTTTTTTCAGTCAGGCATTTATCGATCCCAATGGTCTGCAATGTATTGAAGTACTGATTCCCAGATTGACTCTTCCCGGGGTATATACTCAGGGAGCTCAATTTAGACACCTTCAGTGTAAGGCTATTTGTATTAGCGTTCCCTGGGATATATAGTACGGGTGGTTATTCCAAATAAACCCAACCGTCTCCTTAGTATCCCGACTACTCTCCTGAGTTACCGTTCGACCCTCTATTGTATTAGTACTCTCCGTGGTATATACTCGGGGTGACTAACTTCTCTTACCAACTTAACGGAACGCTCAACTCCTACCAGAAATAAATTCTTTTCCTGCTTGTAAATAGTTAGGATTGCTTGCCGAATAGAATAGTTAGGCCGTTTGCTTATTAATTCCCGTTTCCATATATAAGTAATATAATTTCCCGGTATGCTTTTACAATTCTACACATTTGCTTTCCTTTTGATAAAATCGTATTTTGCATGCTCCATTGATGAACAAACACGATGAACAACATCCGTACATTGTTACCAAACCGTTTCAGAGAACCGACATTTCCGCAAATATTTTGGGGATATAGTTGCTGATACATTTTAAAATTCCGTAATATAGGGAAATTTTGTACGTAGCTGCCAAACCCTTCTAGAATTTGTTAGTTTAATAAATTTGTGCAGAGTTCCCAATATATTCCGAATTTTCACCGTTTGATAATCCTATCACTTGTACTACTCCCAATATCGTTTCGCAAATAAAATAATTTGAGCATTTTCCGAGTCGTGTGTTTTATTTTGGCATTCTCCGAAGTATCTAACTCAGCCATGGTTTTAGGAAGTAAACCTTTAGAAACCTGGCGCACTAGTAAACCGTTTAGTTAAACTTCGACCCTAAACTCGGAAATCTCCTAATTTAGCGTCAATTGAACAAGTAACTCAACCTTTCGTCAGAGTCGTGCCGCCGACGACGACCAAAGGGACTTTGTTTGAGAACTTGCTTGGAGAACTTGTTTTAGATAAGTTGGTACTATGGTTGAAATGTCAATTTACAGGATTCGGTCCCACTAAGGATGACACGAAATCCATTTGTCAGGGTCACAGAACTCGTATGAAGAGCTATAATAGCGCAAGCATGTCAAGTATTCCGATTAATCAATGCTATTTGCAACAGAATACTTTAGTAGTGTTAAAAATTAAGCCATCCCGTTCTAAAACTCACATTGACTTCTCTATTCGAGCTAAGAAATAATCTGTTTCAAAAAATGAGGCACTCTGGGAATGACCGAGAGGGGAAGCATAGCTTTATATAATATATATAGATACGTAATGTACATAAACAATTGGTAGCTAGCGCAGCGCTACACTCTTCAATTCAGCCTCCAATCGCCACCCAGGCAACCGACAATATAAACACGTGTAACACGAGTTGCCACCAAACATATAGCGCGGCTCCGAAATAAATCAGTTTTTTCTTCCTTCCTCCATAACGTATCATGTATTTTTTTTATATAATAGAAAACTACATACTTCAATGTTTCTTATTTTTCACAGCTGATAGTTGAGAAATTTCGTTTATGTAGATTATCAGCTGCTAGAAAATTTTCCCATGCTAATCTCTCATAAGAAAAAATTTGCGTAGAAACAGTTGCCATGATTACTAAATTCTGAACTCACAATTTCCTTGCACATTGTGAACGGTCTGCCGGAGCTTTTTAGTAATTAACGTTATATGTCCGGGTACCCATACTTTACAGTACGAATATGGAGCCAAGTCTTGAAACTCGAAATGAATTGGTAGTTAGCGTCACCACGGCGCAGGCAACCGACAATACATAAACAATTGTACACGAGTTGCTACTAAACAGTTAGCGCGGCGCGATAATTGGCCGTGACGATCGCTCAGTTTTTCGGCGATCACACCTCTCACCGATTCAGCGTTTCGAGCGAAGCCCGCCATAAGAAAGCTATGCTTCCAATAATCTGTTTAAAGTCTAATCCCGAGGACCGATTTTGATTTCAGGCTTCCCCGTATACAGTGCGTAGGTATACCGGTGATTCCGCGGCAGCTAATTGGAGAGAATTACCCGACCGGGGCGTCAAACCGTCCGCCATCAATTAGTACATGTTCGGGGCATGCCCTAAAACCGCAGAAAATCGAGCAACAATATTGATTCAACGAAGACGACCTCACATCCCAACATTCTACAAATAGAAACCGCGCACAGACCGCTCGGGACGGTTTAAACGTGTCACGAATCGCAATTTTCCGTAAATAGTTCTGCAGTAGGTGAGATCCCGCTGTATTCGATCAATTGGGGTATATGTATTTTGTATGCCCGTCTTGTTTCCAATCAAACAACCATTAATTATCTGGTATACCTTTAGCTCGGGGTGGATCGATCTCTGGGTTGAATTCAAGAAACATCTTGTTCAGAATATATCAAGGTAGGGAAACCAAAATAGTTTTACTTTCCATGTAGGATGGAAACTCGACAAACTCTATTTTACCGCTTCAAATTAAAAGCCGCCTTAAATCAGCTTCAAACCTTTAACAAACTATCTCTGAAACTGTTAATCCCAATTCCTTCCGTGATTCCTAAATTTATAATTCTCTAAAGCTTTGAAAGTTAGAACTTTCGCTTTTAAGCTCAAAAACCTTTAAACCATCGCATTGAAATAATGAACTCTAAACATATGCTGTTTCAAAGTCCACCTGGAAACATTTCATAGCAATTTTTGTACAGTAGTAATTTTGGGTTCGGATTTGGACCAATGAAATATACCTGGAATCATCATACACTTAAAGCACGACTGGTGAAAACGTTATCAACTTTGATAACTTAGTCTACGAAATACAAACTTCTCCCCCGAAAACTCTGAGAAATCCTCACAAATGATCAATGAATGTCAAAACTCCAAGACGGGTCGGCCCTCGCAATACACGACTTCTTCATTGTGTTCTATCTAACAATAATCCTTAAATTATATCTCAGGTCGAGAATCGAGAGCAGTTGTATAAATTCGAAGTGCCTCCGAAAGCTTTTCTACACGTTGATCCTCCTTTATTGGACCTCCAGGCTTTGTTGGTGCGATAATTTTCCTGACATGCATGCACTTTACCTGTTTGCTCACTGTTGCCGAAAGGTCGGCAGTATTTACGTCTCTAACGAGATGTACACAGTTTTTGTTTGGACGGGGGTGAGAGGTCAATAATTTGGATTTTTCCGTTGTGATGAGTGTCTTTTGACGATTTAATTTATTGAAGTTCAGGACTATTTAGAAACACACTGCCATCCAAATATCTATTATAATTAATCTGGTTTCGTCTATAAATTTTCTCTGATTTGATCCGTTTTTCAAACTATATAACGGTACAAATTATAATAAAGATTTTATTTAAAATCTGACTTAATTCATCATTCTTAAGACACTTAATTAAACCTATAATTTTTTTAGTACCTAATAAAGTAACATTGAAAATAGGAACTATACATTTGACATTTTGGATTATTCTGTGATTTAATAAAAAATAACTGCTTTAAAATTAATACAACTTTATTTTCAATACGAAGTCTTCGTCATACTGCTTATCAAATTCCTCATATCTTCGAATATTGCTTGTTCAATGTACTCTCACTATTATACTACACTCTATATGTGGCATGAATCTGTTGAGCCACGTGCGAGTGAGTGTACATCCACATGTATGTATGGGGCAGACTCTCTCACACACACAAACACATACGGCAATTCAAATTGCCGCTACTAAATTAGATTTAGAGAGTGTTTGCCAATGATTATGCTTGACTTGTACCGTCGAGTTTCGCAGGCAATAACTCAGGCATGTCGAAAATTACGACACCGCCCACGACACACATACATACATACATACACCCATGCATGATTAATCAGAGAGCAACACCTCTTATTAGGGATGTGCGGTACTTTATTGATTCTTAGACGAATCGATATTTCGTTAAATGATTTTCGATATGTTGTATTGATAAATTCGCTTTATATCGAAATTTTGTGGTGTGGTATTGCTTCGTGAAGCATCCATTAAGCGTATCTTCAAAAATGTAAAAAATATTGGAAGGCTGTATTTTGTTTCTTAAAATTTTGGTATATTCGGTATACCATGAATATTACAAATAGGGTAATGACTAGGGTAATATAAATGATAGGCTAAAAACAATTACTGATGCACTACTACTAGAAGAACAAAATGACAATATCACCATAGTACGACAATTAATAGAGAAACAGAGAAAATATAACCTAGAATACCATATTGCCTTTATTGACTGTGAAAAAGCCTTCCATCGAGTAAATAGAAATATTCTTTTGAAAATTATAGATAGACGAGGTTATCCCACACACCTATTGTTCAGTTTTTATAATGATGATGATGAGTTTTTTTTTATAATACAGTAATAATAATAAGCACTGGACAAGACAGAACAGAGCCAATAACAATCAACTGAGGCGTTAGACAAGGGTGCAGTTTGTCACCAACCCTGTTTAAAATATATTTCGACGATGCCATACGACAATGGAAACAAAAAATTAACCCTGGAATAACGCTGACACCTACTAATAAATGCATAAACATAATACTGTAATGTAACCAAAGGAAAACACCAAGTCTTAACCAACTGATAGATTTATTGTACATGAGCGACCGGTTTCGGCTTCCTAGAAGCCATCTTCAGGCTCGCACTACATGAATGAGGGCTCGATCCATGGTCGTTAAAACAACTTTATGTAGTTAATCTTGTTCGTTGTGTGTTAATATCCAAGTTTTATTTATTTTAACTGTGTATGTCAACGTATTCGTTTTGTATGTGTGACGCCGCACACTTCGAACAATAGGAGCCCTAAAACAAAACAACTTGTTGTGAGTATTGCTTTGTAAGGTACTTACCTTCGGTTGCTAATTCTCCTCATTCATGTAGTGCGAACCTGAAGATGGCTTCTAGGAAGCCGAAATCGGTCGCTCATCTTCAATAAATCTATCAGTTGGTTAAGACTTGGTGTTTTCCTTTGGTTAAATTACCATTTGGCCAACTTCGAGAAGCTGGACAACCTTCGGTCGTTAACATAATACTGTTTACGGATAACCAAACCCTTTTACAAAAAAACAGACGACCCACAAAAGGCAATTTACCCCTTAAATCAAATATGTAAGAATTATAGTCTAAAGATATCAGAAAAAAACAACGAAAGATTCGGCTACTATAGCAAAACTTCCGATACGCCTCAAGATTACACTTGACCAAGCGCCCATAGAGCAGGGATCATATTTTAATTTTCTAGGGTCTGACATAAGCTACGAATATAAAAAAGATATAACATAGAAACTACATAAATATCAAATGATGCGTGGAACCATGTAAAGAACACCGAAAAACAAGACAAATAAAGAAACAAAAATGAAGTTCTATAAAGTGATGGCAGCACCTGTATTGACATACGAATGTGAAACTTAGGCACGACGGATACAATAAGCTAAAATGAAATTTTTAAGAAGGACAAAAGGTTTCACAATAAGAGACCAGAGACCAAATAAGAAATGAAGAAATAAGGGCCGAATTGAACCTATTCTCAGTGAATGACAGAATACAACAGAACTAATTAAAATGGAGAGAACATATTGAAAGACTGAACGATGGTTGGTTGGCTAAACAAGTAGTACACTACAGACCAAGAGAAAGAAGAGACGTGAGTAGGCCGAGAAGAAGATGGCAAACATAATAACGGAACAAGCTGCAAGGCTAATCCTTGAAGTGCAGAAGAAGGAGAGGTTAATGATTACTCGTTGATTTTCAAGGGTTAAAATTAATATTAACTTGATATTGATTCATATTGATAAAAGTGATTCAAAAATTATACCTACAATTATTTCAAAAAAGGCTTCCCAAATGATGAAGTACAATCGATTCGAATCGAATTCATTAATCGAATCAAGTATAAGGTTCGGAACTAATATTAGTTCTAAATTGAATTGTTTCGAAGTCGAAATTCAAAGCAAAATTCAAGGATTGGAATAATTTTGTGTTGCTTCTAAACTGAAACTTTTTAAATTTGAAGGAAAAATCTTTATCAAAATCGATTCAAAATTTAAATTCCGAACGACGAAACAGAAATGATTACGGGTGAGAATTAATATTAGTTCCAAATTGAAGGTTTTCAAAATTGAAGCATTAATAAAATATAATACAATAGTATGAAATAAAAGGAAAAATATTGAAGTGAGTACGAGAAAAATGAAAAGTATAAGCAGGATAATACAAGGAATCGATAGTATATGTGTTATATTTCTATAAAATGATTTGACTGTACAGACTTCTCTAATAAAACCGGCATAATTAACCGGCTGTAATAAAAAGGCATTGAAGTTTTTTTTGTGAAATATTATTAGAAAAACTGAAACTGACATGTTCAAGAACGCTGTTCAAAGTCTAAGAAAGAAAAATCCAAAAATTTTTAGTTCGTTTCCTATAAACGTGAAAATCTGAACTTCACAATTCCACACTCAACGGACACTTTATTTATATATACCTAGGGTATAGCAGAACATTTGCCTCTTGCCAGGTTCGGCTGTAATTCACTTCATCATTAAATGACATTTGGATTGCACAGTATACCGCAATATCTCTTTATTTTTCTGGTGAGTTGGAAATATCTTCTTCTTCTTCTTCTTCTTTACCCAGCTATCGTAGTCCACTGCTGGACATAAGCCTCCCCTTTACATTTCCATTGCTTACGATCTTGAGCCACACTCATCCACTGACTTTCGATTCTTTTTATGTCATCTCGCCATCTTGTGGGAGGTCTTCCTACACTTCCTTTGTCATTTCTCGGTCGCCACTCTAACAATCTCTTCGTCCACCTATCATCATTGCGTCTAGCTACACGTCCTGCATGCTGCCACTTTAGTTTCGCAATTCTTGTTATTATGGCTTCCATTTTCGTTCTTTTGCGGATATCTATGTTCCTGACGCGATCTGATAGCTTTATTCCCAGCATAGAACGTTCTATTTTAAGTTGAGCTATTCTAAGTTTTTCTGCACTCGCTCTTGTTAGCGTGAGTGTCTCTGCTCCGTATGTCATGACAGGGAGCACACACTGATTAAACACTTTACGCTTTAAACAGACCGGGATATCACTCTTGAATACTCCGTTCAGTTTACCATAAGCTGCCCATCCAAGCCCCACTCGTCTTTGTAACTCCTGCGTTTGGTTGTCTCTGTGTATTTTTATGTCATGGTCTAGATATCTATATTCTCTTACTTCGTCGATGTTGTGACTTCCCAAGTGAGAGTTTCTCCGAAAACTAGGTTGGTCATTATCTTTGTCTTTTGTGTGTTTATTTGTAGTCCTACTTTTGTGGTGGCATTTGCTAGTTCTGTCAGCATTTCTTGGGATTCTTGTATATCGTCGGCGATTAGCACGATGTCGTCGGCAAAACGCAAGGTGTTTATCTCTTACCGTCGATGTTTATACCTCTTTGCTCCCATTCCAGCTGTTTCAACGCGTATTCGAGGACGGTAATAAAAAGTTTAGGTGACATCGTGTCTCCTTGCCTAACTCATCTTTCGAGTGGAAATTTAATTGTGTTTTTGTGTAGCCTCACGCATGCTGTTGCATTTTATATATATTGTGTAATAGTCTAGTATATCTATAGTTAATGCGGCATTAGCTAAGAGCTTTGAGAATTGCGTCTGGTTCTACAGTGTCAAATGCTTTCAGGAAGTCCACGAAGATCAAAACCAATGGTCTATTATACTCCACTGTTCTTTCAATAAGAGGTTTTAAGGCCAATAAATGATCTGTAGTTCCAAATCCTGCGCGAAATCCTGCCTGTTCCACTGATTGATAAAAATCAAGCTTTTTTTTCTAGTCTGTTGGTTAGTATTCTTGTAAAAAGCTTGCATAATTGAGAGAGTAAGCTAATGGGACGATAGTTGGCTATGTCTGTAGGATCTCCTTTTTTATGAAGCGGTATCATCAATACGTTGTTCCAATCCCCTGGTATGGTGGTGTTTGTTAGGCAAAGGTTAAAAAGTTCTTTGATTTTATTGATAAGAATGATACCTCCCATTTTTATTGCTTCTATCGTTATAGAGTCTGTTCCTGATGATCTATTGTTCTTCATTTGTGTTAGTGCTTTTAGAATCTCCTCACCATCGATTTCGGGAATTTCTTCGTAACCTTGGTTTTGGACCCTATATTTTTGGGTTGTTTCTTTAGGATCGGAATAAATGTCTACCTTGCCCTTATACAGTTCTCTGTAAAATTCCTCTACTATTTGTATTAACTCAGATCTGTTAGATGTTATGTTTCCTTCACTATTTTTCAGTTTTATTATTTCGTTTTTACTAATAGCTAATTTTCTCCTAAGAACCTTCATGCTTTTATTTTCTTGCATGGTTTGCTGGATTTGTTACGTATTGTAGTGTCTTATATCTTTCCTGATATTTCTTTATTTACCTTGATTAGTTCTGGTAAGCTCGTATTGTCTTCCAGCATTTTTCCGTTGTTCGAGCAGTCCTTTAGTGTGTGAGGTGATCTTGCTTTCGCTTGTTCGTTTTGGACAGTATTTGTCGATAGCTTGACGTAATGTATCTGTTATTATTTTATTTGTATCGTTTATGTCTGTTAAGTTATCATTATCATGCAATGCCTGGGTAAACATGTTTTTATATCCGTCAGGGTTTTCTGGATCGTTCCATTTGTTTCTAGTTTACTTTGTCTTCAGTCTTTCTCTTTCCTTTTCTGTGTCTATTACCACTGATGCCCTGACCATACGATGGTCGCTTCCTATTGAAACTTGGTTCAACACTGTTACATCGTGGACTATCGATTTTTTATCGGTTATAATGAAGTCTATCTCATTTATTGTCTTGCTGTCGGGACTGGTCCAAGTCCATTTTCTGTTGGGTTTTTTATGGAAAAAGCTATTCATCAAGTAGAGGTTGTTTTCTAGCAAGAAGTTGACCAGCATTTCCCCTCTAGGATTTCTATTGCCGATGCCATACTTTCCTAGTATTATTTCTGTATCCTCTGATTTTACTCCTACTTTGGAATTGAAATCCCCGCAGATTGAGTTGAAGTCTGTGGGTGTGTGGCTTAGTGTTGTCTTAATGTTTTCGTAGAATGCTTCTACTTCTTGATCTTCATGGTCTGTTGTTGGTGCATATGCTATAGTAACTTTCAAGTTATATCTAGAATTTAGTCTTAGTATCGTGTATCCTACTCTTTCTGACGTAGTTGGTGGTGATAATATTATCTTTGTGTCTCTTGCGTACTAGGAAACCAATACCGCCTACTCTTTTATCGTTGCCTCCGTGGTAATATAGATTATGGCCTGATTTCCAGGTTTTTAAACCCTCTCCCATCTGTCTTACCTCGCATAAGCCTATTATATCCCATTTTACATGTTTCATTACTTCTTCCAGTTCTGTGATTTTCTCTTCAGATGATAAGGTTCGGACGTTAAAAATTTTTTATTTTTATTTTTAATTTATGGATTTTTCGTTTTTTCGATTGTTTTTCGGTTTTCTTAATATCTGTGGGGGCTAAGTTCGTAATCCTTGTTCGTTGCCATGGTCGTCTTTGCTGGTAGCTCGATCTCTGCCGGTGATTCTTCGCACCCTCTGCCCGCAGACTTGCTTGGTTGCTACCTTCACCAAGGGTACACGGACTGCCGGGGACTGAGGGCCTTGTTTGTTTGGACTGATCCATAGGGGATAAATGGCCGTAACTCGCCACGCTGGCCCTGCGGGTTGGCGAGTGGATTAGGATATTGACCGGTATAGGAATTAATTTGGACAGGAAGTGGAAGTGGGATAATGGATTCCCCTGTATGGTCTTAGGAAATAAACCAAGGCTCGCGTATGGCAGGGTCGCTTCCCTGAAGTAGATCTGTCGCTTACTGGGATCATAAGTGAGTATCTACCGGCTACCATTGGAAATATATTAATTCATAATATATATGTTTAAGCAGATAGTTTCTGGCCTATGGCTTTTATTCACCTAATTAAAAAAAGAGCAAATTTAATTTTTAAGCGTGAACTGCCTTTGATCTACAACGTACGTAAGCACGTCCAGTTGTTTAACGTATAGGGTATATCTTCATATAATAAAGAACATATAGAAGATATAATATTAATATAAGGGAAACTTACTGATGAAACAGGTCGCCCACTTTTAATAAAATTTCAAATCGCCCAGATGAAATGTTGAATTAATGCTATCCAGTACGATAATTTGACTAATGTAACTATTTAGCGTTACGAAAGATCGCTGCAACGGAAACCCTCATTCCCTCAAATGAGTTTATATTGCTGAATTTTTGTTTACGTACGTAGCAATTCCTGATATTAAAACGGTAAAGAGCGCTCTCGAAAGTTTAATTTCGCAGCGTGACAGGGGATGTTTGACCTACTTGGAGTGCTACACAAAAACCCCTTATCGATATCCCTGATTAGCGGAAGTTGCGATAAACTATCAGGTCCTGACGGTGTGAAAAGGTTAATTGTGAAAGAGCTGACAAGCTTTTACATATACGAGATACGGGAAGGCTCGTGAAATTACGTCGGAATCCCGTGGATCCGATAATACAAATGCGATACTCGCAGAGAAAATGGAATTGTTTCGAATTGAAAGCCTCGTATCCGTTCGCGCTAAATCAAGAAGATTGAAGTGTGCCGAAAAAGATAATTTCGAAAACTGATTGTGAAAGGAGGCGACCTCGTTTCCGTCGTAACCGAGGGTAAGTTCTGTTGAAATAAATTCGGCGCTGGGGTTAAACTCCACAAAAAACAATTTCCTCCCAGATGATATAATTTCTACAGCATTTTAATAGTGAAGCTATATTAAACGAATTCGTGTTCTGCACGATGGAAATAGAATGATTCTAACGGCAATCAATTTTCGTTTTTTTCCCAGAGACCTAATTTTTAACTTTATAATTTTAGAGCTGCTAACCGACAATCATGATATTATTAAAATTTAAGGGCACATGATAGAATTGTATCAAAAAGATCTTCCGATACCGTATTTATAATTATTTGTACATCAAAAAAGGTAAAGTTGTCATTTGGAAAATATTGAATAGGTGTAATTGGGAATTAATGGATTGAAATCGTCTCATTTTAGTCAGTAATGCTTTAAATAGACTTTATGAGTCAATAGTGACCAGGTGGGCATAAATTTTGAGTATGATCGGGTTGATCATAGGTCGGCGAATTTTGGTCGGCAGGCGTGATCATTTCTGAAAATATGACTTTATCAAACTGGCCCAGCTTGGAAACATACTTAGCTTAGTTCAATTTCTTATTCGAGCGTGTTTGAGAATAGCGTATTGCAAACATGCAGTGTTTAAGTTCTATCGAAAGCGCAACTAATATTTGTAACGAACCATTTTATGTAATTATAGCGATTTAAGCACTTCTTTAAAAGAGTAAGTACGAAAAACCTCGGCTAGCTAATGCAAATCAAGGTTAAATAATTAGGTGGGAACACCGGTGAAACTTCTACGAATCAGTTTCAGCTCGCAATTTCGCAAACTGGAATAAAGACCAGAAACAAGAGAACACGCTAATTATTAGCTATCCTTAGTAGAGATAATTCGCCCGATCGCGTTTAGTGTAAGTTTGTCACAAGAATCACACAGTATCAGCACACGCGTAACAAACGCCACACCTCTAAAATTCTCTCTGAATTCACACCGAAGGGACTCGATACCGATACGCCTTATAAGTGATAAGTAACATATTCTAGTAATGATAGTGCTCTTTTACAATTACCATCCAGATCCCCGAAGAAAATGCGGAACGGGCTCTGGGCAGACACGTCCAATACACCCATAAAAAATAGTACTTGCCTTTACTACATAAAAATAAAAGTCGCGATCTCCCGACGGGAACTCCGCGAGATCTCTCGTGAGACTGAACTCCCTATCATCTAACTTCAAATTGTCAAGTCTAAGTGGCACGTCCTAAAACTTCAATTTGCCATTCAACGTACCAGTTTCAAATTTCAGAACAATCAGCGTGTACGTCTAATTCGCGTATCTCGTTGGCATGTATGACTCGATTTTAAACCGTAAATGTGAATAAGAATTGCCCTACTAAGCATTTTAATGTGGAACGATTTCAATTACACGTCGATAACTCAAGAACGGTAGTCGCTAAAGATCTATACCGTGGATCATAAGAAAACTGACATTTAGAACTAGGTATGACTAAGAAATGAAGGTGATTCATAAATGAAGTAACCAACAAATCAGGGTGTGATTCAACTTCTCCTATACTCTGTTCACCAAGAGAAGAGATGCATAAATCATTTCTCATCATAAAAGGTGGTCATTTTTTGTATACTAGTGAGGTAGTGAGCCCAAAAATTGTTGCATGTAACCTATGCAATGTCTTATTTACTCATTTTTACAAGATCTTTTAGTGCACCACCCAGTACAAAATTTACATAACCAAGAAAACTGACCAGTTATTAGCCGATTGAAACCTAAAAGGATACAGGTAAAGATATTTAAAAGACGCATCAGAAAAAGGAATTGGGGTTTGAAAACGTTTGATTTCTGAATGAAATAAATGAATGACTATGTAAAAAAAAACAAAAATAATTATTTTATACATATAGCAGTTAGATGAATTGATTAGAAAAACTCGGAAAACTTCATCGTTATATTTCTATAACGGCCCGTGGTACCTTATGGACCATCGCACGCCTATGAACTCCTCGGTGCTGACATTTTTATGTCTTTCCTCTGTTGTTGGATGGAGTATAAAACTATTTTTCATATTTTTATGTTAGCTAGTCATTTCTGTGGTTCCCATAAACATTACTGTTACACATTACCACTGAGCATGAGAATATATTAATGGATATAAAGTGTAGAAACTGGTAATTAAGCAAATAAACTGGAAAAGTGATATTTTCAAATGAGAATTTTTCATGAGGCACTCATTTATTGTCATTGGGTCGATGTTTTGTTGAGTTATTAGCATTTTTAGACGTTTTAAGTTGCCTTGAGTCCAATAGACATGTTTTTAAAAAAATATCTGCCTCTATGTTTGTATGTGTGTTTGTGGTACGTTTCCTTCTGAAACTAAAAGCCACGAACAGTTCCATCTTTGAATTTGGATATTGTGATTCACCAATAAGCTTTTCATTAAAGCGATAGGGATAAAAGTGGTAGTTTACTCCTGACATTTTTTTTTATTTTTTGAAGTTTTCTCAAAATTTGCTCCAAGGGAACCATTAATACTTATTCCCCTCTCAAATATATGTAATGAAATTTAATAACATTTCTGGATGAATTTCTCTAAAGAACACTTTTCTGTTTGTGAAAATTCCCTCAAACTGGACTGCATTTTTTTTGAAAATTTAGTATCTATTTCACCATAGAATGTGTATTATAGTTTATTAACATTTTTGGCAAAATCGCAGTTAATGGGCATTTTACTCTTTTTGTTTTTCGGTTCGTATTTTTCTCTAATTCAGCAAGATTTGATTTTAAACATTAAGTATTTATTCTACTATTGAATGTTTATAATAAAGCATGATAAATTAGTGCGATGAACACATGGTCATTTCGGATCACAAAATTAAATGTCTTAAGAAGCTTCAATAGTTGAATGTGATCAATTTAGGGAACAAAACTTTACGAAAACGGCTTATTTTCGAAACTTACTTAGCTTGATTATACTCCTCCGTTGACCTCGTTTGAGAAAAGCACGTCATGCAAAGGGTTTAAATTTAAGTGGAACATATTTAGTGTTTTACCAACCATTGCCACAACAGTTTTCATATGATATCAGTTTAGGAGTTGAGTGGACTTGACTCAATAATCACTTGCACAAGTAATCTTTTCAAGTATTGATTTTTAAGCTTTTTGGGTCAGAAATCTGCACAAATTTTGAGTATATCCATAAACTGATTACTATACAGAAACAAACTGACAACTTCGAACTAATTTAACTATGTGGGATATTTTATTTTCTTGAAGCTCGAACAACATCTTGTTGGATTTTTGCATGAGTTTTGATTTAACATAAACATTCATTTCCCGACTACCTGGATACTTGAAACTTATAGCTTTAGTCTCAAAAAAAGGTCCAGAAAAATCCGGAAACCCCAAATTTTCCTTTCCAAGATGATAATAATTAGAGGTGAATTTTACCTCGTTGGTTTGTATTTCGTGGTACTTGTTTAATAGTTAGGAACCGTAATTTTCGTACAGTTGTAGCTTAGACTAAGCTACATCGACAAGACCAAGTGTATCGAATACAACAAGCCTCTAGTACTGATATTTGTGGACTACGAGAAGGCTTTTGATACAATCGGTCACGGAAAAATGCTGGAAGCTTTAACAGAGTGTCGTATGGACCACCGATATACAAACATCATTAAACATATATATCGGAACGCCACAGCAAGTATTAGACAGGACGATAGGCAAACTGAAAAATTCCCCATACAACGCGGAGTTCGACAAGGAGACACCATTTCACCAAGACTGTTCACAACAGTGTTGGAGTATTCATGCAAGAGGGCAAATCTGAGTGAAAAATGTATCAATATAAATGGAGAAAATCTAAACCACCTTCGATTTGCGGATGATATTGTGCTAATAACGGACAGTATAGACGAAGCTAAAGACTTACTGAACAGACTCCACCGCTCCTCCCTAGAAGTAGGACTGAAAATAAATATGTCTAAAACACAAATTATGACAAATCTAGTACTCAGCGAAAGCATAAACATTGCTGGAGCAGCCATCGATCAGACTACTTCTTACAAATACCTAGGACACGAGATTTGCCTTGGAAGAGATAACCAAACCATCGAACTAAACCGCCGCATTAGACTGGCCTGGGTAGCGTTCGGCAAACTTAACTATGTTTTCAAATCAGATATCCCAGTAACCCTTAAAAGGAAAGCATTCAATCAGTGCGTGCTGCCAGTTCTTACCTATGGAGCAGAGACCTTGACACTTACGAACAAAACAGTGTACAAAATTCGCGTAGCACAAAGGGCCATGGAACGCGTCATGTTGGGTATCTCTCTCAGACAACGAATTCCAAACCAAGAAATTCGACGCCGAACAGGAGTCCTGGACGCGATAGAGAAGATAACAACCCTCAAGTGGAATTGGGCAGGACGTGTCGCCAGAATGACGGACAACAGATGGACAAAACGTATATTAGAGTGGAGGCCGAGACCAGAAGCCTACCGAAACCGATGCCGCCCACCAACAAGATGGACCGATGACCTGAAACGCTGCCACAGCAACTGGATGCAGGCAGCACAAGACCGAGATGCATGGAGAAGAATGAGGCAGACCTACGTCCAGCAGTGGACACGAGATGGTTGACTGATGATGATGATGTAGCTTAGACTCAGAATAGCCGAAAAATTTAAAACCTGGAATATCACATATTAGATCTAAATATCTAGAAGCTAGAAATGTGAGACGGTAATAAGTTGGGATTCCAAATGGTTTAGAAATATTCGATAATCCCATGATTCTCTGCGTGGGTCGATAAAAGGGTGTAACAGTCAGATGTCCCCACGAACTCCGTGGTGTTTAATATTAAACTCCTTCAGTAACCCTCATCTACATTAGATGTGTACATCGAGTTACACATTTGACAGAGTAGGTTGCTCAGCTTAGCCAATCTCTTGTGCCCACCGTACTCAGGCCAGTTTATTATTACCATTTGATTGAATAAGATTTAGATAAGATAAACCATATTAATGCACAATGCAAATAACACAAATTAATTGGCATTTTAATTTGAATGTATTTATTTCCGGTGTCGGTTAGAGAGAAAGAAGGGATTAGCGAAGAGACCTCGAGAAAGGATGGGTCGTATTTTAATTGAAATATAGTAAATTGTTTTGTTTGTTACTAATCTGAGACTCTTGTGAGATTGGGATTTGAACAGAGTCAGTAGATTATTCTTGGGGAAGACCAATTGATTGCCAAGCGTTTGTTTGGCGTAAATCAAGCTGACCTAATGCCGACTGATTACCGAGGTAGTTTGTCGAAAGCCCAGCTAAATCTATTGGCCGGTTGTTTCATTTGTAGAAATAGTATGGTTGGTTATATAGCTTTGTAATTGTGGTATACTGGCCCAAGGTGATATCATAGATTTAAACATTGATTATTCAAGAAGTCATTTAACAAGACTCCTGAAACCAAGTAATCTAAACCTATAGGTTTTTACTTAGAAACAATCCGGGTCTTGCTTTTGACAAAGATGAAATAGATCGGATAATTCATAGAAGTAATGATTACAACGAGTAAAATTAGGTCAAGTTCCCAGTGAAGCCGGAGACATCGGCTTGTAAGCTTCTATAAGCAATTTATACATAGCATATTCAAAACATGTTGTTTGACTTTGAGTATTTTTTCTTGAGTTCAGGGGTAAGCATCTTCGATTTAATTATAGTTTTAGTATTCAGGAGGACCAAATATTATTCAGAATATGTGTTTTATCACATAAAGTGTAAACCACGAAAACCATACTTTTCTCGTATTATTTAATATTGGTTATATCTGTAAGCCTTCACTTATCTCGCGGTGACCGACGAGGGCACGCGTCATCTCGTACGGTTTAATCTGTATGTGAAATTCGGAGGATGTCAGCTCCGCCACCAGCTACCTGCTCCCGTTAATCCCTAACTACAAACTCGGCCACATACATTTTAAGAAGGGATTAAGTGATTAAGGAATAATCATAAGGGTCGGTTGAAATTTGGCATTACTTTTATTTTATTCGGTCCAGTAAAAGGGGCAAAAGATGGCTTCTCCGGTTCCAATGTTTAAACAAAGAGGAAAAATATTATTATTTTTCGAAGGTAACAGATATTCAAAAGCTCATATTGCGAAAGATGGAAGAATACGATGGCGATGTGTCGATAAAAAGTGTAGGGCAAATGTTTTCACGCAAGAACATGAAAGTTACAAATTTATTGGAACTACACCTGAAGAAAGAAACCACAACCGTCTCTCGAATGTCACTGCCGATCGACAAATTTTTAGCAATGCTGTCAAGAGAAGAGCGGTGGAAGACAATCAGAAATGCCGATGAAAATTGTCCATAAAGAATTACGGAAGGAAACCTGCAGCGACTTGTCTTTAACATAGAAGGACATTGCGTGTGCAAGAAGAAATATCTACACAGCAAGAAGAAAAACTACTCCTCCGCTACCGAAATCAGAAGAAGAAGTGTTATAGATACTCATTGGTCTTAATTTAAAAACCAACAAAGGAGAACAATTTCTGTTATCCACGTCAAACAAATCTGCTATTTTTGGATATTTCTCAAACCTTCAATTTTTATGCAATGTAAGTATGTACTTTATATATGGTACATTTCAGTATTGTACGAAATTTTTTTGTCAAATGTTTACTATCTATGGTTTTAAGAATGGTTTTAATATACCTTAAATATTTTGTTTATTACCGGATAAGACCTTAGAATGTTACCAAAATTGTTTCAGATGTTTAGTAAAGCTATGTCAAGAACATAACCTAATTTTTAAACCAAATACAATAATTTTGGATTTTTAAATAACAATTCAGAATGCGGCCAGAATAGTGTGGCCGAAAACAACAATCCTTGGTTTTAAGTTTCATCTTACACAAAGTTGGTTTCGAAAAATTCAAAATTTAGGCTTGTTCTGACTACAATATTAAAGCACAAATAGGGACTTACTTGAGGTTATTTTTTGGTCTTCCTTATTTAATGTCAGAAGATGTCGGTGATTTTTACTATCAAGAATTATTTTAAAATGATGCCAAACCATGTAAGAGTTTCAAAGTTTTCGAACTATTTGATTGATAATTACAATGCTGAAGATTCACCTTTTCCACCCCTTATGTGGGCCTCCAATTCGGCTTCACCTGTATACACTACAAATACATGTGAATCATTTAATTCGAAATTTATGATTATTTTTACAAATTTCATCCACATATTTTTAAATTTGTAGACATATTACTAAATTTTCAGTCAGAAGTATATGTTAACATCCGTACAGCATATAGTAGCTCTCAAAAAAATTATAGCAGAGAAATTGAACAAAAAGTTAAACATATCCAAAACCTGATAAATGAACATTATCATTGTAATAATAAAAAATAAATATGTTCGGTGGTCCAGCTTGTAGTCCCTTTAAAAGTACTTAAAAGCAGGTAACGTAGCCGTGTGGCGGAGTTTGTAGTAGCGCGTGAAATTTACCCTCACCGATACAGGTCAACTCGTACCGGTGTACCTCCTAAGATAGGTAAATTCGTACCTGTGTGATTTTATAAAAAATAATGTATCGAACTTCCGGAAATGGTAGTACATATTACCTCCCGAAGTGGGCTACACTATTTTCGTTCTATTCGCTAATGCTTGTTAAAGGGCAAGCATAAACAATGGAGGTTTAGTAAAAAGTAAAACGAACACGACCGGTGACCATCTCGATACTCATTTTATACTCAAAAATTTACCTGAGAGGAGCGGTACGAGATGACGGATCGAGCGGTATGAGATGACGGATCTTAGGGTTGGGGATTAAAATTCCGTACGAAATGACCGCCGCCCCCGACGGTGTCGACATGAACATAAAATGCGTTAGTGTCCCATCAAAGCGAAAGCAGATAAGTAATTACGCTTCTGTAAATTTCATCCTATGGTTTTAGAGGGTTCCGATGCCGCTATCGATGAAAAACAACAACACGAAATTTAACGAAATTAGTTACTACAAAACCATAGAGAATTTCATTTCGCTCGCTGAAATTAAAAAAGAGCCCACCCACAATATACACGGAATCATCGATTTAGAGGCACGAAAATTTCATTTCAATTCGCTTTGATCAATTATTAACTTTAAAATAAAACGTAGAATAATTATTTGTTATTGTTGTTACATTTTGTATACGTTTTAAAAATATTACGTTTTTGGCTGATAAAATTAGTGCAATATGAATATGGATTAATTTTCAACTAGGTGTTTTAAAAATAAATGGCGATGTGTCCATAAGACTGCTTTTTCTTATTTTACTATAAACATCTTCGGGTGGATTTTGAGAAAATTTTGGAAAACCGAAAAATGACAAGAATAGTATCTTTCAGAACCATTTTGTCAAAAAGTTGTGCTAAAATTTTTTCATACTTCGATAACAAAATGAGTAAAGTCAAAATAAGTAAAGTTTAAAAGAAAATACTGAGGTGGATTTTGGGAAAATTTTCAAAAACCGAAAAATGGCGAGTAAACTACCCTTTTAAGTAAGCCGATTTACAGAAAAGCTTATTGGGAGGTTCTGGTCTAGCACGAAGTCGAAATTTAGGTTTTTAGAAATTTGGTTTGTCACTTTCAGAGAAAAACGTACCACCAGTTAGATGAACACACCGTCACTTTTTCCGAAACGTTTAAAACTCAGGGGACCTTAAAACGTCTGAAAAGAGATAATATAACACATTCGAAAAATCGACTCCATTGCAAAGCATAAGCACAGACAGAAGCAAACATAAGCACAATCAGTAACAATCGCATATCGCGTAGAGTAATACAGTGGGACTCCTACAGTTGTAAAACAAAAACCGACCTAATTTGGCAGCTGCAAGTGCGGCATCGTTTACAGTCATAGCGTAATAATGGTTTCTTTGGCTGTCTCAAGTAAGAATGGAAGGAGAATACTTGTATTTGTTAGACCAACTCTTGGCGAGTAACTTGAGCTACCGCTGGAACTTGTAAGTTGTAGTAATCAACTCCAACAAGAATTTGTACAATTATTACAAGAATATTTACATCCTTAAAATATGATCTTTTTTAAAAACAATCGACTTTTTGCATTGACTTAGAATAATGTGTGTTGGACATTGTATCAATGTTAAAAGAATTAGAAATTTGGTAGAACCAAATTTATATTCATTCATTCCCCTTCAGTGCTATTGTTCGATGGAAGCTAACCAATTTGAAGTAATTATGTTTATAATAATAATAAAATTAAAAATTTATTGTTATTTATTAAGGACATCCATCTATATACGTGAAAGTGTAGTTGACTGGGTAGAATTTATTACTTCGTTACTGCTAAAAAAATATCGATATTTAAATTCAGTAAGAATTTATCAGTTTGAAACAAATGCTGATAATAAAATTCTATTAGACTAATGAGTGTTCTGGACTAATATTGTAAGCTGTTATTAAGGAGTTAATTATTCAATCGGAATTAGAAAACTTTTACAATTAACATTGTTTGTTTAATTATTGTAATAATGGTCAGAATTGTTGGTTTTTCGGGTCTAACTTGTCAACGAATATATGCCTCGTTTTATAGATTTTTTAATGTTAAATTTTTTAACTAAAACATTTTTGGGCATCAACAACAGATTTTCCACTAATGTCAAAAACCACTTTTTCATGACATTGATAATAATTTAAACAACTTTTTGTGACTTTAAACCAATAAAAAGTACTAGAGGATTCGTTCCCAACATGCTTCTGAACAACTTTCCATCAGAGAAAAGATATTTAGTATAAATTTGGTGTCAGGGAAAAAAGAAGAAAATAGTTTCACCCCAAAGAGCAGGGAGCACTCGCTGCGCCGCCCTTCCTGATATCACAATTTCCGATATATAGGCATTACGTTCTTATTTTAATTTACTTCCTTACATTAATTTATTTAATTTAAACCGAAAAGTGAACAAACACATGTCTGCATTATACTGTCACCTCACACTTGTAACTGTACTGCCAACTTACAGACCAATGGCCCATGAAGTCTAATGTTTTATACATTTTCAAAGTTAATATTTGACGCCCTGGTATATTTTTAAAACAACTTAATTAGAAAATCCGTTTCTTTTAAAAAAATTCGAAAATTACAGACTATATATTTTAAACATACTAACAAAACCTACAATTTTTATGGAAGGCTCATAGGTACCCTAACACATAGGTATGACGTAAGAACTGAAAGACCACTTTGTGCATATATGGAAGAAGACACAACAATGACTCGAAAAGATCTGTTTAATGAAAATGTTTTGCTCACACAACTTGCTGTATCAGTAGATAAAGGAATAAACAGAAGTGAAAAAACAGAAACTTAGCAAAGAGTACAATTTCTAAGAGTCATCAACGCAATAGGAAATTTCAGTCAAAAGCCTTCTTTCGAAACGTCAAGGTTTCGCCCCCTTACCTGCGGCATCATCGAGGTATAAATCCAGTACGTCAAGTATTCCTAGTGTAACATAAATCAAGATAGCGGAACATACAAGCTTTAAGTAATAAACTACAAATAAATAATTAAAAATAATAAATTGAAAAACTATTTCCTTACATTAACAAGTTGTTGCAGTGATGTGGAGATTTACAGTGCTGTAATTTTTTAGGAAGTCTGAATGGAACGCGCACCATCTATAATCTATAATCAGTGAATTATGGAATAACTTTATACATCAAATCAACTCCTTGAATTATGGATAAGTCGTATTTTTAATAATTTAGAAATATCTTTTGTAATATATCGTTTCTTTTTCGGAAGAAATTTGAAGTGGAAGGAATCTAAAATTAAAAGCCAAATGCATTCATGTACTAAGGCCCTTACAGCTCCTGTAACAAAATAAAACTATTGTGTTCCAAAATTCCAAAGTTTCTTTCTTAGTAATTAGTTAAGAAACTTGAGTTGAAACGTGTGTATCCTCGTTAACCTAAAGAAAACTTGACATCAACACTACAATTCAATGCAAGCAGGGATAATAGCTCGCATGGTTGTTACTTCTATTTTTAATAATGGATCGCAGTTTTTTATCGTCATGTTTCAGACATCACACTGACGTATAAAGTATGAAATTAACCGCCAAAAATAATCTGGATGGGGTAGGATTACCGAAAACCACCGACTTTCGACATTAACGCGAAGAACAGATCTCAGAGACGAGCTTTTAAGCACCACACTCTCCCCGTCAATCCGGAAACGGTAACCTGGAGGAAACAGACTCCGCGGGAAATTTATGGCGACCTAAAGTTTTGTCGTCGCGAGAGAGAGGTTTTAATTTATCTCAACCTACTTCGGAAGGGATTAATTCGCTTGTTTTCAAACTGAAACATCCTGTCGGGAGCTACGGGAGAAATATGTTGATTATGCTGAAAAATATCAATCGCAGATATTGAGAAAGTTGGCGGAGTTGTTTTTTAGGGAAGCGTCCAAAGCTGAAGTAACCCAAAAGTGGGGAAAGCTTTCAGATAATATTTATTTTTCATTACTGACTCATCACGTAAACTCTGGGATTAAATCGATTGTCTCATTTACGAAGAGGTGAATTGTTTGTACCAAGAATACAATTTTTAATCACAGAGCCAAGATTATTAATATTGCAGCCCAATTGGCTGAATTCCGTCTTATGTTCATAGGTAGAGTGAAGATTTACCATTTACCATTACAAATGTTGTCCAAATTTGGTGAATGCTTTCTTATATTCCGAAAAATCCCAGTGCTTAAGTGGCCAATTATTGAAGATAACGCAATTAACTGTCTACATAAACATCAGTGTATTGTTTTTAGTTTTCTTCGTAACAGCGTCAAGTATCTAACTTCAAAATACCAGTTACAGTTCTCGGTAATGTAACTTGGTAACATTCACCTAGTGAAGGAAGTATTAATAACAAGAGACACATGAGAATACAAATAAAAGGTTTCGTCCAAGAAGACAAAGAAGGAAAGCAAGATATGCGCCCCGCTTTGTACCACTGCGCTCTCATCGAGTCTACCTTGACAAGGTGACCACCAAATTGAACTTCGACGCTTGTTCTCGTGCGTTTGGAAAGATACAACTTGAACACGCGTATGGATATGCTCTTAAAAAGATATATCTTTACCCTTACAAGTCATACTATACTCATCAATAGCGATAAATAGCGAACTGGCGCGTTTGTGGATTATCCCCATAAAAACCGAACATACATACGATATTAAAAATTTAATATCTTAGAAATATCTCCTCGCTTAAAAAAAAAGAGTACACTTAAGTTTCCATTAAAACTTTACAATGAACTGGAACAGCTGTGGTGGATAGTTAATCTATAGGTATAGATTATCGGGGCTGGGTGATAATTACCCGGTAGCCCACTTGCCTTAGGTAAAAGGGTACGTAGCATTTTCTTGAACAAAGAATAGTAAACTAGGTAGGTATGTATTTTGACATATTTCTTTCAATTTTCTGAATACGATTCATTCAGAGTAGACTTCGCCGACGGTTCCCATAAAAATAATCTTTTGATTATTGCCATTCGCAACGGGTATGCTATCAACAGGAAAAGTAATATACCTATAAGAAACGGAAAAGGTATAAGGAAAAATAATAAACACGGTATATCTTTCGAAAGAGAACACTTCTGCTCTGGGGTTTAAAAGCTGAGCTTACGGGACTCCGAAGTTTAATAACCTAGCTCAAAAACCTTTAAGGCTCTTGATAGTAAAGCTTAGCAGTTTAAACTGTTTAATGAGATCAGATTTTTTTTATTTCGACATCTGCATACTCTAAAAAAACAGGAAACATTCCGACATTTTACATAAAAAATTGTTACATTTTTTATTGTTACATTGAATTATATTATTTGTCCAATGTATTGGATCCGGCATCATAATATTTTAAATTTTAGTTTACTTTAATCTTGATTTTCGTATTCATGTGTCTCTAACACCCATTAATGTATTCGAATAATCTTTGTAAGCTTGATCCGTTTTTCCGCTGGTTTGAAGGCCAAGAATTTACAGCCCGAAAGTTTTTTTCCTCAAAAACTGTGCATTTTAGAAAGAAATCGCATAATTCATTTCCCATTTAAAAATTCTATTTTCTGTTTCTATTTATGGACCAAGCAAATAAGCAAAAAAATATCCTGTTTTTGACATCGAATCCTCGAGCAGGAGACCCGGATTTTTAGGTAATATAGGCCAGTAGAAACAAAACGTATAGGAATATCGCACGAGACTATTAACATTAGTCATTGTTATTAACAATTAAGCGTCAAAAAATGCACTTTTTGACTATTTTTGTTCTCAATTAAAAACTAAATTACTGTTGTGTAAAATGGGCTCGCCATTCTCTAGGGAATTAAAAGGCCTTTAAAATGATTCTAAACCGACCTCGATATCTTCATTTTTTGCTGAGAAAAATGGTATAGAAAGTCAAAATCGTCAAATTTTTTGTTTAACGATAAAAAAATTAATATTTTAGCAGTACTACATTATATTACAAATTGGGCATTGAATAGTGAAAGAAATTTGAACATTTATTAACCTGCTTGACATCAAACGTTTAAAAAGGTTTGCATTGCGTGATGTATCGCATAGATGTCGAACACCCTTAAGTTAATGTATTTTCCGGAAATCGTCTTGGAAACAACATTTTCTTGCTTATTCACTGGCAGGAAAATTGAATTTTCCGGACAACTACTATAAAGACTTTACAAGACACAAAATACACTTTCACAGCACACGCACAAAATTTATGAAATTTTTTCGATGTTGTTTTCTTTGTAACTATAGTTGCCAACAAAATTGACAAACTTGATTTTTATGAAAATTGTAAAAAAAAGTTTATAAAAATTGTAAATTTCGTCTTTTTTACGATTTCCGGAAAAAATTAATTTAAAACACGTCAGTAAAATCTCTTACTTGACTTGGAGCTTTAAAGTGCTCGGCATAAAGTGCCTCGTATTTCAATTTAGCCCCTGATTAATGTAAGATTTTCCTGACTTTTATGTAATTAGCTATGAAGTGACGATAAATATAAAACTTGAATGAAGGCAATTCAAATGTAGGTGATCAACTAACATCTGGATGTTAAAATCATACGGTCTTACACGATCTATAATCTAGATCTATAATACTTCTAAATCATTTTACGACAACCTAAATCTTAACAACAAAGACGATCCCACTTACATGTTACGAGGTAACAATATCTCATCATATGGGTAGTCTAAAGTGATGAGCCATATTACTAGAAACGTATCGGTTTATTTTTTGTTGGTAAGTAAACATACTTTTTTAATTATTGCCGATTTAACATAATAAGAAACACGACTTCTTTCATAATGGGGTTCATATTCGGTTAGCAATTTCGTTATTAACTTTCTCCTTTATCTTGGCACTGAAAGTATCACAATTCGCATTTACCATCAGCTCTATTATGACTTTCCGTATCATTTTGCTCGTCAGAAATTGGCCATTTTCATGTGTTGTCATTGTGGGGTCTTTTAAGGAAGCAATTCGCAGTAAAGAGGCAATTTGGCCGGAGAGATTTTTTTAAGGAATATGTATGATACTTTTTCCATATTTTCTTATGTTTTTTTTTAACCTAGTTTCCATTTTATTAACAAGATTGCCTCATCAACTATATAAACCCGCACGGTGGATTGAAAAATGTTTTATATATATATATATATATATATATACTTTACTTGACAAGGAGGCGATGGAATCTAACTAATTCCACTTTTTTTATCATTCAGGTTTTTTCAAACGCCTCTCCTAACGAAGCAAAAAATATTCTTTCGCTTGGTGATCTTATTGTATTCGAACACCATTATTTCTGCCCTAATTGTTGGTTTAGCATCTGTATACTGAGACGCAAAAAGAATGCATCGCAGTTTCCGATATAAAACCGCCGAAGGAAGTTAAGTTTTAGAGAAGTTACTACAACCAGGACAACTGTGTCTGCGTCTCCAGGATTGAAAAGTAGGAATATACACGTGTATTCAGCGCCCCACCCTCTTGCTGTGAAGTGTGAGCAATTCACTCGGGGGAATGCAAATGAAGTTGCCTTAGATTCCATTGTCTCATATTGCGCCCTGATTGCGAGGCCTCAGTTTTATATGTCGACTCTCTTTTAATTGCTCTACTAGGTTGCAGGGAACATGCGCCAATGTTATAATTCAAACAAGACGCTGCAACAAAGTGGTGTTTGTTCCCTGCAAACTTACCAAAGAGCAGTAATCCGATACGCAAGGTGGGAAATAAGAAAGCTCGCGTCGTAAATAACGGATAAGATCTGTCCCTAGGATACGTAGTATTCGTAAAAGTTTCAAATATTGAAGAAGGAGATTATCGAAACTCATATTTTGCTGTGGACAAGCCTTTTATTTCTACTTGATGTTAAGTTTTTTATATCGATTACTTAGTTTCTTATTGTAAATCTCTATGTATATAAAAATGAATTGCTGTTCGTTTGTCTCGCTTGAACTCGAGAACGGCTGGACGGATTTTGCTAATTTTGATCTTGAAATATTTGTGGAAGTTCAGAGAAGGTTTGTCAGCGAGAAACATAAATAATAAGTAACGGGAATACTGAAAAAGGTAGGTTTTGTAATTTGACATTTATAATCAAACAAATGAAAGTATAGTGTCAATTGGATGTCAAATAAATAAATGTCAAGACGATTATTAAAATCTATCATCAGTTTGTCAGTGCGCGAGAACTTTATTGATTTTAAAATGCCAAGGAGAAGACGACCTGACTTAGGTCGTCGAAGTCAATCAAATGTGCGACGAGCTAGAGGTAGTTCCAAGTGAGATGAACCTTCAGTGACAGTTGATATGCACAAACATTAGCGTGACCGTACATCGAAGTAAAGTGATGGTAAAAACGTTGGTCGAGCAGTCAAAAACGAACAACCCACAACTAGGACGGGAAGTTTGAATTGGGGACAGAAATCGATGATTTGTCTTGAAAAAAAAACTATTTTTATAATGAATCGCAGAGAAAACATTCAGAAAGACACAAAGGTAACAGAAAAACGCAAGCCAAACACAAACACGTGGGACCATCAAAATGTAACCTCAAACTATGTGTGTGAATTGTAGTTAACGTCTCCTTTTTGCTGCAAAGCTAAACTGGACGGAAACCTCAAACTATGGGTGTGAGTGTGTGAGAGTAGTTAACGTCTCCTTTTTGCTGCAAGACTAATCTGGACGGGGCCTACAGTTTAACGTGGGCTCCGAACTACGGCCCTCGAGCACGGTTGTAAGACCCCCTAAGGCTCTCACCCCAGTAACCTCAAACTAAATAATCTTCAAAACAAAAACAGGTTGTCTTCTTAGATTACGCCTTCTGTTTTTTCGTTTTGTCTCTGAGTTTAACATTTTTAGTACGGATAATAGTTCGGCAACTCGACATATTTTCGTGTCTTTGCGCACGATGACGTAGGGTTCATCTCATTTGGAACTACCTCTACCTCACGTGCAAATCGCACTGACGACCAGCGAGAGACAGATAACGATAACATTCGTATTGGTAGGACAGAATTGCGATCCACAGTGAATAATTATGAAATAGATAGTCTTATAATGGAACGAATTCGGGCACATCAAATACAACAGCAGCCGGCACGACATAATGGAATAGAGCGATTCCGCAGACGCAGTGTTCCTGTAAACATGAAACGAGTAGCATTCCACTACGACCCGGGAATATATTATTGGGTGTGCGGACCAATCCATAACGATTGGAGAAATGACAATAATTTATCAATATTGTTAAAATACAGCGGTGAATCGACCGGATTATGTTGTTGTGGTGGTAAAGTAGAATTGCCACAATCGTTCCCACCACCAGATCCATTACGCTCATTAGTTTCTGGGGTGGGAAATTACTCTAAACGTTTCTTGGCCAACATCCAAAAATATTGCTTTCAAATGACGTCGTTTGGTGCAACGCATATTGTACAGAAAAATTTCATACCTACTTTCAGGGTAGTTTTTGCTAAATTATTTATTAAAAATTGAAAAACATAATATACAATTGCAAATACAAGGACAGTTTGCGGAATCAACTTGGAGTTTCCCTGTTTCGCGCATGGGCAATTATATGTCACGTGTTCGCGAGTCATAAAACCATCATCTTTATATATTTACGCCCCGCAACAAAAGACAAAAAATATAGTACATCAGAAAGCCTTAAATTGATTATGTGTATAACTGTGTTGCATTTAATTTAATGCAGATAATAATTTTGTATAAAGTTTTGATATTTTTCAAAAATGTATGTAGGTGATAGGAATTTCACCGGGTAATCTATAATTTTTATTTATCTTTTTTCTTTAAACTTTACGTGGCACTGCAACGCATGCCGGGTACGGCTTGTATTATGATATACTTGCATTGTAAGATTGTAAATTAGTATGATATAGATAAGTAAGTACATATTTTTAATACTATGTTATATTCACTACATAATTTCATCACTGTACCAAATCATATTACCTACATATTAATATTTTATTTGCTACTTATGGTCACTTTTGAATCAAATCTATTCCAACTAAAACAAAACGTTCATACAGATAAACATATTAAAAATAAACAAATAAAGATATACAATGTTCATTGGCAAGTTGACATAACTGACATATTATTACACTGAACTTTTTTGACTGGCTCATCGTTTAATGAATATGCAGTTGTTACGTTATGATTTTCTCTCGCCTGGTAACGAGATTTGTGCGAAGCGTTTGGAGTCGGATTCGAACGGTTTTGGTAAACAATTTTTTAGGATGTCTCGACTTTGCGTCTCCACTTACAATTTCGAAGAGGTTCGCAATATTTACTTTTGGATAATTAACTTTCTTGGAAGTCGAATACCGTTAATCTTATCACGTGCTCCGAGAGTGATGTGTTTTGTAAAGAGAGGGATATTGTAACGCCCCGTGGAGATGTGCCTGGTCAATGATAGGCTGAAAATCTTTAGGAAGGGGTTTTTTTGAAATTGGATTTTGGTAGAGTTAGGGTTGATTATTATTGGTTGAGAATCAGACACTAAGCGGCGTGGTTGAAACAACTGAAGCGGCGCTTACACAGCGATGAGGAAAGCAAGGGGAAACTACCTCATAAAGACTCCCTAGAAATTGTCATCGCTCAAGGAACTGACAGAAATCATTTTACTAATCATGGTTCTCGGATGCCAAGATTCGGCAGGGGAAGAGATGACAAAAATAACAGGGCTTCCCAGGTCGTCAGCCAGCGAAATCCCTGTTCATTGAAAATATACAAATCAACATTTAAGATCGCGACATGGAATGTAAGAAGTATGTACGAACCTGGAAAATTAAGAAACATCGAACAGGAGATGATGCGACTAAAGATTGATATTGTTGGAGTAAGTGACACAAGACGGAGTGGCTCGGGTGAACTTAGTACAGAAAATGGACAAGTTTACTACTCTGGCAACAATGACACCCAACACCGATATGGAGTGGCTATAATACTCAACAGAAACGTGGTAAGATCAGTGACAGGCTTCATACCATTGTCCGAAAGAGTTATGTTGATACAACTAATGACAACCCACGGCAAACTAAATTTAATACAAACTTATGCACCTACTGCTGACAAAAATGAAGAAGAGTTAGAAAACTTTTATAATGATCTTCAAAAGGCACTGCAACTAACTGCATCTAGAGATATAACTGTAGTTATGGGTGATTTCAATGCTAAAATCGGTGAAGGAAGATGTCAGTCCATTGTAGGACCATACGGACTTGGTGTACGCAATGATAGGGGCGATCGTCTTGTTGAATTCTGTCAAGAGGATAACCTTGTGGTAACAAACACTTATTTCAAACTGCCCAGAAGACGCCTGTATACATGGAAGTCACCAGCTGACAAACATAATAACATTGTTAGAAACCATATCGATTACATCTTAATAAATCACAGATATCGAAATGCAATGAAAACAGTCAAAGCTTACCCAGGTGCGGACGTGTCTTCTGATCATAATCCTCTTATTGCTAGGTTTCAACTGCAACTAAAAAAGATGCAAACCAGCCACAAAAATTTGAAACTAAACACAGAGAAACTTAAATCGGAGGAAATCAGACAGAAACTTGAACAACACATCAACGCAAACTTAGAAAAAAACACCACCAGTTCTCCTCACCAGCAAAATAAGGAAAGCTCAGAACAACAGTGGCAGTTCCTTAAAACAGCAATTATAGAACCAAGTAAAAGAGAACTTACATCGGACAAACCTAAGAAGAAAAATTGGATGACAGACGAAATCTTAGAGTTAATGGATAAAAGAAGAAAATGCAAGTCAAATAACAATACTCAATACAAACAGCTACAAATCGAAATAAGAAGGAAAATAAGAGAAGCAAAAGAAACGTATTTTTCTGATAGATGTAAAGAGATAGAAGAGTTACAAAACAAATATGACAACTTTAATTTACACAAAAAGGTCAAGGATCTGGCGGGAGTTAGTAAAAAACAAAATACAAATATACTTTTAGACAAAGAAGGAAATATCTTATTGGAGGCTGAACAAAAGTTAAAACGGTGGAAAGAGTACATAGAGGAATTATTTTATGATCAAAGACTGGAAAACACCTATGAAGAATATCAAGGTGGAGACGTGGGACCTGAAATAACTAAGTCGGAGGTTGAACATGCACTTAAATCCATGAAAAATAAGAAATCGGCAGGTCCCGACGAGATACCAAGTGAGCTGCTTAAACTAATTAACCACAAACACACATATATATATATATATATATATATATATATATATTGGTGAATCTATTTAACACAATCTACAATACAGGAATTATCCCACAAGAAATGCTAACATCAACATTCATATGTCTACCTAAAAAAGTGAATGCCAGAGAATGCACCGATTATCGAACCATAAGCTTAATGTCACATACTTTGAAAGTTCTCTTAAAAATTATACATACCAGAATATATTCCAGACTAGAACTGGATATTAGTGATACTCAGTTTGGTTTCCGAAATGGTGTTGGTACAAGGGAGGCATTGTTTGCTATTAATGTGTTGATTCAGAGATGTTTGGACGTTAATCGTGACCTCTATATCTGCTTTGTAGACTATAATAAAGCTTTTGATAAGGTAAAACACGACCAACTCATAGACCTTCTTAAGAGCAAAAACCTGGACAAACGAGATGTAAGATTGATTTCAAATCTGTATTACAACCAACGGGCCACGGTAAAAAATGGCCAAGACAGATCTGAAGAAATAGAAATAAAGAGAGGAGTCAGGCAAGGATGTATACTGTCGCCCTTGTTATTTAATGCGTACTCGGAGCAAATTATATTAGAAGCCTTGGAAAATGAGACCGCTGGTGTAAGTGTGAATGGAGTTTTGATTAACAACATCAGATATGCTGACGATACAGTAGTAATAGCAGATAGTTTGAAGGATTTGGAGAGAGTTATGAACAAGATATCAAGTTGTAGTGAAAAGTACGGACTTTCTCTCAATGTCAAAAAAACAAAGTATATGAAAATTTGTAAGAACAATACCATAAATGAAAACTTATTGGTTGGAGGTCAACAAATCGAAAGAGTGAAAAGATACACTTATCTGGGAACACTTATTACAGAAAGTAATGAATATACCTCAGAAATAAAGAGCAGAATCGAAAAAGCTCGTACTAACTTTATAAGAATGAAAAAAGTTCTGTGTAGTAAAGATCTGACATTAGGCCTCAGATTGCGTTTGACAAAATGCTATGTACACAGTGTGCTTTATTATGGGGTAGAAGCATGGACGCTAAATGCAGATGCAATGAGACGACTTAACTCTTTCGAAATGTGGACTCATCGAAGAATTTTGAGAATCGCGTGGACGGATCATATCACAAATATTGAAGTGTTAAGAAGAATCGGTAAAGAAAAAGAAGTTGAACGTACGATCAAAGAGAGAAAGTTGCAATACCTGGGGCACATAATGCGAGGCGAAAAGTACTGCATCTTACGAGTGATAATGCAGGGGAAGATAGAAGGCAGAAGAAGCATAGGAAGAAGACGAATATCATGGCTGAAAAATCTGAGAGAATGGTTTGGATGCAGCTCAAATCATCTTTTTAGAACCGCTGCCTCAAAAGTCAGGATAGCCATGATGGTTGCCGACATCCGCCGCGGATATGGCACTTAAAGAAGAAGAAGAGTTAGGGTCCGTGAGAGAAAAAGGAAGGACTTGGCTTCGGGCATCGGGGAAGGTAACTCCTTCCCCGATGTGCTATTTTGAGTTTAGCTAATGTGAGTTTAAATTTTGATTGGGATTAGTGAATTGGTTGTTGTATTGGTCTAGTCAGCGAAATCCGCAATTATAAGCTCCGTTGACAAACTTTTACTGGACGAACCCTGATAATTTGATGGGTACAGTGTTAGCGTAGAATCAGTGCTTAATCAGTGCGTTGATAACGAGTGTCTTTCGGAGTGCTCAACTGCTAAAAATCGTAAGCGAAGTACGTTGCCGTTCGCCACGGAGATGGCCAGTAAACAGGGCGATCCTCTTTGAGTCCAGTCTGGGCCCGTATTCTCGTAAATTGGCTTAAAAACGGTGCGTTTTAGAAACGCAGAGCGAATCTACAGAAAGATGCTCGCATAGCACTTGCGCTCACCGTTCGTGTTTGGTATTCACGTCGCCGTACGCGTCCCCGGAATGAAACTCGCTGAGCACACATTGGCATCATTGCAAATTCTAACTAAGATTTTGTGTTTCATCTGCCTCGTGGTGTTTTGAGTAGTTTTGATTGTTTTGAGGTTGTGTTGTGAGTGAAAATTGGCGGTCAATAACGAGTAATTCGAGACAAGTTATTTCATTTTTGTGATAAGGTATGTTTGCAATTTCAAAATCCGGCCTTGTGATGTCCGCATCGCCTACAAAAGAAGCTGTCGTCACATCAAGGGAGGCAGCTGAAAAGAAATCCATGTCTAAACAATTTCAAATGTGTCACCTTAGAATTACATAGTTGCTTGTATATATATAAATGTATAAACAATCACCCTTATAAATGTTTACTATCATTGCTGCTACACCCAGTATAAGTGCTTACCTAATAAATAAAAATTACCCATTTCCTCGTCAGGTAAATTTCTCATAAATCCTTCAATATTAGAGATCATCCAAATAAAGCTATCGTGTGTGCTCCCAGGATATCTTGCATTGACATTAATGATTTTCATTTTTTCATCACAAATCTAAAAACTTCAATCTATACAAATCTCGCATCTCCTGTCATTGTTTAAGTATTTTAATAAAAAAATATTGTATCAAAATTAAACGTTAATTGTTTATGATAAATTGTGTGTGCAGCACTATTTTTTTCCAATTTCAATATATGGAAGAGCCATTATCTTTAAATACTTGTCTACAGTTCTATTTTATGACATTCAATGATATTAGTTGTTAAAAACGATAAAAAACCCAAAATTGCACATAAAACACCTTTTGGGTTATATTTTTTAAGAAAAACGCCATGCGACTCTCAGAAACGCATGGCAATTGGTAGGTGTTTTTAAACGTGGTTACCGTTTTTAAAAAATGCTGTGCGCAAACGAACGTGAATACCATTTTCGCACTTTTGGTCACGCGCTTAGCGAATTAACGTCCCAAAACGGTAAGCGTCTCAGAAACGCTGCACGTTTTTGATTACGAGAATACGGGTCCTGATCAGCGAACGCCTACTTACAGGGCGATCCGCCCGGTACCCGGACGACTACCGCCAGCCGGCGACGATCACCGATCCCTTTTGAGTGTGGTGATTAGCGCTATGTAACAGGTACTTTCCCCCTTAAAGGCCTTTAAGTCGAAACGTTAAATCGATCGATTTCCCCATCAATTAGTAACAAACATTAGTAATTATGTGTTTCTGTTATAACTTTGCGAACGTTTAAGTATTTTAGTATTTTGTTTTGTGTGTCAATTACGGAATTAAGTCTTTTTGGAATATGTATTTGGACGTTGTTGGGTCTTGTTTTGGTTATCTGACTTACTCAATTAAACAGCTTTAATCGAATTCTGATATTTCTTTTCGACCACACCTGAGTCATTATTAGTTCGAGCTAGCCGGCCAAGGAACAACTAAGATTTGAAAATAAGTAAGTAAAAAAAAATGAACGCGTTTCATAGTCCTATCGCGTCCATAACGTGATTATTCCATCGGTTTGAGAATCCTGCTACTACGATTTCATCTTTTGTGAATTTTGGAATATTAAATTTTAGTATTTTTGAGAATTTCAGTGGCATTTTGTCGCATGCCCAAACATAATTTCGTTTTGAAGGTCGAGTGAGAGTGGATTTATTCCAGTTTAGGTTTCCATTCGCAGTTCTTTAGAACGAACTACGGAAATTACAACATATTTATGTAGCTCAGATCATTGGTCAAAAACTCACAATGGTTAAATTTGCGTTATATGGACACACAAATTAATAGGTACACCGAACATTCAGATATTCGTCACTGCAACTAATCTGCAATAATAATTTCACAGTATTTGGTGATACCTTCTAGGTCACACCTGAGTTGCATTTGTTCGGTAATTCGGTTATAGCTGATAAATGTTTAAAATTTAGTCTTAAAAGACAGCTTAAGAGAATACTTACAACACTTACAATTACAATAATTACAAAAATACAATAATACAACGACAAGACAATACGTATGAAAATTACTGAAGCAGTAAAAATTTACTTTGCAACATTTTACGTGAACGAAAAATACAAACTGATGAATTCTGTCTTACAGTATATTGATGCAACGCCCCTGACGTCTCAACAATTATTGGAAGGGGAATCACATAACCTTTGCTCGACACGTACTCGACTTCTACATATATAAGAGAAAAGTGATTGTAACACCAAATATTTCAAAAAAGAATGATAATGAGTAAAGGGAAGACACTCTCCGGTTATTGAGTTAAATGGAGAAGATGAATGAAGATGAATGAAAAGAAGAAATTCCGAACTGATCAGCAAATTCCGCGTAAATAATACATGCCTGTGTACTATTGGCACGCTCTCCGAGTCTTATAAGGCGCGTCCAGACTTGTAACGAAACATGTTGTATAACAAAGTTATACAACTTGTTGGAAATTTCTAGTGAAAAAATGTTATGTAACACGAAGTTATATAACTTTTTTGTGGTTTTATAGCAAGTTATATGTTACCCGGAGGGTGTCGGTAAAGATCAAAGAAAGTTACATAACATTGTTTTACAAGAAGTTACGCACTCGTCCACATCATTCTGAGTTTGACCTTTGTGTTTTGTTAACAGCTCCCCAGCAGTTAAAAGCCTTTCTCTTGCTGGTATAGCATCTTGAAATTTGGTGTTCTTTTTTGAAATCGTATGACCAATGTTGGTCAATATAATTTCAAAATCAGAACTACTCATTCTGGCAAAGTTCTTAAAACTCCCCTCATCCCGGATTTCTCCGCTGAAGGGATCTCTGCCGTCTTTCAGCAGATCTTTCATCAGCTGAATACACCACTGTATTGGTGTCGTGCTTGCAGTGATGGTCGTACCCAGTGTCTCCGCTTCTTACGCTGACGGTTTGCTAGAATTACACAAGCTGCTGCTGCGAGCACTACATCTTCCACAGATGAAGTCATGATCACTACTGAATCATTGAGTGCAGTGTGGACGCCTTTTCCAAAAAAGTTGCATAACTTTGGTTATATAACAAGTTATATAACTTTGGTTATATAACAAGTTATATAACTTGTTATATAAACTATGAAATTTATTACAAATGTGGACGCGCCTTTATTAGGCCCTGAGGGGTGTTCCGTTTGGTACGTTTATAGCAGACATTGGTATAACATTAGTGTTAGCTCAAATGGTGGGTAAATTTAGAAAATCTACAGACTTTTTATTGGGTCTACCAAAGAAAGCTATCTACATAGTAGTGGTGAGCAATGTAGCACTCATACCTTCAATTAAGCTGACGGGGAGGAAGGTGGGAGAATTGAGATTGATATTGAAAACATCAAGTGTATAAAGAAAATTACAAAAAAAATGAATTATTTATTGGCATACTTTACATGAGATTGGGAGGAGCAGGCGTACATCGCGGCCCATTCTCTCGGCATCTTCGCGAGGTTCAACCTATTCAACCAATAGATCATTGATGACTGTCGTTCTAATGCTTATTTTATCTGCTATTTATTCACGTCGGTTGTTTCGTGTTATTTTATTTCACTGTTCATTCTTGTCGATTTAATTAACAAACCTGTGATGATAAGGATAAGAAATTTCTTTTGATGTTTATAGTAGAGAAATTAACGGTTTGACTCTGGCATAACCACCTGGTGTGGACAGTGTCGTGTTGTACGTGACAGTATTATATCCGAATACTGCACACCACGCCAATTAAACCTATGTCATTAATACTTTTCAGTGGACTTATCTGTCCTAATTATGTGGCTTGAATGCCTAATGGCAGTTAGATATTACAGCCTACCCCCCTGTATTAAAAATACCAATTTTTGTATTTCTTCTACCAGTCCTAATTTCGTGCAAAGTGTGGCAATTAAATTCATGTCGTGTAGCTCCTTACCAGAACCACAATAACCCGTTATTGAAACGCGTACATCTCCGATACCGTGAAAGCGTTTTTCCTTTCTTTCCCTTACCGCCTGAGACCGCTAATTAGATCCGATGCGCCCCCCTATTTGTCTTCCTTTTGTAGGCAAGGTGGGCGAATAAATTCTCTCCCTCTCCGTTTCCTTCCTCTTGTGGGAAATTGTTGTCTAAGGAGGAGGAGGCAGAAATGAGGCAGGTGATAACGTTTACGGACCGGTAGCTAATATGTTGTGTCAGCGGCTCTATTGACTTTGGAGAAAATTACTTGTTCCTAAAGCTATGTTTTACGGGCGTTGAAATGTTTATGACAAATTTCCAGGACACATATACAGGACGCACACAGGGATGAATTAGGACGTTGTTTTAGTAGTGATAAAAAATAACGATGAGCCTTTAGGCGGGCGATTTGTTGTTATCCCTTGGACCATGGAGTTTTGGAACAAGATGTCCGTAAGTATAGGGTAGCGAGACCGTCGCACATTTGATAAATAAATTTTAACTGTAAGGCACTTCGTCCACTAATATAAAGCAAGTGCAACGCCAATTCCTCGCGATAGTTGTATGAGAATTGCGTTGTACATTCCTCGTCTCCTGGCACAATTTAATTGCAACCGGCGATCAATTCAATGTATTTTTTGTTAGTCTTGTCCAGGAAAGCAAAGCGTGAGCTTCGAAGAGTTGTTGCTTATTGGTATTAACAAAGCCTAAATAAAAAACAAGGAATGTTTTGACCCCATCCATTTTTTCGCAATTTTTTTATTTTATTCAAATATTTAAATATACGTTTGTAAACCTTTCCGAAAACATATGTATCTTGATATCTCTTTACCACGGAGCAACTAGTTAAACGACAATTGAAATGCAACTGCCCATAATACACATACATTCGAGAAGCGCAAATACTGTGTTATTACCACAGATCTTATATTGCATGGATTGCGCCTTAAAGGCATTCAACTCTGCCAACAACTGAAGGAATTGCTTGAGCCAATTCCATCATGATGACGGCCAAAACAATGATATGCCAAAAGCCGTTGGGATCCAAAGTCGATTTTGTGACATCTTGGTAGTATAGATTTTCTCGGCGGTTCATTCAGTTTATATGATAGTAAACAAAGTGGTATGAAATGCGTACCAAACGTCATTTAAGATATTGTTATAAACAATGATTGAAGCTTAAAAAAATGTTTTTATTATCCTCAAAACTACACGTTCTACTTATTTAGTCCAACAATAAAATTACACTAAAACGATTCTCTTTATAATGAATATGCATGTTTCAAATTCGGTCCAGGAATTTCCGATAAAATTGTAAGAAATTTGGCTATTTTGCCCAAGTTTATAAACATTAATATATTTTTTTGAGAGCAAATAAATAACATTATAATAAAACATTCTCTTGAAGAAAGAAAAAAGCTATCATAGTAGTACAAGTCGCCAATTTGTCGTAAACATGAATTGTAATAAATAATCGAAAATTGATGTTACAATGTTGTAAATCTTTAAATGAAACTTTTAAACGAAATAAATTTTACTATTCACAAATAGTATCAGATTCGAACTTAGGAGAAGGATTCCCATACTTGGAAAATAATTGTTTCTCTTCAACTTTCTCTTTTTTAATACATTTAATTTTTAAATAACCATTACGGCTTCATGCGATAATTTTAAACAAATTGTATTAACTATGAGACGTATTTTCAAAATATTGGGAAGAAGTAGCGAAGTTGGAAATTTTTATATTCTCTGCTCGGTGTTTGAATAGTGTACAAGTCTTGTAAATTCTTTAACCCATGAACAACTACAAGCGTTGATTGAAGAGGTTTTTCAATCAACGATACAAGTATATAAAGCTTAAACTTTCTTGTTTCAAATGGCGTTAGCTTTGTTCATTAAAATTAACAACTAAATCCGTAATGCATTTAAGTCGTAAAGCAGAAATTTCTTTTCTACATGTGGGAATCCCCTCACATATGTTCAAATCTGATTTTAATTTGAGTTATAAAAATAATTACTTTCTTCATAAATTCTATTTAAAAATTTACAATAGTGCAACAACAATTTCAGACTACTTTTAGAACAGTTCCATTTTGTGATTTGTACTTAGTATTTATTGTAATTGTAATACCCTGATACCCCTTGATGTAATTACCCTATATAAAATATTATCTATTTGCTGCGAAAAACAGTTATTAATGTTTATAAATTTGGGCAAACTAGCATTTTTTTACAATTTTCTTTATTACAATTTACTATTAATAAATATATACTTATAGATACCTATACGGTTTGGTGTAATATTGTAGACGCGCTCTCTGTTTATGAATATAAGAAAATAATTGAATTAGTAATTTTCTTTTTCATTTATTTCTCCTTACTATTAATAAATTTATATTACGTCAATCATTTTTCACATATTTATTCGATTCACTTGTAGGGCATTGCTTCAAGAAAGCTATGCTTCCCATCTCGGTTATTCCCGAAGTGCCTCATTTCGCGAAAAATCATGCCAAAGTAATAGAAAACGGTAGAAACAAAAAAAAACTCAAACAACGCTTCTGAGTGTTGCTCGACGCTCAGAAGCATTGTTTGACGGTCGACGATTTTTGTTTGCTACACGTCACTGTTTGGCCCAAGGAATTCATTCTCTCAGATGATCTCTATATCGAAATATAGGCGATACGCAATTCACATAGCAAAATCTATAATTGTTACCATAGCAGGAAATTTTAAATTACGGGTAAATTTGAAAATTTTTGAATAGTTGCATTTTGAAGTGCTTTTGCATGAGCGAAAAAAAATTCAAATAAATTTTTCTACTTAGTGATGAAGTCGAATTGAAATGAAAGCATATTGCCGTCAGAGACTCACAAAATTGTCATCTTGCCTTCCGAAATGACGTATCCCTATGCCATACCGAAAATAGAAGTTTCTTTAAGAAAACTAAACAAGGGATATTAAAATTTAAATGAATAATAATATTCCTATGACACAAAAATGTACAGAATTTAAAAAATAAACCAAATACATATTATGTATATGAAGCAATACAAAAAATAATCTTAAATTCTACAAAATATCTTATACGTAATCTATTTTCAATGTTAATCGTAAATTTTTTTAACCAACTGAACTACCGAGACACCTATCAATTTCATCTTCGATTTTAATCTGTTAATTTTTTTAGTTTCTTTTCAACGAATATTTAACGTATTATCATTAGTAAATTATCGACTACACAACACGATCCCTTCTGTAAATAAAGTCCCAAATGTATACCGAGCTTTTAAGAGTCTGACTGAACCGGAACTCACCACTTCTGATGAGTGTTCTTTGTATGGAAAGTTTGCAACAAATTTACGAAATTCGGCCCCCAACCTAAGGAAGATGATAATTTATGAGATCAATCATCTAACTGAAGTACCAAGAAACCTATACATTACACACAACATACAAGCAAACTCATATGAACCCTGGGATTACCCAGTATTAATAACCACCCAGCGATCTCTCTACATCATACATATTCTAAGCTGCCGCATCATTATCGACCTCGTAACCTACAGGATCAACTCAGTATTCTATTCATTATCATTCTTCATTATTAGAATGGTGCTGTCACCATTATCACTCACAGAATATTTAGCTACGATACCATCCACGAACATATATTCCCAATTTCCAACGTGGACTGAGAACATGCATCAATTCAGGCAGAAACTAGAAGATTAACATCTTTTTTGTGAGATTTAATTACTTCAATGAAATATTTAACATTCGTCAAAATGTGTGTCAATAAATGTAATATTTACTTTTACTTCACCTTTTAGTCAACCTTTTAGTCACCTCATTAATCAATAATCTGCATACGTCTTCTACACATCGATATATTGTTAAATGAAGTTGGTTGCTCCGCAGAGCATGTGACTCATCCACATACCAAATAGCAGTATCATGTTAAAAAAAGAAAATAGTAATTAAAACACAGTTGTTACCTAGCATAGCGGCTCCTATTTTCACAACGAATGGTGGGATAACTTACAATGTTTAGAACAACACATTCTCCACAATAATTTTACGATTATAGTGGGACAATAAACAAAGTTATTAAAACCTCAACGTTTATGCAACTAACTTACTGATTAATGACGTTTATTCTTGGCTCAGCACGGTTCGACACTCATCAGAACCCTAACACAAAATGAAATCTTTCAAAAGGACAATAAACAATAACCAAATAGCGTATAGTAAATGGATCCTTTCAAGAAATATAAATACTTATTCCGCATCACGAATCACACTGGGGAGGTGGATTTCAGACTAACTTTCCAAGAATGAAGTTGCACAATGGTTCTACCGTGGCGATCTTTGCCGACGTCTATGTCAGGCTGACCGGCAATTCTACAAAGGCGATCTCCACCAGCTAGGTCGTCAGGCACACATCAACTGTCTGAGGCAGATCTCCAATAAATTACCCTCTAAAGTTTATCTGTGCTGAATTAGACTTCAGGCTCGCACCAACTCTCTGAAGACGATATCCAATCGCAGTTCTATAGTAACGACTTTCAATACAACTCTACGATTAGGACCTCCACCTGCTTAAACTTTTGATTTTACTCGAGCTCTCTCGAGACGACTTCTACGGCACGCTTTCCTACATCTAAACCATTAACGCTATTACCTGGGACGATCTACCACGGCACGTCTTCATACATTCTCGCTCCCAACTCTCCTCTCGTCCATTCCGCCAAAAACTCATCTCTTCGCATCTAAAACTGACTCCCATCCTAGCGACAACCTATTAACCGTTACCTGACCATCTATTGTGTTCCGAACTATTTAGTACAGTTAAACGAACCATTTCTAATTATAACCAGACCTACTCTCTCTTGTAACATTGTGTGAAACCGAAGCTATTCCCAACTTCCCAACTTTCATCTGACGGTACTCAGAAGGTACAATTTTCTCTGTTATTGTCCACTCAGTAAAATCTAGCGCACTGAACGCTTATCATATGCAGCCAATCAGCACTCGATACGCAAACTTTAATCCTCCGATCGCGAAACGAGATGAGGGGACAACAGGAAAGGCAATCAACTTTACCCTGATGGATACACTCTTTGATGAGCAAGAAATTTTTCACTCGCGCAAAGACCATTGAACGCTTTATCCCCGAAAATCACATCGACTCTCAAAACGTCATCCACAACCCCCTCAATTATCCCTCGATCACAAAGATATTTTGATTGTGCATTGTATTACAAGTTATATGTAGTGTAATTGTCACTGACAATGTAATTCTGAACTTTAAAACCTCATTCTCGTTTTTCTCCTCAAATAACCCTGGGTCCAGCGGAAACACACCACTTTGTTGCGTTGGCAAGGTACAACACAAAGAAGAAGTAACGTCTTGCCTGGTCTTTCGAGCGAACTTAGCGAACGTAAGTTCAAGCAGAGTTGCAAACCGCAACAACTTCCATACTATCACTCGTACGGGAGTATGAATTATAACTCCCTGTTTGTCTAATTAAATCCCTCATTATATCAAATATTATGCGGACCTGGGCAGGATTAAAGCCTAAGCGATAGGTGGAAAACTATTAACGGCTCCGAAATGTAGAGGCTAGAGGGTTTACTTCATTTTTAAGATGTGGAGGCGTACATATGAGATATAGGTATACGTCACTAATTTATTTATTTCAAACTTACCTTTCATTATTTCTTATTAGCCTAAGTCTGACTCGTAGAAAATTTGAACACATGCGACAAATTTTTGAAGCTGTTACCAGTAGCCAGAAATTCAAGGGTTATTGCCAGCCTCCCCCAAACAGGTATGCTGTCCCTCATATTTACAACATTTTTGAAAGACAATTGGACCTATTTTCACTACGATATATTCAAAATATTCCATTGATTTTCTCAAGATATTTCCAAAATAACTGGATTGTTCACATTAAATTTTCTAGCATGTCTGTGTCATGGTATCTTCAAAAATTTCGTAATTATGTTTCTGGCAACCATTCTCAATCTCAACTTATTTTCTTCTACGTTTAGAAGATTACTTAAATTTCATCTACCTAGTTCGACTTTAATAACAAACTTTCTTTATTCGCCTTCTTCCCCTGTCCGTTTTTACTTTTAAATATTTATCACATTGAATAAAATGTTTCAACAAATTAGGTGGTAAATTAATGAATAAACAATTGTTAAACAAAGAATTTGTCGATTTTGATTTTCCATACCATTTTTCTCAGCAACAAATGAAGATATCGAGGTCAGTTTAGAATCATTTCAAAGGTCTTTTAATTCCCTAGAGGACGGTGAACCCATTTTACTCAAAAGTAACTTAGTTTTTAATTGAGAACAAAAATAGTCAAAAAGGTGCATTTTTTGACGTTTAATTTTTAATAACAATGCCTAATGTTCATAGTCTCGTGGGGTCTTCTTATACGTTTTGTTTCTATTGGCCTATATTACCTAAAAATTCGGGTCTCCTGCTCGAGGATTCGATGTCAAAAACAGGGTATTTTTTGCTTATTTGCTTGGCCTATAATCGGTTGCTCTTATACCACTGAAAATGACACGGCTTCACCTATAGTCCTTTAGAAGTTAAGCAGAATACCAAACAGCGTGCCCATATACCTAGCGCATTCAGAAAACTAAAACAAAATTAACTCTATACTAAGCCACATCACAAGTTTTCAGTCGTCAAAACAACCGTATGCGATAGAAATTGCATGTCTTTGTCGAGTATTAGAGTAGAATCACTATAGTCGTAAATATGTTACAGGTATTTAAGCGTTTTTCAATCTCATTGTAATGAAGCATATTTTTGAGTGTTGAGAGTAGACCACACACCGTACAGTTAATCGCGATATCAAACCTATCTCAGATAGATGGCGGCCAATAAGGCAATGTTCAATCTACCATCGCATAAGTATCCAGATGTTACTCGAGTAGGCAAACTTCCCCTACCAAATCGTTCTGTACCTGAGTTAATCCAAGGTGAGAACCAATACTACTTGTTTGTGACAAACCGTACGTTATTCGTATTTATCCGTTGTTGTCTGTTATCGGTTTCCGTCCTACCGACCGATATATGAAATTGTCTGATTGTGAGCGTACCGCCGTTATATGTAAACCGACCGAACTATTTGTTATCTGTTACGTAACCGTCCGTAAGCTGTGATTGTCACCGCCGCTAGATTTAAGACCGCCGAATTCTTTGTTATATGTAACTGTGATCGTTCCGCCGCCACCAGAACTAACGTTACCTGCAAGTGTTGCGTAATTGACCGTTACCGACCGCTAATTGTAAGTGATATGTTGTATCGTCCGTGGGTGTTAAACCGTATTTCGTGAAAATGTCGGGTTTTCCGGACCGCTATGAGTTAATTTTTCCCTCGTTGTTTTAGGGAAAAATTAATTCACCACGACCCTCCGCTCTCTCTCTCTCTCTCTCTCTCTCTCTCTCTCTCTCTCTCTCTCTCTCTTCTCTCTCTCTCTCTTTTCTCTCTCTCTCTCTCTCTCTCTCTCTCTCTCTCTCTCTCTCTCTCCATCTCTCTCTCTTTTGCTCTCTTATGATGTAAAAGACCGTATTGCCGAATATTAGACACTGTACGTTTTCCTATCTTTTCGCAATGAACTATCTCTCCGTCATTGTAAATTGCTAGGATAATTTTCCGTTTTCCATTTTCAGTCTTAGAGGGGTTTCCGTATTTCAGATTTGATTTTCGCAGTAATATTGTATTTTCCATTTCCGCATTTTCGCTTCGTGGAATAATTTTCGAATCTTCCCGATTTTATTTTAAATAAATTTTATTTCTCGCCAATTGTGATAATCTCATATTTTCGTAATTGTGTGTTTTCTTTTCAAAATGTATAAATATTTGTAAATAAACATAAGTTTTTGGACTTCTCCGATCTCCGAAACGCCAGCAGGTGTTTGGCGTATACATTGTTCCCATTTTCATTTCGAAATAAAATAGTTAAGTATTTTCCTATTTGAGTGTGTGTTTTATTTTTACGGACAGCCCTGGTATTCTCCTGAGTATGTAAACTACCCAGGTATATTCCCGAGGGAGAAAGCCCTTCAAATCTGGCGCCCGAGCAAAACCGACCTTAAAACCCGTTGCCGAATTCCCAAACTCCGTCTCAGCGCCAAATCACTCAAGTAACTGAGAACAAGCACGTTACATTATTAAGGAAGTGCACTGCGGCCAGCTTCACGTGAGCTCAAGTGGCTATTATGGATTTTCTTGGGCTGTTCCAAGTAGGAATGGAAGAAGAATACAGGATAATGCAATCGGAAGGCGAAATAAAGAGTCAACCAAGTCGCCGTGGGAAGTTAAACAGATTTGTTCTAACTCTCACTTAACGATGACCTTTTCACACCTTTCTGAATTCGAATGCGCTTAATAGATTTCATACAGAGATAAATACATATTTTATCAGTAACTGTAGAAGGCCAGTTCGGGAGCAACTTTCGAACGTAATCTCAAAATGCAAACTACATGTGCAAACACCCAAGCGCACGTTGCCCCTTGGAAGTTGGCAATTTGAGGTTATGTACCAAAAGTGCTCCCAAACCGGAATCGTACTCGTATTATCACTGTTCACAATTCTTGCACTTGTAAGCTTTCCTTTCTGCGAAGATCGTTAATGTCATTACAACGTTTCAAAGATTCAAAGCCTTATTACGACACACTTCTAAGACCTGGTTTCATCACCACCATATTTCAGACCGGTACACATTGTAAGCACTTGGGTCGTTACAGCTGCAACGTTTCTGGAAAATTTCATGAATGCAGGATGCGAATTCCTCGCATGGAAAACAAAATTATGTCGAACGTTCGCGGTTGCCGAGGGATCGATGTGTGCATCTTCATTCTCCATTTGGCGCGTAGCGTTGGTCATGAAATGCTAAGAGGTTGACGAAATACTCGAAGGTTTATTTTATTTGCCTCCGAGGAATGCTTACATATTTCAAGCTCGGGTAATTGTGGGGGAGCATTCGAAATTTATGCTGCGGAATATTTTTTAAAGCGAGAGGTTTTCTTTGTCTAAGTGGTAAAAAGAAAAGTGGCCGTATCGACAGCGAAAAAATGATTAATGCCCTGGGAAAATTGATCACTGGGAATAAAAGGGACGGTTTAATAGAAATAAAAAAATATTGTTAAAATTTATGAACTACTTATCTTATCTTCGGGAAATTATGGCGGCCACCCCCATTAATTCGCAATTATAATTACGTTTTATGAAACTTTCTGAGCGTGATTTATTATAATTTCTGCAAGAATAAACACGAATATATTAAGCAAATGCTCAAATTACGCCCAGAAAGAATTTATATTTTCTCGACTTTCGCATTCAGTTTTCATTCTCGATATTGAATTAAATTTCAGAACATCAATATGTATGCATAGTTGATTCAATCCCCCTCGTGGAAATTTCTCCGTGAGCCTTACAGGATATTCACATATGTATTACTTGTCCTTTGTTCCCTCCCTTATTGAGTTTCAGGAAAAGAAAGAAAAATATTTGAGTCTAGGTAAGTAAAGTGATTTTAAATCGTCGACTTGTTGATAGAGGAGTTTTGCTCCAGGTGCCTAAATTCCCAGAAAACATTTCCGACAGCGATTTGGAGAAAATCTGTAGGCATACAACATTTCTAATATAACCCTTAATAATTCGTTCTTTATACTTTTCAGTATTAGCAGTCTCAGAGTACTCAGAGACAAGATCAATGGGTACTTTTCCCGTCAGAATAATTTCTCGTAAGCTCAGTGGAGCTGAGATTCGTTAACTCTATTCACGTCAGGCGCAAAATATAAGCGCCAACCGTAACTTCAGCGTATTCTGAATTTATTGTAGTCAGAAAAAGAAATAGGTTAACGCATTTATTTTAGCTCAATAACCAAGTAACGAGACAGTCATAGAAAATATTATTATTGATCGGAGAAGTAAAAATTTTCGTTTATCATATTATGGAAATTGCAATAATACTCGTCTTTAATTAATGCGACCAGGGTCACTGCAATAAACACAAGCCGCGAAGTGCGGAATTGCAAATTTAGAATAATTAATAACTGCATCAAGACAATAGTTTTAGAACGCAGTGCTCACGTTCATCTGTTGATAAGTGTGTGTCGCAATTCGACGATTAACTATAGTCAAAATTAAATGACTTAATCTGCAATAAACACAATATAAACCTAGCTGAAAAATTCAAGAGATGTTCAAATCAGTTGCCTTAGTGAAATTCACCAATCTGCCGCCCAGCGTCCCTGACATCCTCGTAATCATAACAGTCACCGTCACCTCGTCATGTGTTAGAATCCGTATTTTTTGCAACGAAGTTACTTTCGTTATTTTATTATTTTTCACGCAGTAATTAATTCTCTCTCTTCTCTAAAATTGTCTCATATCTATTCCCTTACTTGTATATAATTGTATTTGTACATTTTTTTTTTGTATTTGTACATTCTTTGTATTTAATTATGTTAACGTGAGAATAAAAATACTCATTTTTAAACTATTTCTGTTCTCCACCTATACAGTAACACTCACAGTTTAGGGCACACTCCAGGTGACCACATCCCACTGACCATTGCAATAATATGAACATTCACTCATAAACATATTTTTCTACCCAATACCGAATTCACTAGGTTGACGACAAAAACATAAACAGAGCTGTTCAAACAGTTCATATTGTCGTAGAGAAAGTTTCATTTGAGAAAATGGCTAAATGTGAATTACTGACTGAAAACGGTTGAAGCAATTCAACGTTATTTTAAATTAATGGAAGGTCAAACCAAAAGTAAAATAGTTGTGTTATCTATGTGGCGTAGGTGAAATTTTATTTTCCTTAATTTTCACTTATTACAACAAAAGTTACATCTATTCATGACCATTCATAGCGTTCGCATTTGTCTAAGATGTCGACATATCATTTTCGTCTTTGTCGAGATATCACTAGGTACCTGCCGTTTCTTTACAAAATTTCAACACAAAATAATTAAACGAATAATAGAAGATTGTTATTTGCCAACTTATATTTCAGTTAAAAAAATCCTTCTCGCTAACATTGAAATGGTTTACTCCGACCAGGTCTAAAGAAAGGCTAACGAAAACTTGGTTGAATTAAGAGATCTTTGGATAAATCACAACAAAATTCTTTGATTGCATATCTTACGGCGATCATTTGCCGTTAAGGAAGCGGTTTCGTGGTGTGTGGTGTGTTTTGAAGGTGTAGAGTGATTAAATTACCTAAAATAATTGAATTGTTGGAAAACAGCTGACAGGGAGACAATCTTAAAACAAAGTAAAAGGAATTCGGCTAGTTACGTTCAATTTTTTTTTTAACTTTTTCTGCATATTTTATTAAAAAGTGGCATATAGTGCATAAATTATTTATTTGAATTTAATTGAGTTTTATTTTAATAACTCGGTTTATTAGTTAGCCCTTGTAAATAAGCCTAAATTAATTTATTTAATTTATAACTATGCAAATGATTATAAAATGCAATTGCTGTTTAATTTCTGAATCCCTGACTCAAGAGGAGACATCTAATTTGCCATTAATGGAAAGCATGTGTGTAGTAAGAGACTCTAAGTATGTACAGAGTAAATGTAACAGACATATTATTGGGAAATCTTGGTGAATCTATTGGTTTAAATTTAGATCCTAAAATTGTAACCAGCTTAAAAACGCCACCATTACTTGAGTTGACCTGAAAAATTTTTTATCACCTATTAAAACAAAGGCAGTCAGACCCCTAATACCCTATGTATGTATATGGTACGTTCCACGCCGAATTTAGATTTTTTTTTAGATTTGACCCAAAATCAACTGAAACGGTCCTTTTGGGCCCCCGAAACTCTCCCTAAATTTTTAGGGACCCAAGTGGAATAGAACTCAAGATATGGACAATTGAAAATTGAAATTTTCAGGTTCGGCTCCAAAACCAAAAATTTTCAACAATCGATAACTTGTAAAAATACCCATTTTTGTGAAAAAAGTTTTAAACAAAAGTTGTTTGCAATGCTTTAAACTTTTGGAAACTATTAAAATAAAGTTCATCCGACATGGTTCACTATTGACGAGTCTTGGCGCCATTAGTCGTCAGGCCGCCAAAAAAAAAACGTTATCAGCTTTCCTGACCAAAAAAATCAGGAGCATAGCTGGAATCGATATAAAACCTTTGAGCCCAAACAGAAGTTAGCCAGACCTAAGGGCTCCGAGAAAAAAATGGTTTTCAGGTTTGGCTCCAAAACCAAAAATTTCCACCATCCATAACTTGTAAAAATACCCATTTTTATGAAAAAAGTTTCAAACAATAGTTGTTTGAAATGCTTTAAACTTTTGGAACCTGCCAAAAAAATTTCATCCGACGTGGTTCACTGTTGACAAGTCTGGGCGCCATTATTCGTCAGGTCGCCAAAAAAATACATATGCAGCGTTTCTGATAAAAAACAATCAGGAGCATAGCTGGATCCGACACAAAACTTTTGAGCCCAAACAGAAGTTCGACAGACCTAAGGTCTGGCCCCAAATTTCAAGAGTTGTGTTGAAAATTAAAATTTCCAGCACAATTCTCGTGGAAGGTTGCTTCAGCGTTGTCTTCAACCGTTGTGGACCTTCAAAAACATCAACAAAAGCAACAATTTGGGTGACAGTCGCTTCTTGGATAAAAAAAGTGCGTCAAGCAAAGTCGTCTGGGCTCCAAATTTAAGTATTTTAGTGAATTTTGAGTTTTTGAGCCGACGGGGACTTGGGAAATGCTCTACTTATACGAAAATAGCATACCAACCTTAGTGACATTGATCCCCAGTCAAATTCAAGAAAAAATGTCGCTCATGGTTTGATATTGACTCGCAAACAGTGGATTTCTGGGGGCTAAATGGATTTTTTTATATCAAGGGATTTTTGCCGGATTTTACCATTTTTTTTCTCGGAGCCCTTTGGTCTGGCTAACTTCTGTTTGGGCTCAAAAGTTTTGTATCAGATCCAGCTAAGCTCCTGTTTTTTTTTTGTCAGAAACGCTGAATATGTTTTTAATGGGCGGCCTGACGAGTAATGGCGCCCATACCCATCAACAGTGAACCGTGCTGGATGAACTATTATTTAGCAGTTTCCAAAAGTTTAAAGCATTTCAAACAACTTTTGTTTGAAACTTTTTTCATAAAAATGGGTATTTTTACAAGTTATGGATTGTTGAAAATTTTTGGTTTTGGAGCCAAACCTGAAAACCATTTTTTTTTTTTTCGGAGCCCTTAGGTCTGGCTAACTTCTGTTTGGGCTCAAAAGTTTTGTATCGATTCCAGCTATGCTCCTTATTTTTTTGGTCAGGAAAGCTGATAATGTTTTTTTTGCGGCCTGAGGACTAATGGCGCCAAGACTCGTCAATAGTGAACCATGTCGGATGAACTTTATTTTAATAGTTTCCAAAAGTTTAAAGCATTGCAAACAACTTTTGTTTCAAACTTTTTTCATAAAAATGGGTATTTTTACAAGTTATCGATGGTTGAAAATTTTTGGTTTTGGAGCCGAACCTGAAAATTTCAATTTTCAATTGTCCATAACTTGAGTTCTATTCCACTTGGGGCCCTATAAATTTAGGGGGAGTTTTGGGGGCCCAAAAGGACCGTTTCAGTTGATTTTGGGCCAAATCTAAAAAAAAATCTAAATTCGGCGTGGAACGTAGGTACCATATATATGTGTAGTATATATAGTGTAACAAAACGGCTTGCCGCGAGATAAACACGCCTGAAGCTACCCGAGTTCACCGAATTCGGATCCCGGGAAAAAACGGCTCGAACAGACGGGATTTTTCTTGACGCTTAATGCGATAACGGGTTCCTCGAAAATCGGAATGTTCCAGCAACTACCGAGAAACTTCGAGAAGGATCACACCAGCCATAAAAGGAATACTGGACCCAAGTAACCCAAGGCTAGTTAGTTGAAAAATCGGAGTGTAAATATTCCTGAGGGACCGCGCGCTAAGTAAATAGATATCTGTGTCTGAAATAAATTAAGTGTTAGAGTTAGAAATAAATTAATTAGGACAATTCGCGTAGTGTTCAGTTTTAGTAATTAGTAAAAACGTTACGATATATATAGATTTCAATAGGAGGCAACAATTTTTGTTGGTACATTTTCAGGAACTGTCAATTTTGAATTAATTAGTTGTATGACTTTAATACATATAAAAGTTAAAAGGTATTAAAAGGTGTATTTTCTTAAGAGTCCATTACCCGATTTAATTTAAGGCGGTTTTAGAGGTACGAGGGAAGTATGATACCTCGAACATCATTTGAAATATTCTTTTCAAATAAAAACCACTTGAAGCGAAAAACTTAAATACACATCGGTCTAGTAACGGATTTTTTATATTTTCTTTTTATCCGTTTAAAACTGCCCCTAAATTTGCCCTATTTTACGTACTATTTTCAGTTCAAAATTTGACCAAAATAAAAAAAAAACTCTAACAGACCGATGTAGAATTATCCTTTATCGCTTCATTGAACCCTGTTTCGATTTGATACGATAATACACGTTTCTAGGATCAAACTAGGATCATGTTTTCCCTACACCCTTACAATCACTAGGAAGGTCACTGTAAAGTGCTGCCATCGTATGTATTTGGGAATTTAAACTTAGTATGGGAAAATTAACATAGTTCTAGCTAGTTAAAAAGTAGTGGAAGGAAGAAATAGAGTCACGCGTACCGCTACCTCGTCCTTGTCTCTTACCCCGCAGCAACGCCGGGTGATGGACTCTTAATACTTCTTTTTGAAAATCTATAAAAGTGTCACATATTTGTCCTTCCTTAATCATATATGTATCACATGATGTGAACAAATAGTATTTGCAACAACTATATAATTTTTTTTATATATTTGCCCACATATATTTCTGTGTTTCTCAACTAAGCTACTATTTACAACAATATTTCCATTCAATATTTTACCAAGCACATAATTTTAGATTTACAAATTTCCCAATTATTCCATTTCAGTAATTGCATTCTTGTAACACATTTTTTTCAATTAATATTCCACAATCTAGTTTCTCCATTTTCGGCCCTTCAAGTGATTTTACTCTACTTAATGTAACATACACATATGTTTCAACAAACAATGCCAAGCCAAAATAGACGACAGCATAATCTACAGTACGTCTTTCCGTTTTCGATACAGTCGCCGGTCAAACAGTAAATGGTACGGTAAAATGGGATAAAAAAAGGACTGCGCGGTGAATAGAAACATGTTTGGGAATTCTATAATGTGCTCTATGGGTCATGTTTGGAACAAGAGATCTGGTAACAGTGGTATATGATAGGTAACACATAAGGCAAGTGTAGATTGTGGTTACGGATCTGTAGACCAAATCTGACGGTTTAATGTTTGCAAGACAATAGAAAAACTGGCACTTTTTAAGGGCGCCAGACAATGTCTTCCAAAAAAAGAATTTTTTGTCAGGAAATATCGTATGAGGCACAAACCATCGTTACGAGGGGAAGTTTCGGATTTTCCCCTATAACTCTACACCGGGGCGTCGAATTGACCAGGGGAAAAGTTTTTAGGACCGACCTACGCTTGCCCTTCATGATTACGGCGAATTCAACCCTCTAAGTATCTACTCTTGAAAAAAGTCATCAGTGTCATCACATCCCAATATTTCCCATTTTTGGTGAATTCACTTTTGGTGTGCATGTCCACCATTTTATCGAATTAACACCTAATGTAAAAAAAATATTTTTGATTGACAAATGCTGTGTTCATCTTTACCTGCATAATAAAAACAGAAAAGACCATGAAGGCTTAACGGTCCCATGGAAAGGACGCCTATCCTCTGGGTGGCTGTTGCCAGCGCTGACCAATTTTGGAGCGAATTAGGCGCGACATCCCCTCCACCAAACGACTCACATTTTTGTGCCGCGTTCCGTGCTTCAGACACTGTCAAAATACGCCGTCATTTTGAAGCGTATTCGAAAACAGTATTTGGTAATAAAGTGGCCTCTTATAGAGAAATACAGAAAACTTTCCTCAAAAAACCATGATACAAAACTATCCCCCTCTATAGATCGACAACACACAACGATGGGAATTAGAATAAGAACAGGTCATTGTCGCACAAAACAAAATTTAAGTAGAATTAATATTGTGCAGAGTGCTCGGTGCGAATGCGGGAATATCGAGACTTTAGATCATCTCCTTTGAGTATGTCCGCTTTGCATAACACAAAGAAATATATTTAAAACAGACCTATCTAACGCAGGATTAAACCTGCCTCTTAACTCAAGAAATCTCCTGTCAAACTTAAACTTAGACTTCCTTAAAGCAACTACCAAATTTTTTGGAGGAATTAAGAAAAATATTTAGTATACCGGGATTCGAAAGAAGACCCAAATAACCCCCCCCCCTCCTCCTAAGAACTAATAATTTGGTTGCTAGCTAATATTTTAGAAAGAAGAGGTTATGAGGCTTAACTCAGACTCACGCAAGTGGACCTCTACTCAGGAAAAAATTGCACTGGCTAACTTCCCAAAGGAAAAAGCCACTTTGGATAGAAGAAGAAGAAGGAAGAAGACACTGTCAAGGATATTTGTGTTCCGTGCTTTGGCGCACATCTCTCAAATTCTGGCGCGAACGACAATAGAATAGCATCCGGAGGCCACGCGAACGAGCCCTACCTGGGGCCCCAGCCTGGGGAAGGAGCCCTATGGTACTATGTATGATTAATATTAGGCGACAACAAGATTGCAGTATTTCTAATAGTGAAAATCGGATAAATTCAGCTATTGGTGAATTTCTACATTACGACGTGCTGTAGGGCGCAATTAATAGTTATTTAAGCCACAAGGAATGTAAAGACGTTTTACCATTCGAGGCAAGTGTGTACGAGCCGAGGCGAAGCCGAGGCTTGTCACTTGCCGAGGATGTTAACAATCGATACATTTCGTGTGGCTTATTAGATTTTTCACGCTGGCATTGAAAATTTCCTCATAATTCCTCAAAAAATGAAATGTTTGATTTAGTTTGGACATACATCACCCTGACATAAGTTGACTGACATACGTCAGACTTACATATGTCAGTCTGAGATATGCGTAACTAGGGATAAATCAACTTGATTTACTCTTTTGATTTTCCTAGGAATGTAAATGACAGTATATACATTCCGTCGTCAAGGAAAAATAATACACGAATGTTATGTGCCATTTTAATGCTACGTATCTTTGCATATAATAGCTATTTACGATAGTGGCAGCGTGAAAATAACATTTAATCAGCTTCCAATAACCGTAGAATGCTAATTATTTTGGTACATTGTAGTGTCACCCGAAATGTGATACTATACAATATTTTAATTTTTGGTCCAATGCGAGCCAGGAACGTTTATAAAGTTGGGGAAATCGATTGTGACACAAAAAATCGAGCACACGGACAGACAGATTGGACAAGCTGAAATTAAATTATTCAAAATAGTGTTGCTTCAATGTGTCCCTTTCTATTAATGTAACTTTAAAAATATTTGTTTGAGTTTCAAATACACATTTAAAATACTTATATATATATATATATATATATATATATATATATTGCATTGTTTGAGATATATTTTTTATTTGTGGAAAATGTATAGAAGAGATAATAGTGATGATAATTTCTTCCCATTTTTATTTTATTGGAATTATTATAGGCCAGGCTACAAAAAAAAGCGTTGATTTTTTATTCTACAGATATCTGAAAGTTTTAAATGGTAGGGGGGACCTATAGAAAGATCACTGTATTACCATATACAGCTATAATGTCCCTGTTTTTTTTTATAAACAATGGGTTAAGGTGTGAAAATTGATTTTTTCCTCATAGAATTTTCCGGTTGCATTTTACAGAAAAGTGCTTAACAGAAAAGTTGTAGACAATAAAAAGATTGTTAATTTAGTTTTTTATAATTTTAAATCGATAAATAAACAATTGAGTTATTAGCAAAAAAAACATTCAATTTTTCATTACTTTATAATAGTGATAAGTGAAATGTAATACATGAATTATGAAGCCTTTAGGGATCTTTATAAGTGCCGAAATGTTCACCAATGTTGAATAAAGATCTAAATTTTATTATAGGATTTATAGGAAAAAAGTTATAGTCCTTTAAATTTAAGGTTTTCGCTCAAGTCCACGATATCGTAGTTGGACGCGTTAAATTTTTTTTTCGATATCTCGACTTCTAGGCAACGAAGAACTTCCTTTTTTTATTCTGTGGTAACTTGACGAAATATTAACATCTAACCTATTTTCATCGCCGTGAAAAATTGGAAAATCCATCATTACATTATTGCATTATCGACATTATCCAGTTCATTACAAGTAAAATTAGGAAATGTAAGAATATCATCAATCAACAACTTTACTAATCCTCAATTTTTTCTCTGCCGGCTCTTCTACTTCATCTTCAAGCACCATTTCTTGCAAGAAGTCATCTTCAAGTTCTTCACCATTTGATTCTTCTTCGATAGCAATTGTGCCCAGATGGATGAGGACATTGTTTTTCCTCATTATCACAATTGCACAGTTGTGCAAAGAGCTGTGCAATTTAAACAGTGCTTTTTGCAGCCACATCTGCTTGTTTTACAGCCAGTAGTAGGTACATTTACAAGTTATTTGTTTAATCGTATCCTCCGGTATTAAATTGTCCATTGTATGAATGGGTTCGAACACACTATCAGTTTTTTTCCACCTTACTACCTAACCAAAATTGAAATTGGTGGTAAACACGAAGAACGTGCTGCTTTCCTGCTTCCTCAGTTGGTGGCAAATTATATCAGTATATATTAGTAATATTAGGAAAAAAGGAATATTAGTATTAATAATGTTAATTATTGGGACAAATTTAGTAAAAAAAATGTTAAAAAGGCATAATTGTCTTTATTTATCAGTAAATATTTTAACGTGAGCAACAATTAAGTTGTCAATATATATATATATATATATATATATATATATATATATTATTATTATTATATTATATTATATTATTATTATATATTATATATATATATATTAATTTTATAAAAAAATATACAAATCAAGGGGTTTTTTTACCACCTTTTTAATGAAACTTATTAAAAACGTGTGTAACAATAGATAAAAAAAAGTTATTCAATTTGTTTATAAGCAAAAAATTAGCCCCATTTTAAAATTTTTTTTAACAACAATTTCATTAAAAATAAGTGGATTTTCAAACTTAACCTATAGTTCGGCATTCAAGGAAACTATTCCACCTTATTAAATATATCTAGGATTGCAGCCTGGGCAACCTCAATTGTTTAAACATTGAGTCTCTGGGATAAACAAATAAGATATCTCGTAAAGTAATAAACCGATCTGGCTGAAATTTTTCACACTTATAAAGACCCCTAATGGCTTCATAATTCATATATTACATTTCACTTATCACTATTATTGCAAAAGTTATTAGCATTTACAAAATAATAAAAAATTGAATGTTTTTTTGCTAATAACTCAATTGTTTATTCATCGATTTAAAATTATAAAAAACCAAATTAACCGTCTTTTTATTCTCTACATCTTTCCCGTTGACCACTTTTCTCTAAAATGCAACCGGAAAATTCTATGAGGAAAAATGGATTTTCATACTTTAACCCATTGTTTATAAAAAAAAAACAGGGACATTCTAGCTGTATATGGTCATACAGTAATCTTTCAATAGGTCCCCCTACCATTTTAAACTTTCAGATATCTGTAGAACAAAATGCCGTGAAAACTATGATTTTTCAATATGTAGTCTGGGCTATTAAATACAATAGTAACTTCTTGGCAAAGTTCTGTGACGTAAAGTAGACACATACCTTTTTTTTTGTTAGAGAGATTGAATTTTTCCCTAAATCCTCGTTTGTACAAATCGATACATTTTTTTTCTCAAAGCGCCTATTAGATTCAGTCCGTAGAGCCATTGTACCCAAACCGGATTCGTCCTATAAATCTACCTAACCCGGAAAATACGAATTTTACACCTCGCCCCCTCGCACCCCTTTATAAAGCGCGGGCGATTCTTTTGTTGGCTATTTTTCATGCGCGTCATGGAATCGAGAGATTTTTACCTTTTTTTCTCATAAAACTAGACGAATTATTGAAACATACATTTTTATAATCCGTTTATCGGCGCACATAACGCATGAGTTGCACTAAAATGGCGTACTGTGTAAAATTTTATATTTAAATGGCTTTACAGCGGAAAATTTCGGATTTTTCGTCCAGTTTAACAATGTGAGATTGGATTGTTAGTTTATTCCGAACGAAATAACCCCTTTGTTCAATTTATATAATCGACTCCGACCACGAAGAATATTTTAATGTTACTATTTCTGTGAAAACCTCGAACTCAAATTTGAGTGTTACGTCTCAGAGAAGAACCCGAATCACGTATCTTATAAGGAGGATTTATATCCTTCGAGGGTATAAGCCTATTATGCTGCGAAAGAAGTATGTTTATTTAACGTATGAAACACCTGTGGCACTACTATAGGGCGTATCTGAAAACGAACGGTTGGATGAGGCAGATGGGTATAACTGAAGACTATTCAGAACATATTTTTAAACTACCTGTTACCATCAATTCGAAAAGTACCCGTTGGATAAAATAGCATCGGTTTTAAAACACATACGTTATGGTTTTGATAAAGCGGTCTGCAGTTGACATTGTTCCAAAAAGAAAGGAGTTCTGAGATTACTGCGATTCATACGTATAAATCCCTGCATTGCCCCAATTTGAATCCGGAGGAAGACCATATGCTTCAAAAGTGATTAATCATATGCAAGTCTCCATTTTTCAACGGAACATGGAAATGATAATAGTTGAAGCTCTCATATTGAAATCGGGAAAAGGGGAAATATTTGCAGATTTCACTCAAGGAACGACAGATCAAATCTAGTTTCGAAACAGACTTTTACTTATCGTAAATTCTGTTTTCGTCTCACTTATTCTAAAACTATATCTACAAGATCAACACTGTATTAGTCGAAATCAGAGATAAGAGTTTTTATTGTGCAAGAGTAAATATACGAACGAGTAATAAACGAACAATAGACTCCTAACTCGCAATCCTTTATTTGAAATAGAGTCTCTGTAAAGGGTTTCCAATATATGAAATGTTCAAAAAGGCCGTCTTGGTTATATGAAACAGATGCTTAATAAATGTGATAATTTAAATGTATCATAAATTGCATAATAAACTATAATTAGTGAAGCAGTGATATTTTTATCATTTGCATATTTAAATGGTGGCATCTTATTTTCCTCTATTCTTGTTCAAATGAATATTTAGTGCAAGTTAACACAATGAAGCAATTAGCTATTCATATTTTTGACAAATTAAAATTGTTTAGGAACTATTTGTCTCTCTGTGTTACAAATAACTTTCAGTTTCAAAATCACGATGACTTTAACAATCAACAGTAGTAGTTCACCTGGAACAGAGACGTCTATATCAAGTTTAACGGTTTTTACGAGGTACCATTATGAGTCCTAAACGTAATGAAACAACTAAAAGTTAAACCTGAGTGTAGTACCAGCTTCCTCAGTAAGTACTTGACAATTTAAAGAATTTTATATAATAGAGAAAGAAAAACTCCCCGGGAGTTGCTGTACGATCATATTAGTCTGGGAGGCAACGATAAATCTGAATGACGCAATTTTACAAGCTTCATATCAATTGAATGCACTATATATACAATGGAGTATAAAAGCGTCTTGAAGAGCTTGTATCGCACACCCAGAGAAGGGGGGACGAGAGGAGTCGGAAGTCAGTAAAAACGATTTTTACTTTCTCATATGGGGTACCCATATAATAAGAGAAAGTATTGTAATCGTACTGATTTTCAGAATTTGAGATGTTGGTATTTCTGGACGTTTTGAGGTCCCCTGAGTTCGAAAAACATGTTTTTGCAACACATTGATTGCGGTTGTCGCTATCTTGACTGATCTTCTGCGAAGGGCCCTCTACTTTTGTGAATTTTTAGTTTCTCTCAATTTTCTCCAAAACGGCTTCACCGATCCTTACCAAATTTTAGATTTCAACTTACCCAACTAATAGCTACAACTTTTATTTGAAATATTTTTTGTAATACCTTACTAAAGGGTATCTACTATTGAACATTTCCACTTTCTCGAGAATTTTTTTTAAAACAGCATCGAATGTTTTCTTTAAACTGTATATTTGAATTTTTGAAATATTTGAATAGCAAAAATATGAATAGAAAATTATTCTATATTAGCTATCTAGAATATAGAGAGATAGTAAAACTCGCCTTTACTTTTGTTACATTATGTGATGCTCAGCGCATTACCTCAAACTACAGACAAATTTTATGTGAAGTGAGGAAAGTTTACCTAATTATTTAAAAATCCAAGACATATTTTGGTTTTAAATTGTTTGTATTCTCGGAAAAACTAATTTGTAGCATAGGTACCATTAAAAAGATTTAATATATATGTATATGTAGCAAATGTTGACATGAAAACTTGAAAATTCTGTTAATGCATAGGTTGTTAAAACCTATATTTTTAATAGAAAATTGGAAATTAATCTTAATAAATAATTTGTTATCATGTTTGTAGTTAAAAAGTTGAAATAATTTAAAATAAATTTGACTAATATTGCAAGTATGGTGTAAAAATAACCATGTCAAATAATTATAGGTTCAATGAATTAATGAAACAGCGATAGGCAATTAATTGCATTACATCTAACCGCGTAAAATTGGCAAGAATTTTACCCACACACCATTAATATAACTAGACCCGGTGTTCCCATTAGAAACTGATGTTTGTTTACATGCCAACATAGCCGATAGGCGCGGTGTAAAGGGGGAAGGAAACATGGCCGCCGTTGACGAATTTTGACAACGTACAAAATAGCTATCCATAGGCGTATCAATAATAAGGAGCAAAAAGGAAACAAAATGAAGAAAATAATTTATTTATTTATTTAGATCAACAGGCAATGAAGCCCTTTACATGCTAGGTAAAAAAGATGCGAAATAAGTGACAAATGAAGTATAGAAGGACATAGATTATCAAAATCATCATGACAGTAATAATGCATACAATAAGTATAGTCCAAGACCCATCTGTCAGAAATTTGCTTTAGATGGACGTAAGAGGTAACAGCAATGTTTTTTACATGAATACCTCGGGAATAATGCCTAGAATAAGGATTGACTTATCCTCCAAAGCGCAGAGGTCGGGAACATTGTTTCAAATGCAACAATTAAAAAAAAATGAAAAAATGCGTTTTTCCTGACTTGTTTTGCTTCTAACTTTTTAAGTTTTGAATTTAGAAAAAAGTTGAAGAGAGAAAAACGTTGCAGAATCGCCTTTTACATATGGCATAGTTAAAAATTCAAAAATTTATAAACGGTTTTGCAAAAAAGCAATAAACATAAAAATCGGCACAAAAAGTGTTTCCTTAATTTACTATTTTAAGCACTTTAAAATATAGTTAGGACTATCATATCGCAGGTAGAAAATCTTAAAGTTATAGTAAAAGAATCCTGTGATTTTCGTTTCGATCGGTTTATTAGATTTTGTGCAATAATTTTGCAATCCAGAAAAATCGAAAAATATTTAAAAATTTTAAAATTCTATCCACCGTTCAATTTTAACAAAACTGCCTAATAATATACAAGAGTACGTTATGTAGGTTTTCGGGGTCTCTGAGTCTGAATCTGGGGTCCGCTTAGGTCCACATCACGTAAGGTTTTTTTAGAGGTCATTTTAAGGTCATTTTAGGGGGTGTTTATAGTCCAATAATTCTAAATGGAGAAGATCACATTCCAACCATACGTTATATAGGTTTTTGGGGTTGCTGAATTGAGATATAAAGTTTGTTGAACTGTACCCTAAGGCTGAAGATCATTTAAAGGTGATATTAGGTGATATTAGGTGATTTTAGTGCGAATTTTACATGAGCAAATTTTGACGAGTCCCTTTTTTCCACAAGTTTGGTGTTTATTATATTATTCATATTCATTTTATATTCATTTATATTCGTTTTTGTAGAATGATTTATTTATTTATTTTATACAAATTTGAGCTGCAAAAGTTCATATAAAAATGATATCTTTAAATAAACAGGAAGGTTGAGGACAAAAAAAGACTACTTTGAAGAGAAAGATAAACTCATGTGTAATTTACATTTAATTATGCAAACTTTTGCAATAAAATCACCTAAAATCAACTTTAAATGATATTCAGCCTTAGGGTACAGTCCAACAAACCTTAGCTTTGAATTCAGCAACTCAAAAAACCTATATAACATATGATTGGAACGTGCTGTTGGCCGTTTAGAATTTTTGGACTATAAACCCCCTAAAAAGGCCTTAAAATGACCTCTAAAAAATCTTTCCTTATGGAGCTAAGCGGACCCCGGATTCGGACTCAGCGACCCCGAAAACCTATATAACGTATGGTTGGAACGTGCTCTTCGCCATTTAGAATTTTTGGACTACACACACCCCTAAAATGCTCTCTAGAAAAAACCTTACCTGATGGAGCTAAATGGACTCCGGATTCGGACTCAGCGACCCCAACAACATAAAGTGTATATGGTTTGGTCAGTCGAGTCGAATTTATTTTTATTTTTGTGGACCTGTGTAATTTTTACCTCAGTTCTGCCAGATTTTTCTATAACATTTTCTATAGAAATATTTTTTTATGTGAATATCCCGAAAATTATAACATTGGGGGGGGAGCGCTAAAACAATCCTGCACGCAGGCGCTCGCCACCCTAGGAATGGCACTGCAGGTAGCTGGGGAAATGAAAACGAGATAGTGATTTTCGACGCGATGACCGAAAAGGTGGTTTTATTGTACAGGTATTTTTGACCCAAAAGAAATTTTAAAGGGCAAGGGAATGCGCAAAGTACGGGAAATCCCAACATTATCACGAAAATATTAGAGGGCAAGAGGGCAAGGAAAATGGTATTAAAGGGCAAGAGGGTAAGAGAAATGGGTACAGGCAAGGGAATACGAAAATTACTGTCGCCCAGTTCGCCTGTCGGATTAAGTCAGTCTCGAGATCCCTTCGCCCAATTTGCATATTCAATAAATATGCTCAGGTACTTTTCGCCCAATTTGCCACCGTCGGAAGCGGCCTCTCGGTGTAGGTTCCTCCTAATCTTTAGACATTCGTCCATTGATGAACCCTCTCAGAGTTCTCTGAGAATTCTCTCGCAGAACGTTGAGACTGACGTTTTGGCTCTGAACTCTTTGTACGGCCATAGACTCCTAACTACAGCCCGTACACAGGTGCTTTTGAATGAACATATTTTCAGTTTTTTTGTGAATTGTTCCTGAAAACATGTATTAACATGCTTAATACATATATTTTTTAGAACAGTTAAATACTAAAGTAAACAAAATGTAACAAAGGAATACAATAAATATTTAGATAATTTACATTTTATTTCCTCAAATGAATGAATATTTTAATTCGCATAATTAAATCGGAGCCCGTATTTTTCACACTTGCCGTGCACAAATTCATACCTATTTTAGTATTTGGAAGAACATATTCATTCTTGCTTTAATAATTACATTAAAAGATCATTTTCTGTAAAATGCGTTAATGTGGTAAAATCAGATAAATAAAACAAGTGTCACTGTCAATTATAATAACTAATTCTTTTATTACATATGTAGTTTAAAGGTGAAAAAAAGAAAACAAACAGTACGAATAGGGCAATTTTAATGTAATTTATCTGATTCCACCATATAATCACGTTTTATACAACATGGTATACACGTACAGTGCAAATGGAATTCCTATATTATACTCGTACATGGTGGAATTTGTAAGTGCAAGAGAGAAATGTGGAAACGTTTTACGGGTACCTGTTACATATGGGTCAAAACCATTAGGAAAGAATTGGCTGGCGTTACCGGCAATATAATTCCCAATACTCATATAGTTTAATCGCATTTACTCACAGTGACAGTGACCACAGTGACGTCACTCACCCACAGTGATGTCCTGAATCAATGGACTCCAAGACCATAAAGTATTTTGGACAAATTGTTGACAAACTTTTGAAGCAAACTATTACATCTCACTCCAATGTGAGGGCAACATCTCATGATAAACTGTTTTTACGAATGATTGATAATTACCCAACTCACAAATTCCGAAAATTCTCCATGTAGCCGATAAAATATGTAAATAAGACTAATAGAAAGAATTCTCAAGCGTCGTTAAATCCAAAATTCGTAAATAATTTTAACACCTGAGATGTTCGAAAAGAAGAGGACACATTTAAAAATTCTGAAAATTCTTTAGGAAGTTACAAACTGGAAAACTTCAAAGGGTCCTGCAAATGACTCCGAATTCGTTTAGATTCAACACTAAATAAATTACGTTTTCACGCTGCCGCTATCGTAAATAGCTCTTATATGCATAGATACATAGCATGAATATGGAACATAACATTCGTGTATTATTTTTCCTTGGCGACGGAATGTAAATACTGCCATTAACATTCCTAGGAAAATCAAAAGAGTAAATCAAGTTGATTTATCCCTAGTTACGCATATGTCAGACTAACATATGTAAGTCTGACGTATGTCAGTCAACTTATGTCAGAGTGACATACGTCCAAACTAAATCAAACAATTCATTTTTGAGAAATTATTAGGAAATTTTCAACGGCAGCGTGAAAAATCTAATATGCCACACGGAATGTATCGACTGTTAACATTCCTTGTGACTTAAATAACTATTAAAACATTAGACGAATTTAAAAAGAATAGAACAAATATGATAAATTAGAAAAATTCAATCGACGCAGTTAGACGAAGAATAGAACAAATATGATAAATTAGAAAAATTCAATCGACGCAGTTAGACGTCCCTTAGAATAATTCGACTACTCTAATCTCAAAAATTTAAGATTTTTCAATACTTAGTTAAACACTGAAACTTTGAACATATTCAACAATCTTGGAAGTTCCCTGAGAAACAAATTTTATATTCTAATTAGGAGAACACTGTAAATATTTCTGGACACAATTACATGTAAAATTGTAACTTTCTTATAAATATTAATCAGGAAAATGCGAATTTACAAATCCTGAAAGCCCAAATGGATGTAAAAGGACGTGGCAATATTTCATTACATTCAAGACTGGAAAATGTCTTTAAAAAATGCAACGCTTAAAACGGAATGTACAATTTTAAACAAACTTGAAAATGTTTGGAACTGTTTAAATCTGGCATTGTGTGTGCATTGTGTATTGCATACCGGCGAAGAGCGAAAGGAAGGTTTTCTTTACTAAGTGATTGATATAATTTGGGGATTATTTCGTTAGTTATTTGTAAATAGCAAATATAAAATAATATGATATATATAATGTAATAAATATATTTAAAATAATATTTATTCTAAACAATTATCTATTTAAAAATAATGTTAATGGATTCATGTGACAATCGTTTATATATATGTTAGTTCCAGTGAGGCCGATACTTTTATATAATTTTAAAGCTGATTTCAGTAATTTAGACAAGTTTGGAAGTACACTTACCATTTTTCTCCAAGTAACATTAAAAATACACTAAGTCACTCTTCTCGTCGAAATACAACTTTAACCTCTCAACGCAATCCCTGTTCATTTTATTTTGCGCAAGAAACAATCGCTTAAGCCCATGAAAGCTACTAATCGTATCATTATTAAAACAAATAAACTTGTTTGTGTTCATGTACAAACTCAATAAAAATTTGAACCTCCCGAAGACCTCCTCGGGGAGTTCCATGACTTGGTTGTTGCTCAAGCTGACTATCCCGAAATTCCTCAAGTTCCCGAAAGCGTCCGGATGGATAAACTTGATATTGTTGTTATCGAAGTCGACGCAACCGTACATTTTGAAAAAATTCTTCTGCAAAGACTCGACCATGTTTTTGGTAGAACCTTCCGGGAGCTCCTCCAGTTTGTTATGGCTCAACAAGACTTCGTAAAGGACTCGAGCTCCGTCGAACCAGGTGGTATCGATGGTCTTGATCTTGTTGTACTCCAAGGCGATCGCTTCCAGTTTGGTCATGTTCTCGAACGCTTTCCCTTCTATGTGTTCGATATTGTTGTCGGCCAGGACCAGGCTTTTGATCCCGGTATTACCGAAGACACCTCTGTGTATTCGCTTCAGGTTGTTGTATTGTATGTACACTTGCTCCAACGAGTTGCTCTGGAAAAAACCCGGTTCTATATACTCCAGCTTGATATCCAGGAAGATCACTTCCATGACGGTGTCCGGCATGTAGAACTTGCATAAATGCCTTACGTCCTGTTTCTCGATCCAGACGAAGCTCACGCGACCTTCCAACGACTGATACGTGCGCCAGTTGTAATAGTGGAAGCTTTCCTTAGTGCCCAGAAGGATGTTAGCGTCTTTCACATAGTTTTGGTTGCAGCGCCTGGTGAATATTTCGGGGACGAGTAGCAGTGGAATCGCGACTGACAGGAACAATGTTTTAGATAACATTCTCGCCGGCGGTCTGTTTTCGATGTGTACTTTTATATATGTACATATATTCGTAATACGTACGTCGTTTTTGTGATGATAATCCTCTGACCTTTCGATTAATGGAAAGCAGCGATGTATGACTGGAGCGTGTGTAGCGAGCGGAACTAACGTAACAGTTGTTTGTATTTATGTGTTCGAGATTTTATGTGGTATAGCGGATGCTTAATCATATCAACGTCATATTCGGATATCAATATTAGGATAGTCGGACGTTAATATTTTAAAAGGATGCAAAATTGTACAGTGACCTAAAAGATGGAGGCAGAACTAGTTGATTCACAACCGCAAGAGTTCAGTGGATTTAATAAAAAATCATATTAAATTTGCATACAAGACTTGTATGGTCAGTTACATTTGGCACTTTTAAAATATTTGGAAAAGAAGTACATAAACCACGTGCATTATTTTTTCATCACGCCAATAGAATTCTAATGCAACGTAAATGAAGAAACTACGTCGTACCTAATTATTAAAACAAACAGAACTGCAAAGAAACGATTATTAATTGGACTGTTGTGTAAATAGATCATAAAATTATAGTCGTGGTGGTGTACTTCATGGGTTATGCCTATTGGCATGTTCTGACTCAACTGCCCATCTTTTTCTAGATCACCCTGCGCAACGCCTTTCTTTTGGTCTATAATTTAGTTCTCTTCGAGGTAGGCGATATTCTTTCATTCGTTGGATATGAGAGTACCAATTCCTTTGGTAGTTAGCTACTTTGTTTTTAATTGAATCCATATTTGATTCTATCCTAATATCAATGCTTTTTATATGGTCTAGTTTTGTACATCCCTTTACTCCTCTTAGAAATTTCATTTCAGCAGCTTCATTTTGTCATATATTCTGTTTCTTGATTATCCACGTTTCACTTCTATATTATAGAGTGGGAACTTCTTTTTCTTCTTCATGTGCCCTGTCAGTATCATCCGACGCGATCATCATAGCGAAGGCTTCACGGTCTTCTGCCATGTGTAGGAGTTGTCCTGCATTTCGGATACCGGTCCAATCTCTAATATTTTTCAGCCAGGAAACCTGCTTTCTTCCGACACCTCTTCTACCTTCAATTTTTCCACACATAATCAGAGTGGGAACTACCATTGTTTTATAAAACTTTAATGGTGTTTCTCGTCTGCAGTGTTTTCCTAGAGTTCTTGTGATTGTACCGTATCTTTTATTGAATGTCACTAGTTTTTTTTGAATATCGCTGATGAATTCATAGCTTATATCACATCCCAGTTATTTAAAATGGCTGACTTGTTCTAAACATTTGTTATCAATGCAAATTTTGGATTTTATCGCATTTTTACCTTCAAATGCACTAATTTATATTTTGTTTTTTGAGGTTTCATAGTTGTATTCTCTGGTCATTTCGTTAAGAAGATATACAGATCTTAGCAAATCATCCTCTGATGTTGCGAAGGTTGCCTGATCAACTGCAAACAGAAGGGACATAGGGGACAGAAGGGTGTTTATATTTATTGTGTGGTGAAGTTGAATTCCTTTGGAAGGCAATGTTTTCCAAATCAGATCGTCAATATATACAAATTGAAGAGCAATGGCGAGAAGCAGCGACCTGTCTTAGACCTTGATTATAGACGGGTTCAGAGACCTCGTCTATGTTGTTTTCTATGACTGCGGCGGTTTGTCTGTATAAACTCTTAACTATTTCAATTTCAATAACATGATCATAAAATTATTAATATTATATTTTGCGACCAGTTAAAAACGCAAAAAGTTTTAAAAACTTTTACTCCCTACATATACAATTGAAATTGAAATTTTATACACATGAAAGGATTCGTGAATCCGAGAGAAAACTTGCATCTGTGTGCTGCGATTCAAGCGCTTTAAAACACATTCCCCTTTAAGCTTAATTTTGAATTTAAACTTGAATTGTAAAAATTAAACTGAAAGTAATATTGCTCAGTCTCCATACTCACCCGCTTTAGAAAATGTTCAGGGTTTTCACACTCGTTTTCCTATTTTGAATATTTTTAAAAACGAATTTTTAAATTTGGAATCTACTTGGGCACTTTCAAGTTTCGTTTGAATATTTTAAATTTTTTTGAGTGGTCGTAAACGTTGAATTAATTACTGCTTTTATATGGTGAGTATGCTTCTGTCCAAACTTTCAGGTTTTCAATAATAGATCTATTGTCCTTGTACGTTTTGTATTATTTAAAAAAAACTACATTAGTTTTAAGCCTAAATAAATTTGTAAATCGTTTCCAGGAATTCTTTCTAACATCCTGTGGTCTGCCTAGTTTGATGGATACTTAGAAAATTTTAATTTTTTTTTGTATTGATTTTATACGCTTACTTATGGATATTAAAATTTTTCTTGGACCTAGGACAGTTCAGGAATCATTTGTAGTTGTCATAAAAGATATTGGAGTTACAAGGCTCATCCATCGCCTAGCACAAGGCTCATTTAGTTTAAAACTATAGTTTTGTTATTGTTTTTAGTGCAATAGTCAATTCGCAGCAGTTCCAAAAGGGGGACGGTAATATTACAAAAGTTCGTATCCAATACACATTCACTATAATTCGAGTCACCACGATTATTTCTCCCTTCCAGTCCACAACAAAAGGTTGTTTTTAAATTAGATTACGTTCGAAGTATAATGAATTAGACGGAATTGAGAGCACCCATAGTGAAATAATGTGGCTATTACAAAAACAAATATAGATACATTGATGCTCTGATGCTCTGATAATTTACGTTTAAAAAAAATAATATCAAAGTGATAATAGTTAGTGATTGTTTTTCAATTCTTTTATAATACTCCTATTACTTCCTACGCACCAATCCAGTTGCTTTGTAACTTAAGGTGTTTTACTGATTTACATTACGTCTCTGATTACCTACATTACTTCTAAATCGTAAGTGCATTGTATAGATTTGAAAATTGTGTTGATTCAAATACCGTTGTGAATATTAAACAATCAGAAATTAGTACTTACAATGTATAAAATTCCGAAGTTATGTCATGTAATTATTATGTAAAATGGAAAACTAATTCAAAGTAGATTTATATATGCAATACAATTTATAAGCGTTTAAAGTTTCATAACAGCAACATTCATTCAAAAAATTAGATTTTCAATGTGAAAATATAGCTAAAATAGCTACAAATCTGAACTTTCATATTTTTCAAATACCTTGAAAGGTGAACAACCACATGAAAAACCTAATTAGATGAATAACAACTTATAATATTAAAAAATGCGAATATTTAAAACAAATTTTGAAGGTGTGATGCGAGAAATGGCAAAAGCCGTAGATAACTCGCCATGTATATATTATATTTAGAAAACAAATAATTTCCGTAATACTTTTGGTAATTACACTTAGATACATAAATTTCACGGGTTCCTTTGAGGTCGGCAAATATTTACAAACTCAACGCGAGGTGAGTTTGTAACTTTACCTTTGTAAATTTTCCTTTTCTCTTCGAACTGCTTTAGTAATGTTTTCGTTTTAATTGTCCCGACCGAGATCCTCCGACGTGTAGAAAGGATAATTGTGCAATTACCATGTAACATCGCCCGTTTTCTAGAATGTATTTCTTAGGGGTTTATGTGACAAAATACAATTTTAATTAGGCCGTTTGACATTCCCCGAGGTTGTGCAGTAATAAACACGGTGAAACGTGTGTTTACTTCTTCGTATCTATCATCCTGCGGGATGGTGTGTTGTGTCAACTTTTTTCAGTATACTCCCCCAAGATACTTTCACAAACAAATACTATAGCGAAATAGAGCATTCCGTAACGATTTCCCATTAGTCTGAGGGTAAATAAGGGCGTCTGCTGCTGGATAGGTACGAGCCACAGATAAATTGTTTGTCTTCCACTTGTATTTATGTGCCCTTTGGTAGCGGGTATAAATCAGTATATGAGGTGTGATCGAATTTCCAACGTGCTGATCGTAAAATGTGCAATCCGATCGATAGGATGACATTTCGACCCATTTCATTCGTATTCGGTCAGTGCGAAATTGATCGACGAAATGAAGATTGAAAGCTCAAAACAGAACCGAATCCCATCTCACCTAATCGCATTAACTTTCATTAAGTCGGCTAATAAAACCAATAATTTTATTTTGTAGGGAAGCTTTGTTCCAACTGTTCATCCTCAATACTATACCCGTTATATTTTCTCCCCAGAGAGTAAAACTGTTAAGGGAAATTTTTCTGTTAATTATACGAATTATACGAAACATTTCTATTAATGATATGAATTTCAGTGTTTTGACCTAGTCGGCCATTTTGCTGTCGCAAGGGTTATTACTATGTTGACAACTGTTTGTTAGTAAACAACTGATAGATTATGAATCATGACAGTTCCGTGCCATAAAGGTCTCTTAACAGTTCCGTGCCATAAATCCCAAATTATGCCAGCAACTGAGTGCCTATATTGACGCTTATAGAACCTATACCTATTTACTATACTCTAGCATAGTAAATAAAATAAAATGTTTTTATCTACTTTGCGTTACTCATGATCTCATTATTATACTCATTATTACACCGAAAAAGTTATCATTTTGGTAACTTTTAGTTTTGTTAAGTTGGTACCTGATTGGTACATCAGCCTGTCACGTAGACGTCAAGGTTAAATTTATTATATTTCAATAAACTTGCATGCTATACGATGTCCAGAACGTCGATGACTTTTTTGTCTTGCTTTTCTCCTGAAAATACGCGAGAAGGACGTTTTCAGAAACATTCACTACACCTTCTTTCTGGCACCATTGGGAAAAGGCTGTGTACTCTTTGTCATATGCTGGCTTGTGTTTTGCTGACAACAAGTTCTCTATAGCCTCTTGAGCAGCTTTGGGTATTTCTGGGGGTGTACAGGTCAATTTTTTTTCTCCAGTCTCTTGTTTATTATTTTCGTGAAAATAATAAACAAGAGATTAAAACTGGAGAAAAAACTCGACTTCTATCAAACAACAGACCAGGCAGGCTTTCGTTCAGGCTATGGAACGAATGACCATCTTTACACATTAAAGATACTCATTGAGAAAAGCCTAGAATACAATAGACCATTGGTGCTCGTGTTTGTCGACTTCCAAAAAGCTTTCGATACCATTGAAATGAATGCAATCCTGAAGGCGCTTAGCCAGTGTCGCATAGACTACAGATATACCCGTCTAATACACAATATTTACAGCAAATCGACCGCGAGCGTAAAAATCCATAACGCGACCAAAAAATTTCCCATACAAAGAGGAGTTAGACAAGGCGATACACTGTCCCCAAAAATATTCAACACTGTTTTAGAATATGCTTTTAAGGCTCTGAATTGGGGAAACAAAGGTGTCAGTATAGATGGGAAGATGCTAAATAATCTACGATTTGCAGACGATATAGTGCTGATAACAGACAACCTCAAAGAAGCCGGTTTAATGATAAACGAACTGAAGCAGGCAACTGAAAATGTTGGCCTTTACATAAACCAGCAAAAAACTAAAATCATGACAAACCTAGTACTGGGAGGGACTATATTACTAGACAGCAAAGCCATCGAGGAAGTCGACGAATACAAATACCTGGGACACCAAATTACAATAAATAGAGACAACCAAACAAAGGAATTACAGAGGAGGATTGGTCTTGGATGGGCAGCATATGGAAGATTGAGAGATATTTTCGATAGTGACGTTCCAATGAGCTTGAAACGGAAAGTATACGATCAGTGCGTGCTGCCAGTAATGACTTATGGAGCCGAAACGCTTACCTTGACAAAAGGCACTGTGGAGAAATTGGAAGTGGCCCAGAGAAGGATGGAGAGAGCTATGCTGGGTATTGGGATCCAAGATCGTATCAGAAACACCGAAATTCGACGAAGAACTGGGGTACAGGACATAATCCGGCGAATAACAGCATTAAAGTGGAAATAGGCGGGACATGTTGCGAGATTTAAGGACGACAGTTGGACCATAAGAATAACAAATTGGAGACCCAGAGAGGATAAAAGAAGCAGGGAGAGACCACCAACAAGATGGAGTGACGATATAAAGAGGATTAGAGGACACTGGATGAGAACAGCTCAAGAGAGAACCCAATGAAGCAGTTTAATGGAGGCCTATGTCCAGCAGTGAACTCAACACCAGGCTGGATGATGATGATGATGATGATGACAGGTCAATTCTACATTGTTGTCTTTCATTTCGCGCACGTAAGTAAGTAGTGATTGAATTTGTCCTAGGGCTACTAAATTTTCAAATTTAAGTACGAAACGTCCATATCAGTGACGTCAGTGTAACCAACCTACGCACAATTCCCTAGTGTAATATGAAAGCTTGAACAGCCAAAATTTAATGGATTAATAAAGCAAAGTAGATAAAATAGTATATTACACCCGTTTAATAAGACGTATTGTCACCTTCGTTCTATTAAAGCACTAGACTAGAATTAATTTAATTTTATTACACTGACAAGATTTAAATGTTAAGATAAAATGTTAATAAACGACTTATCCGGTTTTCGCCAATAAAAATAGCAAAATGTACTGATATTTTGGGAAAAATTCTTTTTAATTTTTGAACATATTAGATTGTTAATTAATAAATAGGTAAATTGATGCAATGTTTGGAAATGGTAAAAACATTACCTCGTAAATAAGTTTTTAGGTCTTATTAAATTTTTAAAATAAAAGAATACAAGTAAAAATATAAATAAAAGAGATTAGCTTAATTTTCGTATAAAAGTAAATAATAATACATTTTTATGGAAATTAGTTATTAATGAAAGTGCTAATGACCTGTTCTTACCATAACGGAAAAAAACACAGTATATTGATTTTTTGTGAAAAAAATTATTTGTTTAAACAAATTACACTGTTTATTTACTTATAAAATGATAAACAAATTGTATATTTGTAAGCAAAGAGTAGATACCAATTAAAAACGAAATCTTGAAATCCATCAACTGATCCAAAGATATAGAATAATGCTCGAGTTTAAAGAGACTACTTCATTTCTTGATTTATTAAATTTTTAAGTTCTCCCTCCACACTCTGCGACTAGGATTATTTTTGCATAATTTTTTGAAGCTTTACCTTGGATCTCATTAAAGAACACACCATTTGAAAAATTTTGTACGTAAACTGCGATTACTGTGAACCTTTGATTTTAAAATGGCGCTAACTACATTTCTAAATAGTCATAAACAAATTATTTATAAATAAAAAAAGATATGCTAACTTTGGAGCAAATTGAGCTAGAATATTTTTTTTTAAATTCGTGTAAAAATGTCAGCTTTCTGCATATGAAAAAATATTTTATTTTCGAGCATTAGTGAAATAGTAGATTGTTTTACAAGTTAAGAACAGTAAGAGTTTTTAAGAGAGTGTAAATGTTTAATTGACGAACGAAGCTCGCAGATTTACATATAGAAGTACATATACATGTAGAATATACATATAGAAGTAAATTTACATTAGCATGAAAAAATCCATTTTCTAACGTGTATAATATGCAATTTTTTCGTATACTTAATCTAAATCACAAATAAATATTTTTCAAAGAGTAGTAACTTTTAATAGTAATATTTTAATTTTTAATAATAATAGTTTACAAACTACCACTTTCCTTTACGACTTTTAATCAAACGAAATGCATGATTTCCATTAAGTATACGAAAAAAATTATTCTTAAATGTTTATAATTAGAAATGTTAATATTTTTCTACAATTATGTTGCGATAAAAGAACGATTTTAATTTACTATTTTTAATTCATATTGATAGTTTAGCTCTCCATATTTATCGTGATATCTGTGCATATCTGTGTATATTTATTATTTTCTGAGTTAGGTATATCATTGCAAAAAATGGTATATGGGATAAACAAGTGGAATAAAACTTAAACTATTTTATAGATCGACCAGAAATTTGGAGGGTTCGTGTAGTACCACAAGACTCATATTTTCGCGTATTTAACATAGTTGTAAGTAATTTTTTTTTAAATCTAGTATCTATTTTTATTTTATCCTTATTTTGCAAATTTATGAGCAAAAAATTAATTTATCCATATAGGTATGTAAAATGCCATTTAAAGCTTGTTTCATGTTTCAAATGAAATATTTGGATCTTTTTATTGGATATAAACTATTGCGATGATAGGTGATAATAGCGAAGAGTTGGATTTTTTGCACTTAATTATTAATAAATAAAAAACATTACCAAATCTCAAGCAGCAAAGTGGTAGAATCTCTTCCTAAAGTTCAATATTACCTAAGACGTTTCTCATATACCTGGATATTTCTGAGTCCTGTTAAATTTTTCTTTTCCTGAGCTATTAAGTGCAAACCTAAATATAGTAATGAGTGTGATGTTTCAATGTGCATAATTCTTAAATACCCTGGATGTAGAGGTTTGCGTAAAATGCGTAAATACATTCAACGACTTTTTATGAATTCAATTTCGTAAAAATTTAGGAACGTTTTATTTTTAAATGAAATATAAATGTTGACGATTTGTATATAGGAACATACAAATATAGCACCATAAGGAGATTAATATACTTCCAATATATTAAGACGAAATTTTGATGGTTTTAGAGATACTTTTTTCCATGTTCAAAGCTTTCATTGCAACTTTTGTTTAATTCTCCCTTGAAATAAAATCCTGGTCTTGGTTGTAACAATTTCCAAATAAATAAACGGTTTTACGGTTCGTAATTTTGATCTTGTTTCCTATCTCAAACAGCCTAAAATAGTTGACCGATTAGTTAATATTTTTAGTGCAGCAAATTATATTGTTCGGAATTATAGGCCGTGAGCCGAGTGACCAAAATGTGCAAGTCTGGCAGCTTTGAAGTGGGGCATTTAATGGGGGTGTAATGTCAAAGTTACCCCTAATTGTGGCTCCCAAAGTGCGATAAGAAACCAAATAAAATTTGATGGGTTGCTTTGTTCGTGATGCACAGTTCACTAAAAAAATTATGCCAGACACATAGGGTGTTTGAGCCGGTTTCCTATCAGTCAAAGGAGGTCGCGAAAATCGCTGTTTGGTGATGTCTGGCGGGATGACCGACCCACCCTATGTGTCTGGCATATTTTTTTTAGTGAATTGTGCATCACGAACAAACCAACCCATCAAATTTTATTTGGTTTCTTATCACCCTCAATTAGGGGTGACTTTTAAACTATACCCCCATTAAACGCCCCACTTCAAAGCTGCCAGACTTGCACATTTTGGTCACTCGCGTGAAGGGCAATCTATGTTTTAAATTTGAAGTGGTTTCCTATGAGACACTTTTTTGGACTTGGCTCACGGCCTATTAATATTAAACACATATCGCACTACATTTACAGCAAATAAACAAACGCTATTATCCCAAACACCTGAAATAGTGGTCAACTCGAGGTGAGACGAGAAATGACATGGGCTCCTGCCGGTTGGTTCTTGATAATATTCACAGATTTTCTTGAAGTACCAATACATGTATGGTAAAGTTGAATATACAGAAAATAGTCAACGATTTTATATTTTGATGTCACAGCTTGGGGTCTGGTGAGCCCTGATGGGTGCTCGGTTTGGTGGTGGTGAGACGCTTAAACGCTTAGGTAGAATAACCGGATGAAACAAATTAATGACCTTTATTGAGTCAAACTAAACAAGATTGTTGAAAGGGGGCCGGAAGTAATCCATCACTAATCAGTCTAATAACCTTAATTAGGGAGGGGGAGGAAACGAGAGTGAGAGAGAGAGAGAGGGAGAGAGAGAGACAGGGAGAGAGAAAGAGATTGAACACATAAGAGAGACACCAAATAATTGATCAGTAAATCCAGAGGACCACAAGGCAAGCAAAGTTAAAAGTAAAATATAAAAAGTGAATTAATTAATGGTAAAGCTTGTCCGACCAATAGACGACTGATCAATGACCCATTAGCGACAGCCTCCATGGTTTATTTTGCGGTATAATTATTCACGTCTTATTCCTTTTAACAGTCAAATTTTGTCCAATTTAATAACGAAGGTTTGAGAATAAAAAGTTCCTTTGAATATTCAAAGTAGAGAAATTCACATTTTGCCACTGGCATATTGACCTGGACCAAATACTGTGGTGTTTTTCGTGACAGAAGGATATTTAATTTTTCAAAAATATTGGATAAACCAAATTAGGTTACTATAGGTACAAAACCGAAAATCAATTTTACCAGTAGGATTCTTAAAATACCGCAAACCCTTATTGTTTTAATCCATTTAATTGTAAGGACAAACAAAAAATTAAAATAACTCTATATTTTATACAAAACTTATTGGAATAAACGAAAGTTAATATAGAAATTGCCCACCATATTCTTTTCGAAATAAAATTAGGAATTTTATAAAGAATCTTAGAAATCTTGATAACCTATTTTTCGAGTAATCTCTGTCCATGAGATAATTTAATACTCGAGATGGAGACCAGCTTCGATATCCAGCACTAATAGAATATGAACAATTTTCAAATAAATTATAACTTAAAAACGAATTAATTGCAAATCAATAAGACATGAATTAAATAAGAGCTTAAATGAATGAATAATTAATTGAATAAGGTGATCTATTTACTGTTTTGCTTTTTGTTACAGTTTTTTATTACACTGTAAACACTGAAGGGATGTTTATTCAGTTCAACATATATGTATTAGATGCTTCGTGACTCATCCAATTTTAGGCAATGGCGGGAATAAAACACAAAATACTTATTATATATCATTCTACAGTAATTCATTGTATACTTCTTGTACAACTTGTATTGAGTCCTTCATTAACATTAATAGATTTACAATTGCTCAATTTGCTGACGCTGACAGCAGATACTATTACATCTTTTGAACGGTAAGTCTAAATTCAGAAATTTCTATAAGAGTTTTCATAGTCTACTGCGATACACCAAAGTAAATCAGAGAGTACGTTTCATAATTGAGCAACTATAGTTTTGGTATCTTCTAGACAGATATGAGATCGAAAAAAATATGCAAAAATGGTATAGGGAAAGATCGCCAGATAACAATTAGACCTACAAAGCTAAACGAAATTGAATTTCCGCTGTAAAGATAGGCAGAAACTGTTTTAATGCAAGAAAATATAGTTAAATCATAAAATTCGCCAATAATAATAATCACCAAAGTACGGAGCACAGAGGAACAATGACAAAGGCGGAAATAAGGAACACGTACATAAAGTAGATGCCTAGAGTAGAGCACAAAGAGTAATCAAGGTGTAGAAAGATGATGGCGTGAGCCGAAACCGGTCACCTCTATTTTATTAAACGAGAAGTTATACACACGTGGCGAAGACTTATTATTTCTACACCTTCATCATGGAATGTCACTTTAAGAATCTTGGAGGATTTGCAACGTTTGCGTGCAGCTAGTCGAGCAACTTTAGTTCTCCACTACCAGGACGCAATGGTCAAGAGGAAGCAGACATTATTGATGATCTGGTTCCTTCAACAGTGCTTGAAGAATGAGGTTGTACCTAACTCAGTTTCGCTTAAATCAAACGTAAATTCTCGTACTGGAGGAAGACACTCATGACAGCAAAAACGATTTGGTTAAAACTTAAAGTAAGAGATCACTATATAAATTTGAATTTTACTAACATTAAACTCAAATTCTTGTACTTTTTATTATTGTCTCAATACAAACTTAAGCTACTTATTATTAGGAAGTTCCCCTTCCTTTGCTTTGTCAACGTGAATCCATTAACAGCAATCTAACTTATAACAAAAATGTTTTCAGTAGCTTTAAATTCCATGATAGAGTAATAAATGTAAGTAATACACCGTTGACCACGAATGAAACTACTACTTTAAATAATGGCTTAAAATATAACTTATCTGTAAGTTCTGGCAATTCTCTTTCGGGCTTAAAATTACTGGCCATAGAGTCAAAACTCATTTTAGAATCTGTTAAACATTTAAACTTCGTGAATTAATCTACAGATATCATCAATGTCCTTTAAAAATATTTGACATCTCCCAAGTTTTTAGTTCCAACAATACGACATTCGGCATTAAGTAATTTATCCAACAAAATAAGATCCAATAATTTGATTGTTTCTAAAGAAGATAAAGGGAATGCAATAGTTATTTCAGATAAATCGGAGTATATTCTAAAAGTAACAAATTTGTTAAACAGTGATTCGTTATTGAGTTATTGACCTCTTATCCGTTAAATAGTTTCTTATATAAAATGAACTTCTGCTTTAAGAAATTCAAGATTTGTTTCAAGGTAATGAGTTTGAATAAGGTTTCTGATTTCTGTAATAGCCCGTCCACACCTTTGTTATACGGTTTACCTAAAATCCACAAGGATGGTTGTCCCATTAAACCAGTAGTATATTTTCAGAATTCTTCAGTTTATAAATTGTCTTAGATCCTTAACAACATGTTAAGAGAATTAACAGATTTCGAAAATCTATTATACATTAAGAATTCAACGGATTTATCTCTAAAATTATCATCCACAAATATTCCACCAAATGCTTATAATGTTCTCTAATGATGTTAATTTGTTCCCAAGTATTCCCCCTAAAGATTATGTGAAATGCATATTGACTACTTTTTGATAATAATGTTCCAACGTATGTAGTTCTAAATATTTCGGAAAATCTTGATTTAGTACTTAAACAAAATTTCTTCCAATTCAACGGGAAGTACTATTCACAGAAATCGGGCCTCGCCATAAGGAGTTGTCTCTCTCCTTTTGTAGCAGAAATTTTTATCCTAGAAAAATTTATAGTAAATAACTACTACTGCCACCTTAATCCCATACCATTCTAATCACCCATGGACACCATAAATTGGCAGCCGTCCATAGTTATTTTCACAGATTGTTTGATTGTATTATAGGACAATACCCCTCAATAATTTTAATTTCACTCAGCAATTAAACGTAATTAAACAACTAGCAGTTAACAACGGTTACCCTTTAAAAATGGCAGACAATTTTCTTTTAAAATAGTACTACTATAAATTTAATTTATCGTTTAATGTTTCTGTGAAAAATGGTGACTCTCGTTTTTTGAGAAGTTTATCGTATCTAAGCCCGATTTCTCAAAGAATTGCGAATGTCGTCAGAAAAGATGATATCACCATCTACTTCAAAACTCTCAATAACTTAGGCTCTTATATTGTTAATGCGAAGGATAAGTTACCGTCGATGACTAAATCAGGGGTATTATATAAAATCACTTGCTTTTCATGCGATGCATTTTATGTCGGTCAAACAAGCAGACAGTTTTTTACCAGATTAAAAGAATACCAAAAATGGATAAAAAAAATCCATGGAACGGAAATAGATGTCACCCCTTTTCCTTTGCGAACCATATCCTTGTAGACAAACACTTCTTCGAAATTTATGTGTTTTACACCCCTACATTTTGAAAACCGTTAAAACAGATTGTAATTGGAAACATTGTAAATTTTACTTCATGTTAAAGGCTTTCTAAATGATCAAGTAAATCTCTATGCCGGACCAGTCATTTCCGTTTTATCCGACTCCTTAAAACCAAGTCATTAGTTATCCTTAAATATTGCATTTATGCTTCTCTAAATTTGTTTCTTTATTTTATTATATTCTATTTTATTTTATCTTATTTATTTGATCTCTTTTTTTTTCTATTTTCGGATCTTTTATTACCCACTTTCATATAGGTACAAGCAGGCCCGGACTGGGCCATCGGGCGATCGGGCGATTGCCCGGTGGGCCGTTCTTCCCAATTTCTAATATTGGGCCGGTCGGGTAACCAAAATTGTCCTCAAATTTAATGATAAATGAAACCAAAACGCAAAGCTAATCATAGCCAGGCGCTGGACTCTCTAATCTCCCGGCCGAACCGAAATGTGCGAAAAGAGCGTATTTGTCAATTTATGTCTAACATTTTATGAGATAGCCAACTCCAAGAACTTTAATGCTGAGATCAGATTTAAAGCTCAAAGTCTTTTGGACGGTTTTTTGAAATATGAAACAGTTTTAATGGTAATAGTATTTAAACAAATTATTGTTTCCACTACACCTTTTGTTTAAATATCTTCAAACAACAGGAATGAACTTTTTACAAGCGTACCGAATGGTTGAGGGTACTTTAACATCATTCAAAAATATGTCCAGGGATTTTGATAAAGTCTCTGAAGAACCTGCTGCTTTCGTGAATGAGTCGAACACATAATTTTTTAATCTTGAGATTCCCTTAGAAATAACGATGCCAATATCTAGAAAAAGAATTAGGAAAAAAGTTCATGATGAGACGTGTAGTGACGAAGTTCCGCAGGAAGCAATGGCCAAATTCAAAATTGAAGTATTTAATGTAAAAATGGACAAGGTAGTTAATGCAATGGAAAGTAGATTTTAGAGTCATGCGGAACTTTATAAGGGATTTTACATTTTAAATCCTTCAAATTTCGCCCAACCTGAATATACAGAAAGCAGCTTAGAGCAAGCTTGTTCAAAAATTAAGCAATACTATATACAGATGGAAGAAAATGAACTGGAAATGCAGTTAAACTATTTTGCGTCAAAGTGGTCAAACTTATCTATGTCCTTGCCAGAAGAACTTATATGTGAAAATATTGAACTAGAAAAAGAACCAAAATTAGATAAGTCAGATGATTTTCAATCTCATTACAAAACTTGTAGAAAATGTATTTTGTGCTGTTACAAAGTTTTAATGAAATATAATCTTTACCGTGAGGCTTATCCAGATCTTGAAAAGGCGTACAAATACTTACTAACTTTGTCGATGTCACAAGTAGCATGTGAGCCATCTATTTCAAAATTACAATTTATTCTGATTAGATTACGAAGTTGCTTGTCTCAAGATACCTAGAGGCATTTATGTTGATGGTTTGTGAAAAGGATATTTTAGTAAGTTTAAATTAATGAATATATTTTTAAATATCTTACAAATAAATGTAAAGGGCTTAGGGATATGATATGTTTATAATTTACAAAAAAAGTTGATTTTTTTATATATTCCTAGAGTGTCTTGTTTTGAAGTTTGTTTTTTATTTTCGAGAATATGTTTTTGTTTCATTTGACATTTTATATATTTAATTTTTGCTTTATAATATAAACATAAAAAATCTATTTTTAAATATATCATTATGATTATTATTATTATTATTATTATCACTATTGTTTTTCTCTCACGCCTACTGCGCTAAAGACTCTTAGTAAAAATGAGAGCCCTAGACAGAGGCTGGTAATTTCGACTGGCGCCCGGGCCGTTTGTTAGGCCCAGTCCGGCCCTGGGTACAAGAGTAATATTGAATTGTAACAAGAAGGGTGCTCTTTAATTTGTTACTTGGTGCGTTTATCGGTGGATGTCTCGTCATTGTTTATTGTTTTTGTATGTTACACACAATAGGTGAGTGCTTTGGTATTTTATCTGTTGACTTGACTGTGACGTACTCTCCTCGGGGCTCGGGATGCAGCGTCGTCGGCGGCATGATGACTCTGGTGGAAGGTTACGTCTTACGTCACTTGTTAGAATTGGCGCTTGTTGCGGAGTTCGAAAGTGTACCGAAAAATGGTAGATAATGTAGACAACTTGAAATGCATTACAGAAATCGGTAGATTAAATTTGACATAGAGAGTATGGTGAGCCGCTTTAAAAATTAGAAAAATACACTACAACTATTAAAAATATTAAATTACTTCTTTTTAAAGAATCGAAAACAATTGTTATCACTTTTAAACCGGAGATAAATATCCGGAGATATGTAACCAACGATATTCACGATAAAGTAAGGATTTTGCCAATTTTCTGCACAATCAAATCGGATAGGCCTGTTCTCTCTGCCCATTTCCGGTATCAGCTGGAAATAAACTTCCAGTAACATGTAGCGACCACGGACTTCTGGCGTAAAAAGACGTGCAAAGGATAGTTGTACATCAGAATCGGTAGACAGGTTCGCATGTTACATTTATTTCGGTTAGAACCGGAGGTAACCTTCTGCATATATGTAACTTCCAGCACTTCCGATCAAGTAAGTATTCCAACACATCAAAATCAGTAAAGCTGTTAGGAATGTGTGGTAGAAAAACTCCGCCATGTCATAGGCGAGTTCTATTGAAACGATCGCATGACTTGAGGTATTTAAAAGAAACTATGGTAAATATGTAATATAGTGCTGTTGGAGGACTTTGGTTGGCACAATAATACAATGCGTAGACTTGCAACTTTATTTAGTGATCGTCGTAGGTACTGTACAAAGAGTTGTCGTACAGAGAAGTTTTCGTGTCGAAGATTGAATACGTACTGTCTGATCCAGGGTTACATTATACGCTACTATACCTCGGGATAGCGGGGTAAGCGAGGTTCCCACGAAGTTAACGTAAACAAAATTAATGCATTCCGGCGCTGTGATGTTAAGAGCTAAAAGCTTGTGATGATCGAAATATTAGAAAAGCTTATGATAAAATTGTTATTATAAACATCTAGAAGAGATGCCGCAAAGGATTTTGAAACTAATATTTAATTTACCAACGCGTTGTTCCATTACTCTAGTTGAGTTAATGGTTGAAATAATTCAAAAGTGACTTTAAACAGAATTTTGGTAATTTAGGGATAAACAGCGCTTTTAAGAAAATATATTAAGATCAATTAAAGAGATGTTGAGTGAATTACTGGTGGGAAAGACTTGGGCAACATAGGCGGGTTCATGACAGTGCTTTTTTTAAATATAGTTTAAAATATTCTGATAGGAGATTTTGGGCCGTATTTATAGTCGCCACTAGAGTTTGTCCCAAGTTGAATCTGACTCAAGTTCTCAAATTTTATTTTATAAAACAAACTTCAGTGTCAAGTTCAACTCAAGCCTGGCATAAGTTTGAGTCACCTCGAACCCGGACTTAAGTCTTACTTATATAATGACATGAAAATTTCACTTCTTTCCAAAAGAAATCTTACAAAGTTTAATTTGTAAACCAGACCTCCTGGAACGCAATGGAAGATTTTTTTGAGCATTTAATAAACGTTGAAGAAAATGTTGAACAAAATGAAAGAAGACGTTTACCGTTTACCTAAACGTTACATAAGGAATAGAAATAACTCTTTGGAGTACATCCGAGATAGAGAATTTGAAATTCGATATCGTTTTAGCAAACAAACTGTAATTGATATTATACTTCCTTTGGTAATTGAGGGTTTTCAAAAAATTAATAACTGCGGACTTCCAATTTCTCCACTGGTACTACTGATAACGTTACGATTGGATGCTACAGGAAACGTCCAAGTCAGTAATGTTAAAAATTATTAGGTAGTGATGTTTGAAAGTACAATTATAGTTGTATTAATTACAGACGGTTGATGGTGATTTACAAAGTGTCAGCCAAGCAACAGTATCACAGATAGTAAAAAGGGTATCAGTGTTATTGGCTGAAAATACCGCAAATTATATCAAATTTCTTCCTAATGAAGAGGGGCAACGAAATTTAATTGCTAGTTTTTAACCAAATTTACGAGTTTCCTTATGTTGCAAGAGTAATTGATAGAACTCATATACCAATCCAGAATATTTTTTTCTGTTTCGGTATAGTTAGCCGTTTTCATGATGATTCTGTTACTGAACAGCCGTAATGAGCGCAATGACAAATATCTTTCAAAATTTGGCAGGGGTTGCTGTAAACTATGGAAACATACCACTTGTGACAGTCTCACCCGAGTTTTGCCGAACATATAACTATAAAACAAAACAAATTATAAGCAAAAGCTTATGCTTGAGACGTTCTTACCCAAGTCAAACTTAAGTTTAGAACTATAAATACGGGCCTTTAAGTACCGTCGGTATGTCGGTTACGAAAATTCCTGTAATTGTCGGTGACATATGTTTACATAAAAAAACAGTTTCACATAGCCGGCACATAAATTCACTGTTCACAATAAAGTCTGAATCTCCAGAGCAGTTTTATATTTTGGTACAGTGCACATTCGTAAAAGGCAATTCAAGCATTTTCCGTTTTCCGGCGCACATTCTTCTACAAAGCCGGCGCTTTGATGGCACAATGCTGTCTGGATTGTGCAAATCAACAGATAAAACCCCCGCCATCGCCTTTCATCCAATCCGTAATGATCTTAATAATCCTCATAATAATGTAAACAATAGCGGCGACTTTCCGACGTAGAAGGCCGAAAATATCAAATTTATCGAAGCGTTTTCAGTTATATCTTCTCTGGGATATATCCGAAGGAAACAGTGCTTCTGCCCCGGGACAATGTGTCTTGCCTTTGGGCGACAAATCAAGTCCGCTCTACTCGTCCTCCCCCCGGCCCCCAATCGATATGTCTAACATCTCATCGGCTCCGTTTGGAAGATCTCTATTTTCATGTTTTCCTTCCGCCTAGCGGCGGATAAATCGGGAAAATTCCAAAATTTGAAATCCCCTATGAATATTACATGACCCGCGGAATAAACGCTAACACTGAATAACACCGATAAGATTTCAAACTTGAATATCGCCCTAACACCGCGAATATATAAATTGCAGCACATTGGCATTTTACAGCGATCTCCTTTTCATAATATCGATTGATGGCCGCAAATATTTTGGGCTGATCTCAGCAGTAAATGGAGAGCTAATCCAACTTTTCAACTCGAATTTGTTTTACCATTATAGCTATTTTGTCCTGAGTGATTGAGTGAGCAGCCCTGATCAATATGGTGAGCACATTGCTTATACGTAAAGAAATACAATACCCAAATTTCAAAACATCTTGATTTTAGAAATTCTTTCGGGAGTAATTTTTTTATTATTACTGAGTGTATTTTTTTCCTCTGTCTCATCACATACACGTCCAGATCTCATTTTTAATATTGTTTGCCCATTGTATATTTGAAAAAGTTATCATAGATTACATAATGTGTGTTCATTGTAAGGGTGCTAGAAACTGTAATGAAATTAGTGGAAAGTTGATACTTCGTATTTAGGCTGAGAGCCCCCTTGAAATCTCGCCACCCAATAAATTTTATTAGAATCAGTTATAAGAACAAAGGGCACATTACTCCTGTCTTTTTTATGTTATTTTGGATTATCTCAAAAACTGATTTTTTAATTTTTTTTTAACATTTTTTAACTTTGTACGTTTACTTCACTATTTAATTCTTATTTATTGCCGTTATCGTTATCTTGACTGATCTTCTGAAAAGGACCCTTCACTATTTTGAATTTTCAGTTATTCTCAGTTTTCTGCAAAAACGTTACACCGATTCATACCAAATTTTAGATTTCAATTGACCTGACTAATGGCTACAACTTTTATTTGAAACATTGTTTTCTGAAACCTCCCTAAAAGGCACTTTAATAATGTTGTCATGAATATTTGGTCCGGTCAAATGAGAATGTGTTTTCGTATGATCATCCTGCAAAATGATTGAAAGAAAAGAGCTGTAACGGCGATTTATTTTTAATTAAATTGTCATCAACTTTTTTCCAGATAAAATATTGTGTAAGCAAGAAAACATTCATTATTTGGAGCTGAGGTGATGTTCATTCATTATTTGGGGTCGATCTACACAGTTAAATAGATTACTTGCTATTAATAAACTACCAACCAGTCCTTTTTGGAGTCCGTCGACGATTATAGGTCCTATGGAGTAACAACAAAACATTATTTTTGGTAATGTCCAAATTTGTTAGAAATAATATGGTTTAAACTACTTCTAATATGGATTTCATTGAAATTCATATATTAGGTTTCGTCAACAAATGTTAAAGCATATCATTATTCTTATGTACTTTAAACATAAGTAGTAAAATTATTATGCTCTTAAATTTCAGTCCTCTGCATGTTTTGATCCTGTTGGATCCCCTCAAACGGAAGTAGTAGTATAAATCGGGTCCATTTTCCATTATCAACAGTTTTTGTTAGTTTCTACAAAATTAAAAATTTAGTGCTATTAGTGGCGATTAGAATACAAAATTTTAGGTATAGCTAATTGTTGAAAAAAATCTATTAGATTTAATTGTACATAACTAAGTTCCCAGTATGCATTTGTTAATTTAAAGTCATGGCTATTAGCTATTATCATAGACAGCATCCTTTTCACGTTAAATAACGTTTTGTCGTTAATGCCAAGTTATAATTGTTAATGTAATAAAATAACAAGTATATCCGATTCGGGCGTGTTTAAAAAGCTTAACGTGAGCTATCTGAATGATCCCCATTAGTGGAACGTTACATAACATTCAATTTATACTCCCTTAATAATCCCTGGCTTCATTTCACCAAAACAAATATTCAAACAAAAAACTTCCTATTAGTGCCCATTCAACGTGTTCTGAGAAAAAGGGCGCTTCTGCGTGCGTATTTAAAAGCGGTGGGTTTTTCCGATTCGGGGAAAAACTTTGTTTTCTATTGGGTTTAGCTTTCTACATGTATGTATATATATATATATATATATATATATATATATATATATATATATATATACACGTTTTAGGTTCATATGTATGTGTTTATAGAGGACTAAAGGGAAATGGAGATTCACTAAGCCAAAGAAGCTGAGAAGTATCGATTGAAGCAGGGTCGGTTTTCGAATTGCGATACCCAGTGAATGTAAGGGACGAATTGGACGATAAAAGGAAGAGGATACGCGCGACAGTCAAAAGATATTTTTTTATAAAGGTAGTGGCGAATGTAGAACAAAGGGGTCAAAGATCAAAGCGGGATAATAGTTGTTGTATTGAATTGTGCTTGCCTTTTGTGCAATGGACCACTAAAGGATACCAGAGTTTAAATATGCCAAAACAACAAACAAATCTGTTCACTTTATCTGTGAATTGCACTCCTAGTGTGGTGCTGATGTTTTACATCTTCACTTAAAAATTACATTTACCCATTATTAAAAAAAACGCCTGAAAATTAACGTGCTTAGACATTAATTTCCATATCAAACTACCTGATCCAATTTTAATTAAATAACTCATAATCCACTAGTAATTTGCCAATTAAAAGTCATTTCCGGTCACTACGAGCCCGTCCCAATGCAATATTTCGCATTCCTAAGACGATCATTGAGGACCGGAGTTGAAAATTATTTCAGAACGTTCGTGACGATATTAATCGACGGTTTTGAGCAGTAGCCAAAGGAAATAATTTATGGGATTTGTAGGAGCCAGAGAGCCAATGAATATTTATGTCTAGATAGATATAATACACATTTCTAAACATTCTAATCTAAACCTGCTTATTTAAGCAAGTAGGTAGGTATGTTGTTATTTTAGAAGGATATGATTATTCTTCTAAAAGGCTCTACCAAGGATGAGTAGCTATCTTCCATTACCTAATAATACATACGATTTCTAAGTTTTTTTCAACACAGATGTAATGTTACTATTTTATTACGTGTTTACTACGTTGTTACATTACATTAATTACCTGACTTATTGATTTGTGGTATAGCGTGAATGTGACTGAATTCAAGCATAATTTAATAATTAGAGAAATTTTGATTTTAAAATTTACTCAATACTCAATACTTTTAATAGTTTACAATACAATTTTCTTTTCATAAGGCACACCTACTGAAACAGTTTAAGAAAGAGAAACATAAATTGTGAGGATATCCCATCTCAACTGAACTATCTGTTCCTATTTAGTTAAATTTTTCAAATTTTCTAGTCAAATGTTTAGAGCAAATGATCGAATTGGCTTTTAAATTTAACTCCACAGTTCCAAATTAAGTGAAAACTGAAAATTTTAACGGTCGACATGTCGACCGTTTAGTTTAGACGATATTATTTACGAGGGCTCCACTTTGATTTCTCAAACCCATTGTTGTTCGCTGTTAGCGGCCATGGAATCTTTGCCGTTCGTGATAATAACTGGTTTGTGTATCAAATAATATAACAGAACAAATTTCGCAAATTTTAACCAAATTTGAAAGAAGATAATTGTCGATTCAAACAGTCTAAGTACACTTCATTATGAAATAAGTCACTAAAGTAGAGAGAACAACTGGGTTATAATTTTTTCAGTCACCAAAGGCAACATTTTAATATCAAAAATTTACATCAACAATGTTAATTTTTAGTTTTGTTAATTTGATGTAATGTTTATTTAAAAGATTGCTCAAATTGTTATACCAACGAAAACTTGCTTAAAATACGTTTGACAAAACAACTGATTTTTGTGTAAACATGGCAAAACTACTCAAGAATTAATAATGGTCTTGAGAGGACTAATTTTAGCTAACTGTTTGTTGTGTGAAATATACACAAAATTGGGTATGAAAAAAATAAATGGACACAAATATTTTTCCCTCCATATTTCAAAACGTTCACTAAAATTAATTTTTTCAAATAGTCTTAGTCGTATTAATCATACCTGCTTTAATTACAATCATTTAATCAAGTTACAATTTAAGATTAACAAGTCTTGGTACAGATTTAGGGAAATTGTTTTCTGAAATTTAAGTTAAATTTATTCATGACAATTATACACTCTTATGTACTATTATTATTAAAAATACATAAGTACGAACAATTTTTGGTTCAATATTTGAATTAAATGGCTGTTGTTTTTCTATATTTCACATACAAATGGATTGTTTCACATTTATACAATTATTTTTAACACAAATTATTTCATCTTTTCGAGTTGTTTTAATTTGCTTGTACAAAAATCAATCGATTAATTTCATATACTTTACACAAGCTTTGGCAATCGTTTTGACAAAAATTTTGAGTTATTTTTGAGTTAAATGGCATTCAAAATTTTTCACCGCGTTTTGCACTCAGTTCAGCTGGATAATAAATTAGTTCAATCTTATTAGTTTTAAAAATTTGGCTGTATTACCTGATTCGAGACTGTTTATATTTACCCATTTTCTAGAATAACATGCACTTCACACGGTTTTCAATGAAAATATTAATAAGTTCGTAGTAAGTTCGCCATTAGCTAAATTTTGAATATCAAGAATTAATGTCAAAACTTGGGAAGTGTTTTACATAGGGTGTGCGAAAGTTTGTTCAATATATTATCAAGACCTCGGGTGTTACATTCCATGAGGTATACTCGGTTTGGGGGTGACAGCCCAGAAGCAGAGGCAGATAAAACAGGTCAAAGATTAAACAGATTAAAGACATTTATTGGGCATGTAAAGAAGGTGAATTATAACGGGACGGTAAGCGGTCCAACACTAATGACGTAAATTGAGGGGGAGAGGGCTTTAACATTTGAGAGAAACACAAAATAGTTGATAAATAGAGCCAGAGGGGCACATGGAGAATAAAAGTAAAAATAGAGTGCAAAGAGTTAATCAATTCGTGGCAGAGCTAGCATGAGGCTAGTGGTGGACACGAGACGAGACGAGACGAGAAATGACATGGTCTCGTCTCGTCTCGAAAAATTCCCAAAAATTATGTCTCGTCTCGTCTCGTCTCGATCTGGTACAGGTCTCGTCTCGTCTTGTCTCGTCTCGTTTCGTGTCTCGAAAAGTCTCGAACTAAATAGACGTATATAGATGGTACTTTTATAAATGTATATTTTGTTGATAACATTTACTGATTTTCTTGAAGTACCTATACAGGTGTGGTAAAGTTGAATGTACAGTAGTATTTTATTGATGTTATGTTTTGATAAAGATTATTTCATTCTTAAAAAATATTGAATTAAAGGTATTTGATTATAGAGAACAGGTACAAAATCGAAAATAAATATCATTAATAGAGAGACTTGTTAGGATACCAACTATAAAACAAAGTTATTAAATAAACTTATAAAATAAACTATATATTTTTATATGGACAAATAAGAAATTAATATCACTTGTATATTATATACATCTGAAATTGGTATTATTTGATAGAAAATATCAAATTTTAAAAGCAAAATTACCTACCATAATTTTAGAAAAATGTGCTGGTAATGGTATACCTACCTATTTACCTCATATTATTGCTCTCAGAAAAGAAAAGATATTGTGATTAATCAAAACATACGTTTTCGACATAAAATTAGAGGGCACTAATTAGGTCCTTATTGTGAACCTGAATAACATATGTTTAGAACTATTTGGGACGGTAATACTCAGATCAGCTATAGTTTTATTTTATTCAATCCGGGATATGTCTCAACAATACCAACAACATCGCACTGGGATCTTGTAAACTGGAAATTTCATTTATACGTACCAAGATGTTCATCTATCAGAAAAGTTGTCAAATTTGGGAAACTACGCTACTAATGAATGAAGAATGAACATAACTGTTAAATATGTCCATAACCTCAGATATACGTTTCACACCACTGTCCGTCCGTCTGTCGTATAATAAACACTTCCAAAATTCTAAGAAAACGACGGGCTAATTATAAATTTTACTCCCTTACTGGACAATGGCACGATTTAATCCTGACCCTTTATTAGGTATCCTTTTACCTGCGCTTTCATCCTCATTGCTATGGAGTTTGGTGGCCTTTCTTTTTACAAACGAAAGAAAATTCTTAAATTCCAATTTCTTTAAAAAATTTGAGACTTTGAGACTTTTCGAGACGAGACGAAATTATGTCTCGTCTCGAAATTCGAGACGAGACGAGACAAGAACGAGACATGTCTCGTCTCGTGTCCACCACCACATGAAGCTAAAGTAGGATCAGGAGTACATCACGGCAGAGCATTCTGTAAAAATAATCTCGAGGGGAAGCGTGTCCCACCAATTGATTCTCCATGATTACTCCCTGAATATTTATTTTACCCGTTATTTAATTTGGCAGTCGAGTTTTATAGACTTAAATAAACAAACATATTAAGATAAACCCCTTTGGTTGTTTAAAGTTGAAAAATTTATGCTTTGCCCCTGGGTAAATTACCTGGACCTGATCCTGCTTGTGACAATATATATAGTATAAAGCATCCGTATGAATCGCTGTGTTTCTCACACGATTAATACTTTCTAATGTATATAGAAATATTAAACATTTCCTTAATTTTGCATAAAATGAACTTAAAGAGGTAATTACGCATTTTACTATTTTTCCGTCAATTTGGTTTTATTATTCCATAACTAGTTTTTGTTTCAAGATTGGGTGAGTGAGAAAGTCGGTAATTCACCAGCACGTTAAAACATTCAAACGCAATCAATATGAATAAAGACGAAAAAGCAACATTCCATAACTTTCTAGGAGCAATTTTACAGCGCACCCAAATTTTTAGAACATCGGGACTTTAACCTACAATTATGCGAAGATCCACTAAGTGCGAACACACATGAGCTACAAAATTCCAAATTAAAAATATTTTTATAACATTTTCCACAATATGATATATGAATAGTATATATTAAGGATAAATTAAGTAACTTCATTATTCAATAAGGTGATAGCAGAAATTAAAATTAAATTAAACTCCAAATTAAAAATATTTTTATAACATTTTCCACAATATGATATATGAATAGTATATATTAAGGATAAATTAAGTAACTTCATTATTCAATAAGGTGATAGCAGAAATTAAAATTAAATTAAATTTCTACAGTTTCGTGAATAAACCAATCGACATAATTGGTGAATATAATGTCAAATTATTGATAGAGATTTTAAATGAAAATATACATCCAAAATATTATCATTTCTACGAAACCATCAGAATAAATATAACAGCTTAGAAATATGTATTACGTTATATATGTGTGGTTTGTGATATGAGATGGAGATAGAAATATTGTTATAAAGTTGGCAGTTATAATACTAGCGTTTCCACCATCATCCAAAATTAAAGGAAAATAATTTATTCCTATTTAACTCTGTAACTTACCCAGTCTTTAATATAGTTATGTTACCGTGTTACCAATATATGTTTCAAAAATAAAACAAAAATATTTGTCAACTAGGCAACAGGAGAACTGAAATTTATTAGTGTGAGAGAGATAAATGTTAAATTAATTTAAGTGAAAGGCATGTATTTATATTTATGATACGACGCCTTCTATTTATGAGATTTTTGGTATTTCATTATTATGCGTTATGAACGATTATATGACATAGCAAGTAGTAAGTTGAGGTTCCAAAATTTCAAAATTTTATAACACCACACGCCCCGAATATTCTTAAAAAAATTTGCTATATTATATCTAGAAATAATTTCACAACATTCATACCCGAATGTTATTACATAATCAGAAAATTTTAATACTTGAAAAATCAACATGATTTCATGTAACTTCAATAAAATAATAATAATGTTAACAGCTTTATATTTTGAACTTGTTGGCATAACGTGAAAACTTCTTAAATTTAAAACTTCAGGCGAAAATTAATATTTAACAATATTTCAAATGTCAAATAGTACCGCAAATAATTAAACTGTATTAGAATCTTTATTTTTCAAAACAAGCTTTTATTAGTAGCTAAAAATTATAACTTTATCTGACGTCGAATGGAAATTGATAACTACCAACTGAAGTAGACATATGGTTTTAATATGCAAACGGACTTTGATCTCACATTTACTCTTTTTGCATCGTTTGTTTGACATACGGTATAAAAGGACTAGTGTTCTTACTGCGCAGATTTTTGACACTTCATTACACATTGCGTGCAGGATGATGTGTTGCTTATGGACGCTCCACTGTACAAGCAGGGCATGCCTTTCATGTATAGTCCTCCCAGAATTATTTGTCATTTATGACTCTACCCTTAGCGACGGGGAGTGCAATTAACAGATAGTAAACTACCGATTTGCTGTTTCTTCGGAAGACCGCCGGAGATAATTACATAAAAACTGCCAATGGTCCGTACTTAATAAATTTAATGAGTAATTCTTAGTGTTAAAAACCCCAAATGGTTTTGAAACTATTACTATTATTTTAATTAACAACGATATTGCTAAAAATCAAATGCTTTTATTAGTGTGGGGGCCAAAAGCGATACCTACAAACCAAGGCTTTGAAAATGACAAGCGTATTAACGAAAACTTCAGTTCACACGGTTAGGCGAATAATATTGCAAGTAAGGAAAGGGGAACCATTAACCAGAAGAAAACGTAGTGATTCATACTCTTCTAGAAGTTTACATGTTCAGGTTTCTAAAAATATTTGCAAAACTATTTATGACATGTATTCCAAAAATATTATTCCCACAAGAAACACATTGAAAATGGAGTTAAATAAAGATACAGGGGACCATCCTAGGGTTGTGTGTTCAGTTGAAACTTTACGGAAATTTGAAAAAAATATGGGGTTCACCTTTAAAAAAATTGACAAACGTCACGCGATTATGGAAAGCGATCGCATTCGGCAATGGCGAATCGAATATTTATCAAATATTGAAATTTACAGGGTTCAAAATTGACCAATTTTTTTCTTAGATGAAACGTGGTTCGATACCCACGATACGGTTGATAAAGGGTGGGTTGATGGTTCCTCGCGATGTGATGTAAATTTTCCTTCTTAAAAAAAGGAAAACGTATAACAATCTTACATTGCGGTTCGGAAAACGGTTGGGTACATGAGAGCTTGCTCTTGTCAGCAAAACATATTCATAATTATTAGCTTGATTACCAACAAGATATGACTGGAAACTTATTTGAAAACTGGTTTCGACAAACCCTTTTACCAAAACTTCCCCCGCATAGTGTTTTAGTTTTAGACAATGCCAGATACCATAGCAGGTTATTGGAAAAAGTTCCTAATTCATCTAGTCCTAAACTCGAAATTCATATTTTTTTTTTAATAAGTAATGATATGTACTTTCACGAGTCATATTCAAAAAGGGAACTTCTTCAAGTATTACATACATTTAATAAGCAATATGTTATTAACATTTGGCAGACAAATTTGGCCATTCGGTTCTAAGGTTGCCCCTTATCATTGTGTATTGAATCCCATAGAGTTAATTTGGAGTCAATTAAAACAAAATACCCGAAGAAAAAATACGAATCCTACTTCATCGTCTTCTGTAATAAACCTTATCTACAGGGAAGTTGAGATAATATCAGCCGATATTTGGAAAAATGCAGTAGACCACACAAAAAAAGTTGAAATCACATTTAAGGGGATGTGGAGGGATGTCAATTCACTCATAATACCTGTTAATAACACTGATTCTAGTGGTAATTCAAGTAGCGAATAATATCATAACTTTATGTTATTATTTAATTTCTTTCTTCATTCTTATTCTTTATCTTTATTTACTATACCATTGACTATTCTGTTTTTCTAACAGTGATTTTGTAGGTATGTGTAGTTTATTATATGTATGTTTGTATATAGTGTAGTGTATGTAAATTATAAATTAATTTGACGAATGCCATGTAAGGCAAAATTTTAAATACACCGGTTTATAAGACAGTCCTAACCTGTGTAAAGTGGGAAGGAAACGTGGTATCCCAGAGAATAATTATCAGCTGAAGCTCTTCAACAGAAGGTTGATTTTTTATAATTGATTTTCTTATCGAACAACATATTGATAACAATTTATAAAGTTTAAAACATTTTTTTTAATAACCTATCTACAATTCATTATTTATTTATTTATTTATTTTTAATAATTTATGTTAATTTACAAAAAATTAATTATCGTAAAATATAGTTTAAAGTTTCATATTTTTAAATAAATTTTGTTTGTTTTATTTATTTATTTACAATTTATCACCTTTTTAAAATTAAGGTTGGTAAAATTTTATCGAAAATCGTGAAGCTTAAGTAATAAATGGAAAATAATTTTGGGAAGAGTTTACCACAACACTACCTAACCTCCTCTGATCACTTACACCAAAACAGCCGATAAGGACGTCAATTTATATTACGCCGCATGCGGTAATAAACGGTTTTGCACTCACCTGAAAACCGGAGCAAGTGGGTAGTCCGGCTGCGCCGGATGAGGCTGGGTGAAGATGCGACGCTGACGTCGATCCGTAGTTCAGCTGG